>JACYXH010000658.1:785000-922500 GCA_026745465.1 Lota lota
GCACTTCTTCCTTTACATATCCACTGCTCAGCCCGGAGCCAAAGCCCTGAGCTCAGCGCTGGCCTGCACAGCTCATGAAAAGGGGGATGGGGCCAAGGCCGCAAACACAGCCTGAGCTGCGGGTGCTCTTGCTGCCCTAGGTGACCCCCTCTGAGCTGCCCTTGGGAATGGAAGAGCTGGCAGGTAGCCTATAGCAGGGGGTGAGGAAGGGAGGTGGGGGTTAGCATGACGATCACATACCTGCTGTGTCCGTGTGCATGCGTTTGTGTGTGCGTGAGTGTGTGTATGTGTGTTTGTGTACGTAATTCTCTTTGATGGTCTGGTAGTCCGGACAGGAGTGAAATACTTTGCTTCCTTCTTTCATCCACTCCATTCTTTCCTCTCGCTGCAAAATGAAGCCGCTCTGTCTCCTTTCCTTTCCCACTTGATCACTTGACCTTCTAAATTTCCAGTTGTGCAAGGAGCCAATTAGTAAGGAAGGGGGCTGGAATCCTCCCAGCTGTGACAGCAGCACCAGCAACAGCTTACAAATCACTGTTTATCTAATTGGAAACTGTGTTCCTTTGTAATTAGTTATTCTTTCCACGGGAACCAACACAGGGCTGGGGGGGCGGGGGGGGGGGGGGGGGGGGGGTGGTATTAGGGGGAAAGCAGCAAGGACTTGTCTGCAGTAATCTGCACAGGAATCGCTAGACAAGAGTACTTAATAAGAATTCTGCGAGTTCTACACTAAAACACATACACACGCACAAAAGCACATCATTTACATCAGAGCTAAATCGGTAATAAGGTCCACATCCCATTCCCTTATTTCTGAGCTTAGTCATGATTGATTAAAAATATCTTAACTAAGTTTCCTGACTAAAGCAAGGAAATATACAGTCTCTTCCATAGTGCTTGTGACAGGGCCTGAACACCCACAGAATCCCCAAGAAGACTTGTACTCTGACATAGCAGTGTGCGAGTGTGACAAGGACAGGACAGAAACCGCCTGAGAGTCCACCTCCTCTACAAGACACAGATAGACACCAGAGAGTCCCGGAGGGGAGCAGAAGAAGGAAAAAGCAACGCGTACACAAGACAAAGACACGTCTCCCCCGTAGCACTCTTACCCACGTGTTCCACAGCCCACCTCCCTGCACCTCACTCTGGCTGGCACAATACCTCCCATTGTCTGGCTGAGACACCACGTCCACACACACACACACATCCACGCACGCATCCACACACACACACACACACACGCACAGACATACACATGCACACACATAAGACCCAAGCATTCACCAAAACCTACACACATACACACTCACTAAACACAATAATTCACCAAACACACACACACATAAAACACAAGCATCAACCCAAATACGGACACACAAGCGCACAAACGTACTCATATAACACAAGAATACACACATACACCGCATATAGCACACACACACACCAGACACACACACACATCACTGCCCAGGCATCAACGCCGTGGCCTTCCTTATCATTGGTTCCAAAACAAGATGAGATTTATTTAGCACCCATCAAACCCGCTGGCAGCAGGAGGAGCTGGTGGTGGGAGACAGCGGGGGACGTTGTGTGTTTTTCAGAGCGAGAGAGGGAAGAGAGAAAGAGAGAGAGAGAGGGGAGAAACAGAGAACGGTACTAGAGAACAATAGATGGCCATAGAGATACACCAAGGCTAGATGAGAGAGGGAGAGATAGCCAGATAGGGCAGCAAGAGCGCGGTGAGTGTGTTTCTAGAGAGGTGTGGTAACATGGCGGTGACACAATTACACCAAATGTAGGGTCGCTGTGTGCTGAGTGATTCCTCGCAGTATTTCTACTACACCAAACAACAGGACACCCCTTGTCCCAGTTTAATTTGGGGCCGGTACACCATCCTACCAGCTTCAAACAGCCATTTTCGCTTCACTCGTTAGGTCTGGATGTCTGCGGTCTGCAGTGTCTGTTGAGTCGTCAGACAGCCTTTCTTTGCTGCTGAAGGGAAGCACTTCAGCCACTGGGATCCCAAAATCCCGATGCTGTATACACTATAAATATGTTTACGTACGTTGACCTCTGCGTTGACCTCTGCGTTGACCTCTGCGTTGACCGTTACCTCGGCCATTTTAAGTAAAAAGGCTTTGCGTTAAAATGAATGTTATTCCAAAGTAGCATAAGTATTTTAAGATTAATTAAGAGATCTCCAAAACAGACTGGTCCATAATATCTCAGAGGCAAAAGCGGGGGTAAGCTCTCAAAATTAAGGGCTGACTTTGCGAGAGTAGCAAGCAAGATCTTTCCACATTCTTGCATCAGCAGAACGGCTTGGATCGACAGGAACCGAGGGGTTTAAAGGTCATCTGGAGTGCCTCACAGAGTGAGAAAGAGAGAAAGAGAAGAGAGGGAGAGAGAGGTTAATACCACCGTTCTGGCCTTGAGGAGGAGGGGGAGGGGGGTCTTGGTCGGCTGGAGTGGTGGGAGTGGGGATGAGAGTCACAAGGTCAGATGAAAACAAATCCATCACTTTGCTCTGCGGGTTCCTGGTGGGGGAGATGGGAAGCCGCAGGGCTGCAGGACAGAGGGCAGGGAAATGGGGGCTGATGCGGACCAAGGCCAAGCCTCTACTGGGGGAAGGAGGAGGGCAGCAGACTTGAGCAGGTTTAGAATGAGGGCTGAAGTAGGATTGAGAATATCAAAGACAGTCTGGCTGTGGTAATTCTCAATAATCCACAGACTCTGTCCGACAATACAATCACTGATCACAGCAGGCAGAAAAAAAGGCGTAGAGACACTATTATTTCATGTCATGCTGCGCGCGAAAATAAATGTGAGCATTCGATCAGAGAGTAAACTGCACTTTGGGATTCCGAACAATCCTCAGTCACTTCAAATGCACCACTTTGCGTTTGATCAAGTGGATTTGATCACGTCCACTCTATCCAGAACGACACATTCCTGAAGGGGTGAGTAGTTGGATAACAAGGTCTGTGTGTTGGCAATTACATGTATTCTGGAGAGGTAGACGTATAGGTATTAACCGGCAGCTAAATGCACTGGAGACGAAAGAGCCATTTCTGGTTTAACGTGCTGCTTATCGGTGTGTCCTCATGAGAAAAGGTTATTTGGTATGATAACCGCCCTATGTCAGTGCAACTTTGGTATAGATCTTTGGGACCAAAGGCATAGGGAGAGATATTCTTACAACCGCCTTGCAAATGATTGTGGCTTGCAAGCCACTACATTTACCACCCTCCCGCTGAAGTGCCCTTGAGCGAGTGTTGCACTGCAACCGGCCATTTCTTTCCGGGATTGCATCCTGAGCTGTCAAACGTCCCCTTCGAAAGCCCAGAGGCCATCGCGGAGCAAGGAAAGTCATGGCTTTACGAGGACCAGACCATAGTCAAGTCAAATAATACCGAAGGAAATACAATCAAATACCGATTGCTGGCTCCGACTAGTTCCTAAGAACTCCAGGCCAGACGTTGTAATTGCTTATCGTTGAAGCTTGAGACAGATCTAGCTGGGTGACCCCTCCTGTCTCGGAGTATACGAGTATGCACCTCGGCCGGACGGCTGCAGTGGAAACTATCAGGTCTCTCCAGGGAGATCCCTAATGTCCATCTTGCAGGTTCTAATGGGATCATGGGGGGGGGGGGGGGGGGGGGGGGGGGGGGGGGGGGGGGGTGGGACACAACTAGAACCACTATCATTCAGTATTCACAGAAAACGACGAGGAATACTTGGAGAGGGACAGGGAATAAGTGTGAGAGACAGAGAGAGGGTCAGAGATAATACAGTGAAACAGGCACTGGACAAAGAGTGTCTGACATGGTCAAATTGTGCGTGGCGATAAGTGAGGCTGTCTAGGTGAGTCACATAGCAGGTGGGAGACATAGGCGAGAGACGAGAGACAACGGGATGAAGCGAGGATGTAAAGAATTATGGAGAGGGAGCGAGAGAGAGCGGGAAAGAGAGAGAGCGAGAAAGAGTGAGAGAGCGAGAAAGAGAGAGAGCGAGGCAATTACAGAGCTAAAAGATTGAGCTGAGAAGCTAAATTGAGAGTCTTTATTGGATTGCAGACCAATGTGCAGGACACATCCAGAGGCCATCTTGGAAGGTCTCGTCTGCATCCAAAACTCAAGAGACACGCAGATCAGCCCTGACCGGTGGACAGCAAAACCATGGCCCATAAAGCCTCAGTTATAGTCGCAGAGAGGTGCCCACGTGAAGAACGGTCAGTCCATGCACGGCCAACGCCATTTTGTAGTCGCCGTTTGGTCGTAGGCGATGTTCTCCTTAAGGACAGGTGGCACTGGATATGAAACGCGACGCATAGAAACCTGCTGTTGATACTTACTGTTTCCTATTATATTGCGTTGTTACTACCAATATGGCTGATGCAGAGCTGCTGCTTCTCAAAGCGAAGGAAGAAATCATTTGTATGCTGTCATTTTAAAGAGAAGCTGTTTGACTCACACAACATCTCCTCAAATGCGGTCATCTTGAATAAACAACAACAGCAACAGGAGCGCAGGGAGTAGAAACAGCTGACGTCATCTGAAACACTCCAAATCACATCCATGATTTGGACTTGCAATTCGCTCCCTATCCTTGCAATGCTTCAGTATTTCGGAGGTGTGTGACACGTGAAGAGTCGCCATTTGAAACGTGCTCGAGGGCTGAAATGATGTCATTTCTGGTTTGTGCCGCTGCGCGCAGTTCACGTACGCCAACTATAAATTTGGTTTGACAATTGTTGTTTAGTTGTTTATTGCACATAAGCATATGTGTGTATTTGCACGTTTGTGCACAAGTTCTTTCGTGTGTGCGTGTGCGTGAGTTTTCTTGCAGTGTGTGTATGTGTGTGGGAGTGGTGAGATTTTTGTAGTGTGTGTGTGTGTGTTGTCTGTTCGCATAGGACATTATGTATGTAAAGAGTATTTGTAACAGTGGTTTCCGAAAGTAGATCTGTTGGTACAATCACATTTCTAGCATATTGTGTGCACATTTTATTCAGGTCAACATATTAACTGCAAGTGTGTAAATGTTACATTTATAGACATCTATTTTTTCTATGAAAAAAGAAAAAGAACACTTCTGCATTGCTAATAAATACTTATTGCACGACCCACAACCACGTGCTGTAGCATATAATTAGTTTGTTGTTGTCGTTGTATTCAAGGTCACACCTTCAAAAATGAATGGAGCAACAACTAGGTGCTACAATTGCAGATCCACTTGAAAATGAGCAATCATTTTTGTCTCTTTGACTATGCGTCACTGTTTTCATTTAGTTTTGTTTTAATTAACGCCAGTCAGTGGGTTGATTACATGTTTGCATAGGCTTCTCTCTGCCTCAGCATTAATGTCTGTCTACTGTCCCCCCCCCCCCCCCCCCCCCCCCCCCCCCCCCCCCCCCCCCCCCCCCCACACACACACACCCTCAACTGTACATCAGAAGTAATTATACTTTACAAGATTTAATGTCAGGGGATGTTGGCGTGAGTGGGCTGAGGAACAGGATCATCAAGGCTGATGGCAAGACATCAGGGGTGGGGGGGGGGGGGGGGGGGGGGGTGATAAGAGTGTGAGGAAGGGAGAGCTTTTGGAACTTTGCCAGAATCATTCATCACTGCGAACACGCCCAAACAAGTCCAGATTTCCTAACTAGATTCATCGGTCCAAGTCTCTCTCTTTGAGTCAACAAACACATCAAATAAATATAAAAATCTATGTAGATGTGGGAGTGTGTGTGTGTGTCTATGGTACCTATAGTACGTTGGAATAACAACTACTGGTTTATGGTATACAATAATGTTACTTAATGACACTTCTGCAATCATTGGCCAACAGGCAAATGAAAACAGAAATAGATAGTTAATGTCTTTATTGAGTCTACTAAACTATCCCATCTCACTCCTGTCTGATTGTCTGTCTGTCTGCCTCTGTGTCTGCCTGCCTCTTTTTCTATCTGTCTGCCCTGATATCTGTCTACCTGTCTGTCCTTCGGTCTATCTATCTTTTTGTCTGTCTACCTGTCTGTCCTTCGGTCTATCTATCTTTTTGTCTGTCTACCTGGCTGTTCTTCTGTCTATCTGTCTGTCTGTCCTTCTGTCTCTCTTTCTACCCGTTTGTCCCTCTATCTATCTATCTATCCATATTTCTATCTGTCTATCTATATGTCTGTCGGTCTGTCTGTCTGTCGGTCTACATGTCTGTCCTCCTGTCTTTCTAACTCTGCCCGCCTGTTCCTCTGGCTGTACTATCTACCTAGATGTATGTATAGCTGCAGTGAACCAAACACCATGCAGAACCCGAGCTTCAAACGGGCGGAGGGAGGCGTTTGAAGAGCAGAGGGGGGGCTCGCCTAATGGCGTGTGGGTGGGTGGAGCAGGAAGATGAAAGATGCCAAGGAGAGAAATGGTGATACGCTGATTCAAGCCATGGTACTAAAGGGCAGTAGGGGTTTGCTGATCTTGTTTTATTGCCCTCTGATTGGGACTGATTAATGTGGTGGAACCATAATGCTGCGGTGATATAGATTCCTAAAGCACAGACATGACGCACACATACGCACAAGCGCACAGAAGTGTATGATCATACGTAGATCTGTGCAGCTGCAATTAATATGCACAACCACTCTTACACAATACGCACATACGCTCACACACACACACACACACACACACACACTTACGGTTGATGGTTCGGTCCCCGGCTCCTCCTAGCTAAGTATTGAGGTGTCCCTGAGCAAGCAACTAACCCTAAACTGCTCCGTTTCAGCTGGCTGTTGTCTTGCATGGTGGACACCGGCGTTAGAAAAGCGAATTTATATATCTAGATATATATAGATATATAAATTAAGTCTAATTACACATGCACACAGAACATACAATGAAACATGCGCACAAACAGTTAAAGGGATGAGAATGCCAGGGCACACCCACAACCATGGAGATGTAGACATGTATAGATCATTAATGCAAATACCATCGTTTTGTTATTTTGGAACAAATAACCTATCTCCAAATATGTATATTTTTGGCATCTGTGCATGACAATAAGAAATGACCATGTACTAATAGTTAGCAATAACTAGTTGTAGTAAAAACATTTGAATGTTCTCTTTCTGCAACATTATGGGCTGTCGTTAAAGGAAAATCCTTCGGTGAAGGAGCTGGATGCTAATTCTTTAAGGATTAAGAGGTATTGTAAAATGTAGCCTCCTTTGTAACTGGGAATAAGGGCTGTACAAATCAAATTGACTTGCCTTGACTTCATCAATATAACATTAAACATTCAGTCTTTTTTTATGTTATCCCTTTATTTAGCATTTGTTTCAGCAACCATAGCCCTTACTTCCCTTTGAATTGCCACAGCACACCCAGATCGAAGTGGCTCTAAGTGTAACTATTTACATGGCATACATGTTCATGACAAGCTAACAGCCAACTCACTTAAAAGATCATTACTGTGCAGAGCCACACAATTGTGGAATAATTTCCCAGTTAAGTTACCTGCAAGACATGGTTCAAGCGGTATCTTAAATCCGACCTAAAAGGAGATGTCATTATTATTACTACAACATCAGTGGCTCATTTGTGTGGCATGTGATTGTAAAATAACAATGTTCCTATCTTTTTATTGGAAGGATGGTATCTGACTTTTACTTCAATAAACAAATAAACAAATAGGGTAGCGGACAGAAGGAAATTCCAACTAACGTGTGATACAAATGGATTAAAGAGAGGCTGTGGCCTCTCTCTCTCTCTCTCTCTCCCTCTCTCTCTCTCTCTCTCTCTCTCTCTCTCTCTCTCTCTCTCTCTCTCTCTCTCTCTCTGGAACACCCATCATGCGGTAATCGCTACTGACATAAAGGTGGATGCATGGAGGGGCTGGTAAGAGTGGATTTGGTGTGCCCACATTACCCTAATGGAACATGGGAGGCTCCATTATTGCCCAGCATGCAGTAGCCTAAAGGTTGTGTGCACTAGAGCTCCATCATACGTCTTCCACTGACAACCCTTGACATGCCCCCGAAGAGGGGCCCAGGAGCAGAGCCTGCTCTGATGGAGGGTTGCATGTACGGTCCATGTGTGGTCCACAGTATGGAGGCAGTATGGAGGACAGGCTGTTGGAAGCCGGACCATCCAATGTAAAAAACTGGACTTGACATCCGGGATGTTAACCATTGGTTTACACAATACTATTTTGAGGGTGTAGATGTGCCTACGAACCATATTTGGCATATTAATGAATGACTTGCTTTGCATTCTAAGTTTACTTAGAATGGGGGCAGGTCATTCGGCCACCACTTACCAGGAACCACCAAAAGGCTGTTAGAGGAACTAGTCTCTAGTCTCTCGTGCTGAGCCTCACAAAGAGACAGACAGTCAGGGCTGCTGCTTGACCCAGACCTATCGCCTTCCCACCCCTATCCTGTGCACCTCGTCTCTCTGTATACTGGAAGTCCTCTAATAGTTTCATGAAGGACTGGAGAGCATCGGGACATGCATTCTGTAGTTCACCACTGGGAGCACAGAGAGGGACTTCAAACTCAATCACTTCACGCTGGAACAGAGTGGTGGGAGATTATCTTTGGGTGGGTGGTGGGGGTTGAAGGATGTGTCGGTGGCGCATAACGACTTGGTCTACCGTCCGTCTCCCCCCCCCCCCCCCACCCCCGCTAAACGATCGCGTTCGTCCTCTTTCTTGATGGAAGCTAGTCCATCACCAGGTGTCCCCAGCCTACTCACCGCCTGCTGAAATACATCAAAACAAGAGCTGGATGAAAGAAGGAGGACTCGAGCAGAACTCAGAGGGCTTTGCCAGGTCCTATAAGTCTGTGACCGTTCAACGTTCCGCCCTACAAGAACACATTAACAAGCCTCTTCCTCTGGGGGGGGGAGGGGGGGGGGGGGGGGGAGGGGGGGAAACCTGCTCACTATAGTCGGCGTCACCTCTCTCATCCCCTTCCCAGCCCACCACCCCCCCCCCCCCCGCCCCCCCTGCCCCCTACCCCCTGCCCCCTACCCCCTGCCCCCTGCCCCCTACCCCCCTGCCCCCACACCCCCTGCCCCCTGCCCCCTACCCCCTGCCCCCTGCCCCCTGCCCCCACACCCCCTGCCCCCTGCCCCCTACCCCCTGCCCCCTACCCCCTGCCCCCACACCCCCTGCCCCCTGCCCCCTACCCCCTGCCCCCTGCCCCCTACCCCCTGCCCCCTACCCCCTACCCCCTGCCCCCTGCCCCCTACCCCCTGCCCCCTGCCCCCTACCCCCTGCCCCCTGCCCCCCTACCCCCTGCCCCCTACCCCCTGCCCCCTGCCCCCTACCCCCTGCCCCCACACCCCCTGCCCCCTACCCCCCTGCCCCCTGCCCCCTACCCCCTGCCCCCTACCCCCTGCCCCCTACCCCCTACCCCCCTGCCCCCTGCCCCCCTGCCCCCATGACGGCTCGCCTGGCAGCCAGTGTTTCCATGTGCGTGAAGCATCTACCGAGGGACGCGCCACATAATCTGCATCCCTGTCCCTCAAACACATGGGCCTCTGGGGCCATGGCAACGTGTCCTGGCAACCTGCAAGCCCACTGTAAGGAGGGGGGAGGGGGAAGCATGGATCGGTATGGGGGGGGGGGGGGGGGTGCGTGGGTGTAGTTGAACGCCGCAGGTGGCCAGATAAACTATTAAAAGCATAGAGAGAAATAGACAAAAAATAGATAATGGTCAAAGGAGCCTTCTTGATTAAATTCTGTGGGTGAGTATGAATAAATCTCCCGCATGGTGGAGATTTTTTAAAAAGCAGCAGGGGCCAATGTGGCTTTGGTGCTGCTGGCAGGGTCCACATTGCCCTTGTGACAGGGGGGCTAGCTTGTGTGTGCGTGTTATGGACACACACACGCACACTTCCATGCACACAGATACAATACACTGACATGTTAATGCTCACACAACCATTCACTTAAGGAAGAACTGTCACTCTCTGATATTTTGTAATTTAAGAGAGCAATGCTTCATATGTGTGTTGGGTATGAATCACGTCTGCAACATCAGTTAAATTACTGCAAAACATTTCCAAAGAATGCCATCACCACACACACTCAGAGAGAGATCTCCTGCATGGCAGCACCATCTGCATGTACCATCGTACTCAATCTTTGCAATAAACCGGTCTTTCAACATCACCACCCTGTGTCCAATTGTTTGGAGGAGCCCGAGGAAAGTCACCTAGGTGACGTGTAGCAATGGTCGTTGCTACAATGACGTTTCCACTTGAAGTAGACACAGAAACAGAAGTTCATCCCTACATACATACACATACGCACAAAAAGCTATCCTCACATAAGACCCACTAATGAGCAAACAAACTATATTGAGTTATATCAAGCACAATAACGAATGATGAATCACAATGACATCAGTGCCTTAATATTATGAGAGGATGTGTTTTTCGGTCTTTGAAATTAAAATATATAATAATTATATATGTTATGTTATTTCGGTCTGTCCCACAAACACATACACACACTTCTTATACATAGAGGAAGCTTATGTAGTTTAAGAATTAAACATGTAATATCTACTACTTTTCTGGCAAACACCAGCCTTGCTTAAATGAAGATGAATCGTCTGGGAATGCATGAATGCACTAGATGATTATGAGAAGAATAATGGTCTGTCGTTATTTACTGGGGTGCAGAGGGCCCGCCCTCTCACTATCACCCCCACCTCCCCTTTCACTCTTGTTCTGCCTCTTTCCTCTACTTGAGGTAGTATCTCTCTCTCTCTTTCTCTCTCTCTCTCTCATATACCATATCTTGCTCTCTGATAATACTGTACAATCAAATTAGCAGTCAGACAAGTATAAAGATAGCAATATGCAAAATAATATTATGCAGATACATGCAGCTGGAGACAACAATATACGAGGATGAAAACGGAAAATATCAGATGTGCTCTCTCTCTCTCTCTCTCTCTATCAATCTATCTACCTAACAATCTCTTTTAAAAAGCATATCTGTCTTTGTCGATTGTGCGTGAAATGGCTTGCTCCATATCTCAGAGATCAGTTGTGGCTTGCTCCAAGATGGGAATATTAAGTTGACTGACAGCTCCTAATATCTGGAGAGACAGAGCTTTGGTCATGGCCCAGTATTCCAGCCCAGCAGAGGTTTGTTCAAACTGTCAAATCCTTAAAGCTGAAAAAACAATCATAATTTCGTCATTGCAGGAAACCTTCTGCAATGTGTATAAAAAAGGAATGCTACAGAAAGGCATTGCATGTGATGGCATGGCATAGGTTAGCATAACATAGCATAACATTGCATAGCCTATAGCTTATCAAAGCCCTTGATGTCGTATAGTTAAGTGAAGCATAGGAAGGATAGGTCTGGTGCTTCCTGTGAAAACCAGCCATCTAAACCGTCTTAAATATATTTCACCTGTACACTGCAAAGTCCCTCTTGTATCCAGAGAGGTCTTTCACGGCGACATGCCATTGAATTGAAAACTTTGTTCAACATCAGACCATTCCCCTTCAGCCATCACCATGATTGCTGCCAGAATATAAGAATCAAAGTAAGAGAGACAGCCAGTTGGTTTATGACAGAACAATCAACACTTCAAAGGAACCCTCCTCCTGAGATGAGGAGAATGAGAGAGAGAGAGAGAGAGAGAGAGAGAGAGAGAGAGAGAGAGAGAGAGAGAGAGAGAGGATCACGTCAACCTCCACACATCATGGATCTTTGTAACGTTAGCAGTTGGTAAATAACTGTTATTTTTGGAATAGCAGTAAGAAAAAGAAGACACAGCTGTGTGCGTGTGTGTGCTATTTACAGGGTTAGCACTACTGCTGCTGAGCTTCCTGTCTCTGAGGCCGTCCCTGGCGCTAACCTTCAGAGGAAAACACAAAAGAAACTATCATGAATCATCCTGGGTATGTATACTCTTCATAAGTGCTACCCTAACCAATTCATCATGCAATAGAGAGAGAGAGAGAGAGAGAGAGAGAGAGAGAGAGAGAGAGAGAGAGAGAGAGAGAGAGAGAGAGAGAGAGAGAGAGAGAGAGAGAGGGAATGGTGTAGAAGTAAAGAGAGAAGTTAAGACTGAAAAAGTGTCGAGACATGAGCTCACTCCTCTTGAGATCACAACTTCTCCTGCCTGTTCAGAACAAACTGAACAATGACAATGATGACTCTGATTCCCTGGTGGTGTGAGTGAGTGGTGGAGCTGCAAGGGCTACACCAGCACACCACAGATAGAGATAAACAAATACATCTATTTTCTCTCCCTCTCTCTTTCGCAGATGGTGGAGTTTGGTGAAGCAAGTTTTTGCCGTCGATCTGAAATGAATTACGTTTTTTTATGTAGTATCTCTATGCAAGTTATATTATGGATATAACACAGTTGTCACATTTAGTGGTAGCTAGTTTTTTTTATCCTCTTTTAATAAAAGTTGATGACCAGAGGTTATTTAGAGGGATGCTTACGGAAACTTCCTGAATTTGGCTGGAGGGGTTATGTCAGGATTACGCTCAGCACAGCAAATCAATGAAGCAATTTATCTTCCAAGCCATGGGACGAAGCCATGGAAATAACTTGGTAAATCGCTCTGTGGTGAAGAAGAGGAGGAAGAAGAAGAGGAGAGAGATACGACGGAGATATATTGAATATCTCCGTCGTGAGACACAGTCAGAGAAAGGTGGTTTTTGAAGATTGAGAATGTACAACATACAAATAGTACCATTAGTAATTACCAACTTGAAATACATCTGGATGACAGGTTACACAAAAGACAAATCAAACAAATAAATATTCATAATAATCTTAATTTTAACAAATTAGTCACATCTAATTTTAGATGACAGTATATTTACTACAACAAAAAAATCTGCCTCTCTGACTGTGCAGTGTGTGTGTGTGTGTGTGTGTGTGTGTGTGTGTGTGTGTGTGTGTGTGTGTGTGTGTGTGTGTGTGTGTTTGTGTGTGTGTGTATTTTCCTCTGCCATATGCTAGCCTCAGAGTGGAACGAAGACCACAGAGACTATCCCAGCTCCTTCTCTTTCCCAGCATAATTTCCAAAGCAGTCTCATCTCGTGTGATGAACTACGGGCCTCAGAGGATAGAAGCTAGCTTGTGGAGACCAGGCACATGAACTGGTTTCAGGTAAGATATTTTTCTTATTTTACAACATACATGGTCTTTGTGTTTGACGGGGCATATAGGGGACCCCACAGAGAGGTTTTATTCAGTGTCCTTGATTATGGTGTGCTTCAAATAAATCTCTAAACATTTCAAGTAGGCATGAGCACAGATGGTGTTTTACTGACAAACCCATATTTTATAAAATAGTACTGCTTTGATAGCCTGACATATCCCGAGGCCAATTTGCAAATGCATTTTAGTCTTGAAACTCTCAGTTAACTTTCAATTTCCAAGGGGCGTAATCAGAGCAACGAAACGTGTGACATATCAGTGTCAGCCATCTTGGTTGTTTATGAAAATGCCTCAACGGCGCTCCCATAGGCCGCTCCTCTGTACAGTCATCGTATCAAACCCGCCCCATATCAGATAAACGGTTGTGATTGGCCCGACCCACGCCATGTCTGCTGAAAATCTGTCTGAACCGGAGGGAGGCACATTTGCCAGAGCAAATAAAACAGGAGCTTGCAGATTAGTCTGGTTCCCAGGCTACTGCTAGAATGCACACAAAAAATTACATCGAATATGAACACTATGATGTTTTAAAAACATTGATCTCATGAAAAGGACAGTTCCTGATCCTTCAAAAACCGAACTCGGCAAAAATATAAGGATTGTAAACCAGTTGTTTTTTTGTATTAACGGTGACAATTTAGCATAGTATGAGATCATAGAACACATCCTGACATGTTTAAAACAAAACGAAAATGATATTCACAGGCACTTTAAAGCTTGTGTATAGAGAATAGCTTCTTCATCACAAACCGTATTAATACCATGCTGCTGTATGGGGGTCACTAAGGTAATTGTGTTAATACTGTTGCTAACAGCCAAGCAGACTTGTCAGCTAAACCCATGTTGAATTCGGCAACAATATCTCACTCTCCTTGCTAAACATTGGCTGTCTACTTCCTCCATTGAGCTGCATCACTGAACATTTTCATAAAGGGCTGTGTCTCATTTGTGAGGATGCTTCCTACATAGGGGGGAAATATAGGCAGTATGGGGGGATTTAGGACTGTCCCAAATCAGTAGGAAGCATAGGAAACTTCCTAACTAGGTGCCTTTGATTTGGCAAAATTTCAAGGAAGCATCGAATGGTTCCTTGGTCAGTGTAGGATGTTCCATAATGCCGTGCGGCACAAGGACTGTCCGCTTCACCTTTTAAATAATCACACGGCATAATAACATGAATTTGTCAATCGAACATAATATTTAACCTGAGGTTGATTTGTCCACTCTCGTGTTTCTTTCACCTGGTTATTTCACTTAATCGTTTTCAAGAACAAAAAAGATCTGCGACCAGTTAGCTCCCCGTGACGTGACCTTTTTCACGTTGTCGCGTGAAGCTACCTGGTTACGATGGCTCACTTTGTGAACCACTTTCACAAAGTGGGTACCTAACAAGGAAGCCTCCTAAATAGGTATCGAGGTTATAGGAAGTCTCCTGGCAATTGAGACAGCCAAGGTGAAGCTAGCTTTATGCCAACAAATTGACCTCTACAGTGGAGGGGGAGAGGGTTGCTAATCAGGAGATTTCCACAATATGATACAGTATTAGCATGCGAGGCAGCATTGCGGCATTACCTCCACTATATAGCAAGCATGCCTTCTGCACTTTTTTTCTATTAAGATTATTTATCACGTCACACTTTATCATAATTATAGCATCAAAGGTTCTAACCAAATTAGCAGCTTTAGTCTCTTCTTTCTTTCAGCCCCACTCTGTCTTTTCAGTTGTCATCCGTTAAGTGTCTAATTAGACAAGTCCAAAACAGTTTGGAAATGCTCAGTGTATTTATTTCCAAGGCTTCATCACCTTTAAGAATCAGACAAGCGATTTTAGAGACGTTTGTTTATATTAGAGACTGGCAAGTGATTGGCTGATTTGATGTTTAGGTTGAAGATGATTGGTTACATTTCAATTTCACTTTGACATACGTAGCACCTGGTGCATATTATTTGCTCAAGCTTTTTGTCATCAGTAAAATAAAAAATGTAAGTAAAAAAAGTCTTTAAGCTATACCAGAACAACTTAAAGATGCATTTTATGATAATGACTTGTCCCTCTAACCCTAGCTGCTAATTTGGTTAGAACCTTTGATGCTATAATTATGATAAAGTGTGACGTGATAAATAAGCTCCATTTGAAACAGTGGCCAACGTAGTGAAACTAAAAGATTTCTGTATGCATGTTTTTAGCTGCTGGCACATTGATTCGAGCGTCTAAGATTTGTCTCTGTGCTCCAGATGGCCAATGTGCTACGGATTCTCACTCTTACTCTACAGACAAATGGTGTTGATATCAGTGAGCTGTTTTATTTCATACATTCTGTTTTCATTCCTTTCAAAAGAAATTGATTCACGTTAAATGCCATCTGTATTTGTTCTGTGTGTGCGTGTGCGTGTGCTCTCAAGATAGGGGAGAGCGGGACATGGAGAGCAGACATGGGTCGATTATTCTTTAAATAAGACTCTCTTGTTCTATAATTAACAAAGAAACAACCTCGCAATGACACAGTTCTGTGTGTGCAATGAGAATACTCATGATGACAGGTTTTTGTTTTGAAATGAAACACCAAGCCTCCAAAAGAAAAGCAGGGATTTTATCTTATACACCTAGCAGGGAAAAACTAATTAAAACAGCAGACTGGATAAGGACAGTTGACATGGGAGTATTCAGGGAGCTGAATAACATGGTTGAAGCCTAGCTCATAACCCCCTCACAAATACTGTTTTGTATGATATTTAGGATTCATGACCCCATTGTTTGCAGTCTCTCTGTCACAGAGACTAATGAAAAAAAAAAACTAATGAATCAAACACATATTGGTATAGATAGAGCATGTCCAACCCCTATATGTTTCCTGTTTTACTAACCACATGCATTAAATGAATGAAAATCAATTACATACAGTGAGGGAAAAAAGTATTTGATCCCCTGCTGATTTTGTACGTTTGCCCAGTGACAAAGACATGATCAGTCTATAATTTTAATGGTAGGTTTATTTGAACAGTGAGAGACAGAATATCAACAAATATATATCCAGAAAAACGCATGTCAAAAATGTTATATATTGATTTGCATTTTAATGAGGGAAATAAGTATTTGATCCCTCTGCAAAACATGACTTAGTACTTGGTGGCAAAACCCTTGTTGGCAATCACAGAGGTCAGACGTTTCTTGTAGTTGGCTACCAGGTTTGCACACATCTCAGGAGGGATTTTGTCCCACTCCTCTTTGCAGATCTTCTCCAAGTCATTAAGGTTTCGAGCCTGACGTTTGGCAACTCTAACCTTCAGCTCCCTCCACAGATTTTCTATGGGATTAAGGTCTGGAGACTGGCTAGGCCACTTCAGGACCTTAATGTGTTTCTTCTTGAGCCACTCCTTTGTTGCCTTGGCCGTGTGTTTTGGGTCATTGTCATGCTGGAATACCCATCCACGACCCATTTTCAATGCCCTGGCTGAGGGAAGGAGGTTCTCACCCAAGATTTGACGGTACATGGCGCCGTCCATCGTCCCTTTGATGCGGTGAAGTTGTCCTGTCCCGTTAGCAGAAAAAACAAAACAAAACATAATGTTTCCACCTCCATATTTGACGGTGGGGATGGTGTTCTTGGGGTCAGAGGCAGCATTCCTCGTCCTCCAAACACGGCGAGTTGAGTTGATGCCAAAGAGCTCGATTTTGGTCTCATCTGACCACAACACTTTCACCCAGTTCTCCTCTGAATCATTCAGATGTTCATTGGCAAACTTCAGACGGGCCTGTACATGTGCTTTCTTGAGCAGGGGGACCTTGCGGGCGCTGCAGGATTTCAGTCCTTCACGGCATAGTGTGTTACCAATTGTTTTCTTGGTGACTATGGTCCCAGCTGCCTTGAGATCATTGACAAGATCCTCCCGTGTAGTTCTGGGCTGATTCCTCACCGTTCTCATGATCATTGCAACTCCACGAGGTGAGATCTTGCGTGGATCCCCAGGCCGAGGGAGATTAATTATTTTGTGTTTCTTCCATTTGCGAATAATCGCACCAACTGTTGTCACCTTCTCACCAAGCTGCTTGGCGATGGTCTTGTAGCCCATTCCAGCCTTGTGTAGGTCTACAATGTTGTCCCTGACATCCTTGGAGAGCTGTTTGGTCTTGGCCATGGTGGAGAGTTTGGAATCTGATTGATTGCTTCTGCGGACAGGTGTCTTTTATACAGGTAACAAACTGAGATTAGGAGCGCTCCCTTTAAGAGTGTGCTCCTAATCTCAGCTCGTTACCTGTATAAAAGACCAGAAATCTTTCTGATTGAGAGGGGGTCAAATACTTATTTCCCTCATTAAAATGCAAATAAATTTATAAAAGAAAAATCTGGATTTATTTGTTGTTATTCTGTCTCTCACTGTTCAAATAAACCTACCATTAAAATTATAGACTGATCATGTCTTTGTCAGTGGGCAAACGTACAAAATCAGCAGGGGATCAAATACTTTCTTCCCTCACTGTATATATAAATATATATCACTTTGAATTGCTTTGGATTAAAGTGTTAACTAAACTACTATGGGATTGTATTGATGTAAATGTTGATGTGTGTATATTACATTGTTTTCAACGAAGTCATCATGGTCCAGTATTTTACCACTGAGCTTCAGGCATGGATCAAAATGTATTTTGCCCGATGGTGCACAGCTCAGCATGAGTACAAAAACTCATCACTTCAGTCAGCCCGATAGCTGCACATATGAGAAACAAGACCCATATCTCTCTCTTGCTCCCTCCCTCCCTCCCTCTCTCTCTCTCTCTCTCTCTCTCTCTCTCTCTCTCTCTCTCTCTGTCGCTCTCTCTCTCTCTCTCTCTCTCTCTTTCTATCTCTCTCTCTGTCTCTCTCGCGCTCTTACTCTGTCTCTTGGCCTTTCTCTGTCTCTCTTTATTTAACTTTCATTCTCTACCTCCCTATACATATAATGGAGTCCTGTCTAATGGAAATGCATTAGGATGTGTGGGTGTGCAGTATGAGTGATGTCTCTGTATATTATTTTGTATTACTTGTGTGTGTCTGTGTGTGTGTGTGTTAGTGTATGTATGAGAGATACGCACTGCACACCAAAAAACAAAAAGCTCACATACACACACGCACGCACGCACGCACGCACGCACGCACACACGCACACACACACACACACACCAGCCAGCTTAATGGTGTGATTGAAAGTGACAATGAGCGGTCAATTTCAACATGTTAGTGGGAGGTGATGAATAGGTCACCGCTACTGTGAACGACCAGAGGGGAGAGTTAGGGGGGACAGACCGCGACCCTGTTTTGGACACACCATATAATTGCAATCCAATCACAACTAGACACACAGACAAGTGCATAAGTATGTGTGCATCTAAGACAAATGACAGTCGCATGAAATAATGACCAATGTGTAAAAGATTTGATCTGCTACTGCAGTGTGAACACTTGCATCTCTGACCTCACACCAGAAAGCTATTTGGATCTCTGTAACTGCTCCTTTGCATGCCTGTGTTGTCATGGAAACGGCCAATTCCTCCAAAAACACGTGCATGGCTTGCGTTACTTGCACATTGCGTAAGCCGGCTTCTTTTGCTATTTCTCGGGAAGTCCATTTGAGTGCATCACTGTCCTTCATCTCAAGCACATTTGGTGTGAGGCTGGAATGGACGCTGGCCCAGCGCAATGGATTTGAGAAGGCACTAAGGCAATGCTGGTGCATGTGGCTATTTGCATATAGAGCAGGCAAGTTCAATACCATCCTAAGGATCCGTTGGAGATATATTGTAATATTAAAATGAGAAATATCTCATCCCAATTTTTGGCGGATTGACAGATTTAGAAACATAAATGGTCAGACAGACAGACAGACAGACAGACAGACAGACAGACAGAGAGCGGAGATATAGAAAGGAAGGTCTCTCTATGTCTCTCACCTGATGGGCAAGACCAACCAGCGTTAACACTGGTTTTCCAACAGGAGGTCGGATGCCTTGGGTGGGTAACCATGACAACTGACCTTGGTGAGGTCGAAGGGGGGCAGCTTGAACAGTCGGTGGGGTCGAGAACGGGCCGGGATTCATATACAAAAGAGGACACAAATGCGTAGCGTGAAAGACGCGCACGGCTCAAGCACATCGACGCCAACGTTTGCGTGGAGCCCTCGAAGGGCCATTGAGGTGTGAGCGAATTGATTCACCTTTTTTAAGGATGGGCTTCACGTTAGCGGGGGTCACGCTTTTGTACTTCCTTTTATGCGGTGCTTTGGCCGAGACTCCCCCAGGGACCGGGATATTGGCCTATCCTGGGGGTGGGGGTGTGGATGAGCCAAGAAGCACTGCATGAGACCAGGGTATATATATAGGAGGGCAGTGGTCACACCATAGTGTGTGAGATAACACTCACTCCATCTTACGCTCTCTCCCTCTCTCTCCCTCTCTCTCTCTCACTTTCTCTCTATCACACTTTCTTTCTTTCTATCTCTCTCTCGCTCTCTTTCTTATCAAATCCAAATAATAATGGCATCAGAAGTGTGTGTAGATGAATAGAAAGGGCTATTGTGTGTTTAGCCTGGTAGCTGAAAATGGTTGGAAAGGGAGTGACATGATTATACTTATATACCAAGTATACCATTCCACAGTATACTTCTTTCTGTTATTTAGCCGTTACCACAAATGGAAGCAAGTGCCTGCAGCAGCAGCAGCAAACGGTGCAAATACAAAAAATGTGTTGTTTGTATTTACTCACCATTTTTTCATTTGATTTCTAGGCACACGATACACCCTGTAGCCGCACACTTGGCATGTTGCGGCTCCTTACTGACTGGAGAAAATCATCCAGGGAACGAGCCAGCCATGTCTCACTTTACGAATGGCTCCAGCGAGTGCTCGCTCATCAGTCTCCCGCTGACCTCTCAGAGGTTATTTTACAGGCTTTTGGGTCGCTTGGTTGATATGCTTCGTTGAGCCCCTGGTATTTATGTTGTATAGTGTTAATGGCAGCAACGCTCACCACGGATGAAGGCTCCACGTTGCTCTCAGGCTCGTCTTAAGTACGCGCGACGTCTGTCGGTTAACTGTGTCCGTTTCTCTGCTGGCGTAATACCATTCATGCTCGATGGATGTAACTGTATGTGTATGTGTCCATTTGCAACCAATGCATTGTGTGTTATAACTTTGCAATACTGTCTATCTATTGTGTTTATGACTGTGCTATGGCAACATGATGTTTTACATGAAAATGTAAATATGGCAACAAATCTTTGTTGGGTTGACTTTTGATAGTGTTGTATGTTGGAGGAAAAATGGAGCATGGGGGGACAGAGAGAGAGGGGGGAGCGATAAAAGTACAATTAGAGAAAAGAGGTTTGGTGAAAAAACGCTCTGAGACAGAAGCTTGAACAGCAAAAGAAAAGAAAAACAATATTGGCAAACAAAGAGAAAACAAATGATGTGCTTGCTTCAACAGCTCTGGCGGTGGCAGACATTTTGCTGTGTAGGCTCCAGGTAAGATGTTTGAAATGAACCAGTGAGTTTTTTTCCAAAGACAACAGCCTCAGTGCATAGCAACATAATGTGATGCTCTGAAGGATCCTTTGGGGAGAACGGAATAAACACACTATCTGCGCTACTGAAGTCCATTTACACACTTAAATCGGGAGCTATATAGATCCACAAACAGAAAATAATTAAATCCAAAAAAAATTGTATTCCCATGCAATTTGTGTATTTGTTTGACTATAAGATACATTATACATATCATTGCACACAGTGGCTTGCATTCTAGACATTGTTCGACGGCCAACTGCCTGTATATGATGATAGTCAGTTAAACAATAGGCGGTAAGGATAGCATTATCACTGGAGTATGGTTCCATACAAATACAGACTGAGCGGCAGCCATGACGTCTGTTGTGGGGCTCAGGCAGGAGAGACTAGCGTGTAGTTCCTCTAACAGCCTTTAGGTGGTTCACAGTAGGTGGCGGCAAAAATGAACGTGAAGAAAGAGTGATTTCATACGTTTTTTGGATCTCATTTGCCAGTTCATCTACACATTATCTATCCTCTGGTCCTGGTTGACAATCCTATTTTGCTAAAAAGTTTTAAAAATATCAAACAATGCAGACGCTCCATAGAAAGGCAAATCGACACCCTTAAAACCGCTGTGTAATCGAATGAGTGACGTCATGGACGCTGCATCCGTATTTTTTACTGTCTATGATACAGACGCACAGACACATACAATGAACAAACCCCTAATAGGAATGGATGGAATTGGCCCATTGATGCAGACATTGTGTTGTAAGATGGTGATTCCAGCTTTCATCTTGCTGTTTAGCAGGTAAAAATTCAGTGCCTCTCTGTCTAAGCGTGTCTAATGTGTGCGTGTGTGTGTGTGTGTGTGTGTGTGTGTGTGTGTGTGTATGTGTGGGCATGGGATGACATAATGATTAAAAGGAGGCGTCACACCCAAATGCCAGACCATGATTGCTTTAATTGGCAAAAATGAGAGTCTGAGGTGATGGATGTTGATAATTGTCTTGCTCTATTTGCCTTCTCCTCATTTCTGCACACGCAAGCTGGTGCACACACACACACACACACACACACACACACACACACACACACACACACACACAGTGAAGTTCACGTGAGACATGTTAAGACACCACCCACTCCATTGTTTTTCTGACGCGTCTCACGTGAACGCACATTAAGAAGGAGAATAAGTGAATGATAATGGAATATGTAATGGGCATGTTGTCCTGCGTTGAATCTTGTGGGCTAAATAAATGCATCCATTCAAACACACCTCCTGACTTCAGCAGAACTAACACAGGTTCCCCAGTAAGCAAGTCGCTTTTTTCCCAGCTAACACAAAGATAAGTTTGACAATGACTAAGTAGGTCTCCCTGCAGGTAGCAAACATGTGCACTTCCAAACAGTAACCCTTCAGTCGCTGGTTGGCAACACGCTGTGTTTGGCAGTGTTTATTCATGTGTGACATTTGTGAAGGGAAAACAGAGCAATGCGTTAGCAGGGATAAGGAGGGCTTGACTTGTAATTGTTAGAAAGATGAAGTGATGTTATATGAGACCCTGTTAAAAAAACACCACTATGCGCTTTTTTAACAGCATAACAGCATATTCAAATGAGGTTCTAGGTATTTTACACTATGAGCATTTTGAGGGCCCGTGGCTTGTTATGGATGACATTAATTAGGATTCATTACCTAGAGCCCCGACTGGTTGTATTCTAACTGATGTTATTCGGCCCTTCAGCGGCCGTGGGGGATGAGGGACTTTTCTTCATTATCGATTAACACAACAACTAACTAACTAGCTAGCGCTGTGATTTTTACCACGTTGAATAACACAAATCACATTAGCAAAGCTTTCTCATCACTCTTACATATAGAGGCAGCTAGCATAGATTTATATGTATTATTTGCTCACTAAATATTAAACAGGGGAATTATGGAGAATTGTTCATTTGATGCTTTCTGGGCGGCCGAGAGCTCTACAACAAACTTGATATTGGGCACAACCAGACGTCTTCAGCGCTGCTTGAATGAGCCAGTGAGTGGCCAGAGCGCCCATAGGCGCAAATTCATCTTTTGTTGTGACCGCACGGAACTCCTCAGCGTCTAATGATCGTAAATGATGACAGCATTCTTTGTACATTGATTGTTTTCCAAGGTACAAAGTGATGGTTTGTGAAGAGGAGCCCTGGGGAGCACGTGTAACATTATATAGCGTGTTGACGTGGCGCCGATGGCGACGCTATGCAGCATAGGTGGACGACCAGGAGCTTACGACGCTTAACAGTCCCCGCTGGCTTTCTGACATGGACAATCTGCACTGAAGCATGGCAGAGCCAGAATTAGCTGTGCGTGTCGTCCTGATTGTTTTAAATGTGATGCCCTGCCAACAGCTTGTCTCCCCCCCCCCCCCCCCCCCCCCCCCCACCACCCACCCCTTCTCAGCCCTGCAATAGCGTCTTGATGGAGAGACAACGAAACAGACGCGTGAGCGGTCTGCTTCCATTTCTGGCAGCAACAAAAAAAGAGGCTTTATATGCAACCACTTCCACATCCTATGCACAACGTCTCAGGACACCTTTAGATGATGCGTTGATTGCCTCTGTTGTCCACCCATGTGGATTTTGTTTACATATCTGTGTGTGGTCGTTACAATGGAGTTATGTTGAAAGTAGTTATGTAGCTAAAGCAAAAGTTCAATAAGGAAGACGACATTCCCCTTCTGTTTATCATCGATCTATGTTGGGTTCTAAATTCCCACGCGTCATTGCAGGCCCCTCCCCTTCATCTCTAAACCAATCAGGACCTCACACATTAACAGGAGTACAATTGTGCGCCAACACGCAGAGTATATAAACATCTCTCATTCATGCTTTTCGCTTGTCTGTTGTTTTCATTGAGACTCGTTGCAGCCCTCCTCCACCCCCTTCACCTCCGGGATTAAGCTCCACCTGTCTACGGAGAAAGGGATTACGTCCTCCAGGGCTGAGACACTCCATCCATAGTCACACCACCACCAGCGTCTAGACACCATCAGGGGAAAATCATATCCCGGCATACTTCATGGATCTATCATCCCCATGAAGAATAATTTGATGGTGTCTAATCGCCAAATGAGTTGTCAATAAATGTTGTGGTTCATTTTAAGTACTAGTCTCTCTTGATTGAAATGATGATGAAATGATTTATTGAAGACGTCATGAAACCTCCAACATTTATAAACAACATGGTGTTTAATACTGATGGAGGATTCAAGCCACTGCGTGAACATTTCATCATCTGATTCAATTTGAGACGTCAAGACAGACTTTACAGAAAAACCACGGGGCTATGCAGGGACACAAAAGTTTTGTCGATATTTGTGCGAATTTTTTCCGTTATAATTGATGATGCATTGACCTGTGCGTCCAGTTCATGTTTTATGCATAGATGATTGATCCATGAGTTTTGTTCAAGGCATTAGGGATGGGAGACGACAAACCCAAAGCCTTGTAAAAGCACCCATATGACCATGGCCTTGTTCCTTGTGCATGACTGCATGACCGTGAATGTTTTAGCCCTTCTGAATAATAAATACTCAATAATCGTTGTCCAAGGTGGGCTCTTATGTAAAGGTCATCAGTGTTTTCTAGAATGTAGAACCTTTTTTTAAGATTCTCTGCCAAAGGCAAGAGATACTCATAACGGCTTCTAAAAATAAAGCTAAAGCTAATTGTGATGCTAATTTCCTCTTAGTCTGACCGCCTGATTGAGCCTAAATTTATTTTTGCGTAATACACCTACTATTGTACCCGGGTTGATCTAACAATAGCATGTATCTTAGCATGATTGAGCAACACTAACATTACGCCTGGACGACCTGTAATGTGAACCTTGACAATCAGTCACCCATTGGAGAAGCCATTTACTGCCGCCACGCCATTTCACAGCATCATGGACACCAACGGAGCTGCACCACACGCTAGCAGCGCTAGTATGAGGGCTTTTGATGCATCGCAATAGCCTGAATTTGTGTGTGTGTGTGTGTGCCCGTGTGGATGTGTGTGTGTGTGTGTGTGTGTGTGTGCCCGTGTGGGTGTGCCCGTGTGGATGTGTGTGTGTGTGTGTGTGTGTGTGTGTGTGTGTGCATTGTTAATATTATGGCGTGGCGCTCCACACCTCGCCGCACCACCGAGCACTTATTCCATCACAACGGGGGAAGGGCATCGGCTTATACATCAACCTGCCCCACCGCAGAGCACACTCTCCAAGAGGAAATAGATTGGTAGACAGAGAGGGCTGGCTCCCTAATGGATGGCTACAGTTAGGGACCCCAGATAGAAAAGCTGTGGCTGTTGGCTGAGAGGGGTACATTGTTCTAATGCAATTAAATGGTTATATTGCAGGTATGGCGAGTAACTGTGTAAATTAATATGGAAAGAGGCGGTTGATAGCCTGTAGGCCTGCGTAGGAGACCCTCTGGACCGCTGCTGTTGTTCTCCTGCTCCTCGTCCTTTGTCTCTTTCGCGTTATCGCTTTACTTCATTGCTGCTTTTCATAACCTGGTTTCCTTGACTCTCTGTCTCGTTCTGCCTCTCTTTGGGACTCTCTCACTTTGTCTCTCTGTCCTTTTCAATAGCTCTCTCTCTCCCTCTTCATCTCTGACACTCTCCGCCTCTCTACACCTCATGTCTCTCTTTTGTCTCTCTGGTACTCTCTCTCTTTCCATCTGTACGCCTCTCTGTCTCTTATTTCCATCTTACCATCCCCAATCTATCTGTACACTTCTCTCTCTCTCTCCCTCTCCCATTCTATTTCTCACTCTTTCTCTCTCCGTACATCCACCCTTCTCCATGTTTTTTGTACTTATTATCTTTCCTACTTTCCTAATTTCAAAATTGCCACCGTCTTCTGGGTCCTGTGTTCCCTGTGATCGGGTGGGTTACCTGAATGCTGTTTGTCTGGCCTGTGTGTAACCACCAAGCGACTGCCATTTGTTCCACAGTTTCTCTTCTCAACATCAACTCCTACTTTTTTCTGGAATCCTAATGTGAGCTCTATTTCTCAAACTGCTTTGCAGAATAATGAGAATTGTATCATTTCAGCTGAGATTAGAGATGTGATGTGATGTCACACCACAGGAAGCTGTAACCTTAATAGGCATCAACTTAAAAGATACAGGGAGCTGGTTTCACAACAGCCAACAGAACAGAACAACAGCCTTGTGGCAGAGTTCTGCTATCACATTTCACATTATCTCTATCTCTCTCTCATTCCCCAGTCTCCCACTACCTTTCTCACCTCAAGTCTCATCATATCTGTCTGTTTCTCTCTCTCGCTGTCACACTCTCAAACAGTGAGATCCCCTATGGCTGAATGAAATAGCACAAAAAGTGATACCACCAAAAGAAAACACCTGACTGATACTTTTATACTGATCATTTATATTTGTTTCAAGCTTTGTAGCCATTTATAAGCATTTTACAATTGTACAATTACCTCACATTCTCCATTCACACACTGCCGATGGTGTCAACCAGGAAAGAGCTTGTTCAGTAAAGAGCGGTTCAGACTCATTTATAGTCGCGGTGCGTGAACTGCGTGAGCCGGCGTGAACCAAAAATGACGTAATCATCACGGCCCTCGCGTGCGGTTCACACCCCCACTCTTTTCCTCTCTGTTGCTGTTCACAACCAGTGAGAAGACTACCGCTATATACTTTAGGGGAGTGGCGTAGGTGCGTGTGTGTGTGTGTGTGTGTGTGCATGTGTATGGTCGTGTCCGTGTGTGTGTGTGTGTGTGTGTGTGTGTGTGTGTGGTCACAGGCTCTTGAGTAACAGCTGCATTTATCAAGCCCCTGCTCTGAGCTGTCAATTCCTGTCTCCTTCTGAGCTAATCACTTGAATACCCGGCCGCAGTTTCAGTAATGTAGTCACCAGCTGAAGCTGGGGATAGGGAGCAGTCGTCGTGGTGACGGTGGCTGTGTGTCTGGGGAGAGGAGATGGGGAAGCCCATTAACGCTGAATGTTACACATTGTAGATTGGTAGAGGTTGGCTGGGTGCCCTGAATGTGAATGTATTTGACGATTAATGATTTTGTCCTGAAGTTAACCAGCTAGGTTAAATGCCTTGTGATGAAATGTACGGGTCACCGATGAATCTCTTTTCAAACATGCTTACAGCTAAAGTGACACACACACACACACACACACACACACACACACACACACACACACACACACACACACACACACACACACACACACACACACACCTGCCAGTTAATATTTATGGCAAAAAGGAGTCGCTCAACTGTGTGACAAGCTAACTGCTGACTTTATCACACACACACACACAGCAAAGGTCATTTGCAAGGTTTTTTTTAAATGTCAGACACTTTTCAGGCACATGTCAACAATGCAATACAATCTCTGCAAGATCTGCTTTCGCATTTCTTAGAACCATTTTTTTTACAATGATGTCCAAAAAAATGTGTGTCATCGTCATTATGACTGCGTGGTTCTCTAGACGTTGCAGCGTATACAGTAAAGCAACCTGTCACCAGACGGTGATTCATTAACAGTCACCGCAGACACTCAGGGAAATGTTAAATAAATGAGCCAGATCAGGGATCCTCTATCCCTGATCTGGCTCATTTAGAGGAGAAGCGTTGACAGACAGCGTTGTCTGTCTGTCTACAGCCACACCCCTCATTGACACATGAGGGGTGTGGCTGTAGACAGACAGGCAACGCTTCAAGAGAGGACTGAAAGGCAAAGGAGCAGGCCGTATGGCTCCTCTGCTCACCATTGTAGTGCTCTCATGCAAGGCAATCAACACAAAGATCAATGATTTCAGCCACTGCGGTATTAACCTGACCTTTAATGAAAGAGTGCGAGAGAGAGAAAGAGAAAGAGAGAGGCAGAGAGAGAATGAGAGATTCAGAGACAGACAGAGATAGAAAAGACAGACACAGAGAGACGGAGAGAAACAGAGACAGCTTCAGAATAAACAGTTGGCCAAATCTTCAACAGGAGGCAGGGAAGAAAGGGGGCCAAGCAAACAATACAAGCAGGCAAATGAGAGAGAGAGAGAGAGAGAGAGAGAGAGAGAGAGAGAGAGAGAGAGAGAGAGAGAGAGAGAAATGATGGGGAAGGGGGTGACATGGAGAAACTGGAGAAAGGGAGAGGTGGTGCCCAGTGAGCCATTTAAAGGCACAACTGGTACCACTGCTCTGCTCCCAGGCCCTCAAGGCACGGAAGAAAAGAGTCAAATGATGTGTGTGTGTTTGTGTGTGTGTGTGTGTGTGTGTGTGTGTGTACATGTGTGCATGAATGCGTGTGTGCATGTGTGTGTATGTATTTGTGTGTGTCTGTGTGTGTCTGTGTGTATTTGCGTGTGAGGAAAAAGCTAATGGACAGAAAAATTGGATGGCTAAGAAGGAGTATGAGGTGGAGAAGAACCAGGGGGCGCTGGAGGATGGGAGAGGGAGGGAGGGGCAAGACATGCGTGGGATCAATCTTGGGGACAAGGAGATGACAGCGAGACAAACTAGGGAGACTACAGGTATTCCATGGGGCGACTTCAACCTTTAACAAGTTCCCTTTCTGGCTGCGCGCGTGCGTGCATCCATGCATACATCTGTGTCTATCGCGTCAATGCAACCTTAACGTCATGGACGTGTGTGTGTGTGTATGTATTTCAGTGTGTATTGGTGTGTATACATGTGTCTGTGTGTGTGTCTGTGTGTGTGTGTGTGTGTGTGTGTGTGTGTGTGTGTGTGTGTGTGTGTGTGTGTGTGTGTGTGTGTGTGTGTGTGTGTGTGTGAAGGTTCTGGGGCTTTTGAAGTCACGAACTGTAGGCTCCTTGTAGATGCTTTGTAGGATGCACAGGCGAATGCAGTAATCAGCACTTTTTAATCAGCTGCCCTTGTCTCACACCCTTGAATCATCACAGACGAACTCAGGACAAAGTATCTCATTGACTGTGACAGTACATCCACCATATGAGTGTGTGACGGGGTTGGAATAATCAGCTGCCTTGGATAACGTCAAAAGCTTTCTGTAGCCCTCGTCCTTTTCGAAATAGAGAAAAGGGAATAAACACGGCTGGACTGTTATTGGAAGACTAAATATTTGCCTCATGAAGTGAGCTTTCCCTTTTAATTTGTCTTCATTTATTCACTGTCTTCAGCCGTTCTTTACCACTAGTCAGGAGCACAAGAATATGCAAGACCAGAGCAGCACATAGTCTGGCAAAATAGTCCAGTGAGGATTCAATACACACACACACACACACACAACACACCCCCACACACTTCCCCACCCCTCCCACACACACACACACACACACACACACACACAAACACACACACAAACATACACACTAACTGCATTAATACTAAGTGACTAGGACCAGTGCCATAGAGGATAGTGTTAGCTGTGGTTATATGACTATTCTAATGACGTGAGGTATGTCATCCAAAACAATGTGTGCATGACAATGGCCACTCATCTTTCTTCAGTTAAAACGGTAAATAAATTACACTTTCAGAATAAATAATGAAGAACAACAGACCAGATTGTTCCTCTTTCCAGTCACTTCAAAGAAAGAATGTCCCTGTTTTTCTGCGATGCTTTAACAATGACGACCTTGTTTTTAGAAAGCCTCACCCCGTGAATGTTATTTTTCTGAAGTTTGTGGAGCTAAAACAGGAATGTCATGAATATTGAGCAGCAGCACAGTTCATGTATCTTTCAGTGGAGAGTTGACTCTTCTTCCACTTCAGCCCATTCACGGTGGTAGGGGTGTGGCTAGCAAAGTCCAATCAAACCAATCAAAGTCAAGCCTTTTGCACTGGTTATTCTACAGCATCAGCTGCAGCCAGGAGGTATGATGCTGTAATGCTTTTATGATGTCACTTTCTTCCTTCTCATGACACGCCCATTGCAGCAGGTATCCAGGAGCGATAGATTATTATGCTGGGGCATATTTGGAATTATGGGGTGGTTTGTTGCACAGGAAAGTATTATGAGAGCCATTAGAAAATGTATTATGGTTCCTGGTCTGTCGGGTTGCTTCCCTTGTGCTTGTGGGGTTGTTCCACCCAGATAGGATAGGAAGGAGCAAGCGAGGTGAGTGTATGTGTGTTAGAGAGAGTTCTTAAGCTATCAGCATAGGAAGTAGGGAGTATGGTTTAGGGGTCGGGATGAGGTAGGAGGGCAGAAGAATGCACCAGCCGTGGGGTCAGTGATCGTTTTGAACAAATGGTTCTTTGGTTTGGCGGCCGGGCATGGGAGTGAGAGAGAAGTGGGGATGATGCAGAGAGAGAGATGGAGACAGCCGGGAGAGCAGGGAGGCAGGAGAGATGGCAGGAATCAGCTGATGTTTTATCAAACATTTTGTACCCATTAAGATAAAGCCCCATCATCCTTCTTCTCCTTCCCTTCACACTGCTGGCAGCGTTTCAGACAACTAGAGGCCACTACATACTACTTACTATTACATAAGACCCGGCCAGATGGACCACATGTTTCTGCTGATTAAGAAAGTAAGAAAAGCTGAAGGGATTGAAAATATTAATGAAATCAAACTTAAGACAAGGGGGCATGTTGCAATGGACTGTACGATTTGTCTGACAAAGTGAACGATAATTCAGCGTGGTGGTTGGTTGGCTTTTTGTTGGAGGCTAAAGTTGCTTTGCTCATTGGGAAAGATTACAGAGGCTTGACTTTTTCACCAAATACCCAGGAGTCATTACTAATTGGCTTTGTTCCACAGGACCAAGATAACTTATGCTGCTGCCGCTGCGTGCGTGTGCGTGCGTGCGTGTGTGTGTGTGCGTGTGTGCGTGCGTGTGTGTGTGCGTGCGTGCGTGTGTGTGTGTGTTTACTGGCGCAGAACAAGTCGTTGCTAAAGGGATCTTCCATCTCATGGTCATAAATGCAAACTCATAGTATTGGACTTCATTGCATTATGGATGTTATGGATGCTTGATGCAAAAGGACACTTAGAATTGTATGAATGCCAACTAAAATTGAATAGGACATACATTTTCCCTTCATCTTCTTTTTGTTGCATTATACTTCATTCAGGGCTAGCCTAAATTCAAGAGATATCATTTAACAATACCTCTGTTTGTCCACAAATGACATCTAATGGAACAATCAGTCACATTCATTCATGAGTTGGAGTTATTCACATTATTGAAACCAACCATTTAAATAAATGGTTGGAAATCCATTAAAGAAATAACGAAAAAGCTGAATCCCATCTGGATGGATTGTGAACTTGTTGAAACGATTCATTTTGACTAATTCTGGAATAAATAAATCAGTAATGGGTCACAGTCATTCACATTACTTCACCCCTTTTGCTGTTTGGTAAACACAATAGATATGTATGACGGACATCAATTGTTCATATTATTAGCTCGGGTATATTAGCCAGAAGGCTCCAATCTCTGTTAGTCCCTCTGCTCATGGGCTCCGTCTGTGGTTCTCACAAGTTGGCAGTCTCTCACATCTCTTGTCCTCAGCCAGTCACTCTATCCAAATCATTGTTGATTGTTGTTCAAATCTCCAATAAGAACTGATATTGAAAAGAAACTCCAAGCCATGGTTGCCTTACCCAAACAGGTTAGCAGCAATACATTCATATAAATGACGACCAACAAAATTTCTCTCTTTACTCTGACAACTACTTTGTGTGTGTGTGTGTGTGTGTGTGTGTGTGTGTGTGTGTGTGGGTGTGGGTGTGTGGGTGTGTGGGAAAGGGTGTGTGTGTGTGGGTGTGTGGGTGTGTGAGTGTGTGGGAAAGGGTGTGGGTGTGTGGGTGTAAGTGTGTGTGTGTGTGTGTGTGTGTGTGTGTGTGTGTGTGTGTGTGCGTGATATGATCAAAGTTACTTACGGTAAAATACGTATTCTGTGTAACTGGACCAAACCTTGTCTTCTGTGTGTTGACTGACATAAGAAGCGGTGACTGATGAGTTACAGGCCACCATCTGGAACCCACACTCCGACAACATGTCAAAAGACCGCTCCAGGTGTTTAAACTTTAGGTAAAATCTGGAAGTGTACCGGTCAGGGGTTCTATCAGGGTCCCGGCTTTCGTTCAGCGTCTCCCCAAAAACTTCTTTTGCCAGGGCTACTCTGCCGCAAATCATAATCCGTGGCACCCGCCTGAACTTTGAGTCGGTCTGATTCTCGCGGCCCATCGTGCAGGACCCCCTGTATCCGACCGTGATGAAACCACTTTTCCTGTCCGCGGGCACGAGTGAGGGCGGTGGACACACACGGTGGTCGCTGCCTTGGGAGCCGTCTTCATAATCACTGTGGAAGTAATCATCTGGGCTAGGTTTAAGATCCTCAGGGGTCAGGATTTTGACCAAATCTGGCAACAGAAAGTACTCCGCCTCTTTCCTCAGCCTTCCTTTCTCTGGGAAGTGGTCAGGGAGGACAACTTGTTTGTCCCGGAGATAGTCCAGCACATAACGGAACAAAAATCCATCTCTGTCGATAAAATAGCGGCCTTTGGGGTCTCGTGCCAAGTCGTTAGCCGCATCTTTTTTGGAGGAGAATATTTTCCCCAGTAAAGAATTGGGGGTGCTGACGAGAGTTGAGTGACGTGTGTAATACACTTGCCCCCCAACGTTTAGCTCAACCACATCTGGAAAACTGTTTTGAACTGAGCCCGGTTCTTTTGCGTTGGTCCTACAGTTTCCGCTCAACGCCATTGTCTCCGTCATTCAAACGCGAAATGGTAGGCCCACCTACCCGATGCGATTCAAATGAAAATAAGACAGTTGCGCTAAACAGTGTTTAAAAGTTAGCTAAAGGCTCGACGTGAATGGTGCTAATCGTATGCCTGGCATTTAACGCAGTGCAAGGTAATCGGACTATCTTTTCGGCGTGTGCTCATCCCTTTCACGTTTCTGTCAGTTGTCGAGACTGAGAAAGGGGGTTGTATTTAAGTGTGCCTCTAAACACCCCCCCCCCCCCCCCCCCCCCCCCCCCCCAAAAAAAATACAAGCAGCCTTCTTGTTAGCTAGAGACAAACGATATAAATCACGGTTACGAGAGGTAAAAAGCTTGCTCCTTACAAGCCTTGAGCAGGGAGTGTATCCTACTCAAATTGCCCCTGGAAAAGGGAGCCAGTGGGCTATTTCTCGTCGTCCAAGTAACTTGTCGTTTGGTTTTTACCGACAAAAAGTCATGAAAAAGGTCCCATCGACGCCACGCCGGCTAAAACAACGAGCAGCCTAAACTGAAGAAAAAAAAAAGCGGACAGTCCAAATCGACAAAGAAACACCGTGGAGAGACAGTAGGCTACAACTAGAGGAAGATGTAGCCACTTTTGTCTTCAACTTCTCTCAAACGACGTCGACATTCTCCGTGGTGGATAAGAGCAAGAAAACGGGTTTTTCCAAGGGGAGAAACTTCACAGAGATTGCACACCCGACCATTGAGAGTCCGGTGTCAGTCTTGTAGCCTGTGCCTTTTCCCACTCCGAATATCTCACTTGTTCAAGATTGAGACGACTATAAATCGATACATTCCTCTCACCGTCATTTGGAGCCCTTAAATTGTCAATCCTGAAGCCGGAAAATTTCGTTCTGCCACCGACACACTTTCCCGCGGGCTGTCCGTGACGCTTAAAACGGCCAACCCTCGCGCGCAGGGTGGTGCCACCGCTGCTGCTGCCTCTTCCGCCTCGGAAAAATGCAATGAGGAAACGGATGGAAGTGTGAGCGGCAACTACGGACTGCGTGCTATCAATTGGAATATAATATAATGGATATAATATAGGCCTACTGCCCGGGGTCAGGAGTAGACTAGTCGATCAGAGCGTTACTAAAGGTTATCATTGTTCACACTTAATTCACTCATGGTGCAAACTTGCTGATGAGTGAAAATGTGAGCCAATCATATTTGTGCATGCATTCTGATTAACTGTAGCCTACGATTAGGCAAGATTATAGGACACTGATGCATTTCAAACATGGTCACGCATTCTAATATGTTTAGTGTTTAATGATTAGGCCTACATTACTTTCCTTCACCAGAAGATGTATGTCATCACATTACAATGCAGCCTGGTCGTTTTGTTGTCACCGATTAAAAAATTTAGTTAATCTTCATCTTCCAAATAAAGTAACCCATTACCCCCATTTGACACCTTACATGTGGCCACTGTCAATTATTTCAAAATCCTGTTCTAATATCTAGACCTCAACATGTGAAGTAAGTTGATTGTTGGCTGCGCCAGCCGGGCTAGGATTTGCGAGTGAGCAACAGCGTCCCCCTCTGGATATAAATGTAACTTATATTCAGTACCATGGACAGCTACTCAAGAGAAAGAAAGCTATCATCTACCGCACGCGCGGTAGATGATACTAGCGTGTGTGTGTGTGTGTGTGTGTGTGTGTGTGTGTGTGTGTGTGTGTGTGTGTGTGTGTGTGTGTGTGTGTGTGTGTGTGTGTGTGTGTGTGTATGTGTGTGTGTGTGTGTGTGTGGGGGGGGGGGGGGGTGCACCTGCGTGCACGCAGGTGCGTGAGTTTGTTTTATTTATTGTACTTTAGAAAAGCGTGCTATTTCAACTAATAGAGGGCACACTATTAGTGGTACTTATTGAATTGTACTTTAAATGCACTTCATTAAAATTGCAGATAACTATACTTACAAAATGCATACTTTTGAAGTTTTACTCCAAAGTACCAAAAAACGTAGAGGCGTACTTAATCATTTATAGTACATTTTTTGTGAACTTCCTCTGTGAAAGTATATATTTGTCCCTGCTAGATAAAACACTATTTGTGCGCCCTATTAAAGTGTACTTCAATGTCACTTCATTGAAAGTATATTTAAGTATTCTTACAAAAAGAAGACTTTAATATGTGTTTTTCAAGTTGTACTGTAGTTTGCAAAAACATTTACTAAATCCAAAACCTTTATAGTACATTTTAATTGAACTTGTAAAAAGTGTGTATTTTTTCTTGTCCTAGAGGATTGCTGTTCTTTATTAAAGTGTACTTTTATTTTACTTCATCAAAATTGCATTTAGCATACTTACAGAAAGTATACAAGTACTCATTCTCATGCTTAATTAGAATTATTTTCAGTTGTCTCTTGGCGCTAAAAGTATACTTTCAGCCCAAACTATGTCACACAATCCTGTTGTATGATACTTACACCAAGCTTTTCAGAAATGACAGGCTGTTTATCATCAGCTGTTAATGGAGTCCTTTGTAACCTAGGTCATGTAAACCAATTATTGAAAAAACTTGAAATTACATAATTACATAGGAAATATTATAATATAGTACTATAATATAAATAACAAGTAATATAATAATAGTTATATAATAACTATTTTTATATTACTTGTATATAATACTTGTACATAAATATATGTTATTTTTTATTGTTCACGAGAAGACCTGTGGTACACAGTACGAAGATTGACAAATTGTTTAATCAATCAGTCATACAACAGAGACGTACAACATCTCTATGAACCACCCATTTCCCTATGACAGAACTCTGTGAGCACCAGCAGATGGGAAAAACAACACTGATTGAGAGTTCTACACGGAAAACGGCAAAATTAAAGGGCCCCTATTTTACCACCAGGTGTGAGTGTGATTAGCCATTACAAGCCCTTGCAAACTCTGCCCTACCCTGTGACATTGTGACACTCACATCTGATGGTTACATCTTTAACTAAACTACCATCAAACAGAAAGTAATATGTACATGTATATGTGAAGCACAAGACTCACCGAGGCTGTCAGAGAGTAGATCGCTCATCAGAGCAAGATTGGTGAGTTAGTTGTTGTAAACCTTAGCCTCCAGGTGTGTTAATTAGTTAGCAACTACACTAGTTAGCATGGTACTCTGCACTTCATTCGCATACCCAATGTAGCAGACAAGCTTATGTTCAAAGCCCATATTTATGGCGAACTATTTTACATGATATATAGCATTGTAAACGTTACACAACCCTTTTGACGTAATATATTCAGTCTTAAGTTAATAGCCTGGTCTGACAGCAATTTGTATGGCCCGTCATCTTTTTTTCAGCCACAGGCTTTGTCAATTCCGTGGTGATACAGGCGTGCGTGTTGACATTGAACATTAGTGAAGAAGCACTTTATTCAAGTTTCAATGTTTATTTTCATACTATTAAATATTATTTCTTTATAGTTTACAGGTTTTACAAATATGATTTTATTTAAATGCTAACCCATCAAACTCTCCTTCTAGATGCATAATGATGAATTTGGAATGAAACAACTCGTCTGAATCTTGGTAAGACAGGCAAACGCCAATTGACATATATCTCGGCATATCCCTTTAAAATCTATTCCAAGTATCTTATTTAACTAACTCAAATACCTTTAACACTAAAAAAAATATTTATGTGTTCTTAGTACACTTTTACACAATTTAACTTGTAAAAATAGTACACTTACAAAAAGTATACTTCAAGTATAGTATTTCTTTGCCTGAGTATTCTCATCAAGATTGAAGTGATGTGGAAGCTAAAATAGTTTCCTGACAATATACATTTTTGGTTGTAACCGATTCAGTAAACATAACACGCTTTATAAGACAATGATTGAGTGAAAAATGTATTGGCCAAGCATGATGGGGTTTCTTTTCAGTCAACTTTGAAGCACAAGGTTAGTATGAACTCAATCAATGCTTTGAAAAACAGTAGAGCCTGCGGCAACAGAGGATAAGAAAGAGACAATGAGCAAATGAATAGAAGAAAGTGAGTTACTGACACTAAAAGTTAGAGAGAGTGGTTCAAAGTTCAAGTTTGAATAACTTTATTGTCATTGTAGTTACATTTTGCAGCAAGAGCGAGTGAGAGAGAAAGGGGGAGAGATAGATAAAGAGAGAGAGAGAGAGAGAGAGAGAGAGAGAGAGATCAAAAGAGAGTCAGTAACAGACAGAATATGAAAGGAGACTGGATGGCTGAGACCTGTGCAGCCACACAGAAGTAGGTCACAGTGTGTCCTCGTCATCATAAATATTTGTGGTGTACAACACCAGTCCCCAGTGGGCTTATTTTGAAGGACCAGAAGACTGACCAAGTGGCCAGAGTTCTGCTGCTGGGCCTGATGCAGTTCACTCTTCTTCAGCTCACCACGTTCCATAGAGAGAGCATGGCTTTTAGCTGTATGTGCAACGGTTTTTAAAGAGCAGTCTACAGCACTACAGCACACAGCAGTCTACAGCACATTTACGTCAATGAAGGGTTTGTGTTTGCAAATGTAATTTATTCAAAGTATTTTTTTTATGTAGAGATTTTATGTAGAGATGAACACATGGCATAACATGAGAGATAAAAAAAAACACTATGCTGAAAACCATTTGTTAAATCCAATAGATTCTACTGACATGCTATTCTTCATGTTCAGTGTTCATGAATGCATATCATTCGATAGATATCGATCATTACTTATAGAAACTCATAGTAATACTCATAGTAATTTATAGACATGCTCTTGATTCAAACCATGACTCGATGGGGCAGCAGAATGATATCCATTCTACAATGTGTATCACTTTCACGGTTTTAGGGCAGACCTTAACCTGTGGGTTGATCAAAGTCTTATTCCTCCCTATTTCCCTTTTATCTTTGCCTATCATCTTATGCTATCTTTTTTTGCTGTATTGATATCTAAAGCTAATTAATCAAATTTTCACAAGCACAAGCACAGGAATTCATTGTGTTGTGTATTTATTTCCTTCTTTAAATTCAACTGGGTAATTTAACAGTGACTGGTACTGAAATTGAGTTGAAATCAAATGTAATTGGAATGTATCTTTCATGAAATAAAGGGAACAAAGAAGATGAAAGGTTGAGGAATGGGGATTAAAATGTCGTGAATTTCTTTGTCTATACCAAACACAAAATCACGAAAATAACCCTACAGCAGAAACCCAATGAATAATTTCCCAAAAGAGAATTAGAAAAAACGTTGCTGGTTTTTTGGTTTGCCAAGAGATTTAAATTTATCACCTGAGTGCATTGGACAAAGTCAAAGCCCAAACGTTTTTCTTCTGAAATCTGTATGAAAGGTGTTTATAGGCCAGCCCCAGATGGTCCAAATAAACTTTGTGCGTCAAGCATTCCATCATTTGGTGGCGCCAGACTGAGTGACGGCAAGCCTTAAAGATAGATCAGCATGCAAAGCACAGCAGGGAGGCTTACAATCCAGGACCTCAGCCCACTAAATTCAATCTGCCTTTATACGAAAGGCAAAGGCTTGTGGAAATAAGCCTAGTTTATGTATCCAAAGTTAGATTCAAAACAAACAGAACCAAAAATATAACACAAACAGACAAAACGTACAAAAGTTAAATTCAAATAGAAACCCAAAGGAGCAAGACACATAGTAAAGCAGAAGAACAATAACACATACATATATGTAAGTCGAAAAATATATTAGACCAAGCAACAAACCAAGAAGAGAACTGTCACACTCATTCATTCTCAGATTCTTCATTTTCATCGCTGACTCTGGCTCTTCTCTGCCTCTTTTTTTTACCATTCCTTTTCTAGCGTTCTCACCATCTGTCCATCCCTCCTTAGCATTTCCTTCTCTCCTTTCCTTCCCTTTCCAGGCCCTCATTCTTTATAATGCAGTGTGATAGCGAAGGACCACTTGCAGCCTGGAGTCACATGGAATTACTAAAGGGAGGTGTGGGTGTAGGGAGTGGAGAGGGAGCGAGGCCTGGTTACTTGTGTGTGGCTAATGTCAGAGGGAGATAGCGCAGATGGCCGTGGCGCTCCTTATTGTGCACTTAATGGTGCTGCTGACAGGGGTGGCGGTGGTATTAAGGATGCGGGGGGGTGGATGGGGATGGGGGAGTCATCGAGATAGAGGATGTGGAAGAGAGCAAGTCACACATTCTTTGGGGAGGAATTAATCATTTAGAAGAAGTGGGCTTGCTGGTGAGCCATGAGACGTGGCTGGTGTGTGTGTGTGTGTGTGTGTGTGTATGTGTGTGTGTGTGTGTGTGTGTGTGTGTGTGTGTGTGTGTGGGGTGTTTGTTTGTGTACCTGTATGTGTATGTATGTGTGTGTGTATGTGTGTGTGTGTGTGTGTGTGTGTAAGTGTGTGTGTGTGTGTGTGTGTCTAAGTGTGTGTGTGTGTGTGTGTGTGTGTGTGTGTTGCCCAAGAACACAATTACTGCACTGTACAGTTTTGAACCTTATTGATAGGGTAAATAGTACATTAACAATAGTGAGATGGTGATCTTGATTGCCAGTTCTGGTTCTCCATACAGCCATATCACTAAAAGCCTGCTATGAATGCACCATCGTCACGACAACCATCCTGTTACAGCGTTGCAGATCCATGCCCATGGAACCCAATCAAAGCCGCTAGTTCGATAAAGTTGGTAGGATCAATTTCAATTGGATGAAATAAATAATAATAAAATGCTTTAATGTGTATGAGAACGATTTGCTCAAGTGATATTTCTGCTGTCCAACAGAGCAGACCTCTGGCAAATACAGATTGATCAATATGCCATTAGTCACTCTTCTTCTTTTGTGTTAGTGTTGTTGTAGATGCCTGAAGGTGAATGTTGTAGCATAACAATACGGTTTCTTTTCAATATTGAGCTACAAAATATGAACTAAACAGTCTGAAGTCAGAAGATCTTTGAGTTCGCTGCCCTAGTTTGGGTATCATCAACACGTGTTATTTTTAGCTGATAGATAAAAACAAAAGGCTTTTTAGCACTTTGATAGATGTGTGAAGAGTCACACTTTTATTTCAGTGGTAAACATTCTAGCTGTAGCAATATTTATAGCTGTCAATCTTTTTATCAGATAGTGGCATTTATATCAATGAAGAAAAACCTTTATTAGAACAAAGTATGAAAAGTGATGAATTCTTCTAGCTTTAATGTTGGGAACAGACACCATTGACAAGGTCGCTTCAATAGGAATTTCTCCTTTAATTACTGAATATCCATTCAGCACCATTCTACAGAGATATTAAACTGAATGCAAGCCCTAGTAGTCTGCTGGCCAGTGCACACTCCCAGTACTACCCTCTGCACAGGCCTAGGCATGCATTCAGCTTAGCTGCGGTCCTAGTCTCTCCCTGGGGACAAGCCTATTTAACAGCCAGCCTGCTGCATACAATATAGGCTCTCTGGCAGCCAGAACAGTATGCGGTGGAGAGGGAAAAGACAAGCCATTCTCAGAGATGGAATAAACCTGGGCTGAAAGGAGCAGAGCTGTCAAGCCGATGGTACTTTGTTAAGGTGTGTGTGTGTGTGTGTGTGTGTGTGTGTGTGTGTGTGTGTGTGTGTGTGTGTGTGTGTGTGTGTGTGTGTGTGTGTGTGTGTGTGTGCGTGTGCGTGTGCGTGAGAGTGTGTTTGTTTGAGTCAAGTCACCTAACTGCCCTGGAAGGTTGCCTCCTGAGCAACAATCAGTGTGCAGTAAAGTAACAGTGCTGCAATCTGACAACTGGCCAGTCAGATTGCACTGAGTCAGGAGTGTCTGTCATCATACAGTGTGCCTCATTGGCGCAGACAACAGGCCTTGCCTTGTTTTTTTATCGGTGGTGCTAAAGCTAACATTACTGGTTTTTAGTGGGGTCAAGCGTTAAAGTAACATTTCTTGATTAGTTATTGGCAGGGTCAACTGCAGTATTTTAAGAGAGTTGGCTTTACCTCTAATTGGTGGAACCACCTAGAGAGTTGATTCTTAGCTTTCCTTCTGATTGGTGGAGGATGAACACGGTACTCATTACATCAACTGTGATTCTTGGAGCCTAACCAACATAACATTTTGTTAATTGTGATTGGCAGAGCTGACATCGGGCTCTACCCCTGAAACGGCCCATCACACAAGTATTGACGCAGATTGGTTCAGGGCTGAAATCACAGAGAAAGCAAACATCGATGGGACAAGGACCAGAGTGAGTTTTAAGGTCCTGAGAAGATTTCCTGTTTACAAAGTCAACATTTGTTTGGAATTGTTAAAAATGTGTGTCTGACTTGTTGGCATCAGCATGTTAAAAAAGGGTTGTAGTCATTCCGTGTCTTGTAAAAAAACATTATTTATAGGAATTGCTGTATGGCTATATAAAATAATAAATGAGGTGACAAATATAGATGACTTTGGCAAGAATAATCATTTACCTGGTGACCCCAACTTTTGAGGATTTATGCCTCTAAATGTCAAAACTGTAATCCGCTAAATGTCATATTTCTTGATTTTCCCGATACCTCTGTTATTGAATGTTTCAAGAAGCCGTCTGTTTTACGTAGGTCTGCAGCTGAGGAGTTAGACCAACCAAACCCTTACACTTAAATACCCCCATTCAACTGGATATTGAAATGATGATGCATATTTATAATAGGTTGAATATTTCATCACTTGATCATCAGATGATACAAAGTCAGATTTAATGGGGGCATCAAACACTACACATTGCACCATACTCGCTAACTTTCATCACAGTTGTCAGATTGAGATGTACTGTTCCCTTAAAGGAATGGGTGGGAAAGGTTATTTTCCACTTACCCATAGTAAAACAACAAGCACTGTTCCATTGTTTTCACAATCAGCCCAGCCCAAGATTCGACCAAGTTAGCTTTTCTCCGTGGTAGTCGAAATCAATGGAAGCAGATGAGATCAACTTGCTCAGTCAGTGAAGTCAATGTAAAAATACACCATTCCAGCTTCTCCAAAGTAAATATATTTTAGCCATTTTTCTCGTCTCTTTATGAACAATGATTCTAAAAACTTTTTTTTTTCTAATTTACTCAAACTATGATGCCGTGCAAACTGCTCATTCTGGTGATGTCACAGGAGGTCAAGTCGCATGGGGACCAGTCGAGCAGGGACCAAAGATAAAATAACTCAAAATGGTTTTTTTTGTATTTAGTTTCACAGACCAAAAAATTGCAAGGTGCTTCTCGCTTGACTATGGGTAAATAGAGAATAGCCTTATTTCCATAAAAGTCAGAGTGTTCCTTTAATGGTTGTAAAGTATCCTGTGGTGTGTGCTATATGTATTTATTTATCTCCTCATTAAAATAAAAATTACACGCACACATAAATTTACATTTATAATTTCAAAAGCCAGCTCTGTCGCCAGAGTCACTAAAAAGACTCCTGTTTAACGAATGTGATGAAGATGAAACAAAGCATTATTTATATATTTGATGTACTGATGTTTTGTGTTATACTGTGAACACTTTTCAGGGACAGTGTAGTTCAGGTTCTTCTCTCTGCATGTCTCAAACTCGTCAACTCAACTCGGCTCTCTGATTAATTGCCGAAGTATTCGGCTGCTGTCTCCCTTCCTCTCAGGCATTTATTTTCATTTTCATTCAGTTTTTTCTCTCTGTCACTGACGGTTTAGGGAAAACCGCTTCGTGGAGGAGTGCTTCAAACGGTGTTGTGATGGTGGTGAGCCCGAGGGCTGATAGCACTGCTAATTTCACCAAGCCTTAAAGAACAAGCGTTGCTTAGCATCTGTGCTGTGGGAACAACACTGGGTATGTAGTGAAGGGGGATGGGGAATATGTTCAACTTATGTGTTGCTTCTCTCCTGCACTGTGTGTGTGTGACACGCACACACACACACCATATACACACAGACACACACCCAATACACCATACATACACAAACACACACACACACACACACATACACATATACACACAGTCTCACACACACACACACACATACACACACACACACACACACACATACACACACACTACTGTGTCCATAGGGATTAAGAGCTGGCTTTCTGTGGTGCTCAACGTGTGACCAATCTCCAGCTTGGGCAGTTTTAAACTCCTTTGAACTGAAAAGCTCTGTTAAAGGTGTACTATCCCATTTGCTCTCTCTCATGGTGGCTTATTGCCAGCAATTTACTGTAATTCCTGTAGAAAGAAGGGAAAAAAAGATGACGGACAGAATTCCTGTCACAATGTTGTTGTTGTCAATTTGTTTCCCCTGCAATTACTACAAATCACTAAGTCGTGTTGTTCAGAAACATACCTTTTTTTAATCAAGTTTGAGAAGGAAACAATTTTGATGTGCGTCAACACGAAAACACAGGCACTAAGGGAAACGCAGAAAAAAGAAGTAAAACACTAAGTAAACGTTAAATATCTCGTTGTCACAGAGTAAGTATATACAGTATACACACATGAAAATAAATACACAGAGAAACTATTAAACACATGCGGACAAAGATGATCTATTTCACGTTTTAATTAATACATTAATTAATATATTTATTTAATACATGTTGTAATTCCTGAATTCATGATTTATTTAATTAACATTATCACTTTCGGCGTTCCAGATATCTCTCTTTTGGGTATAATAAGGTTATTGCAGAATACTATTCTGTATTATTTAATATCTACAGGAGAAGTGTTTATTGTCTGTTGCAGAAAGTAGTTTTTTAGAAGGTGTTTATAAAATAAATTATTGCTGAAGTTACATGATGTGGCCTACATGAACTCTACAACCACCGTCACCATGAACTAGATAAGACCATTCACATGTGAATAGGTTACATTGTGCAGTGGTTAAATGTAACACACAAGGGGTCGATGCCGTGCGAAGGTAGATGTTGGAGGAGATGTGTGTGTGGGAGTGTGTCAGTGTTCATTGGATGGGGACGGGAGATGCATCGAGGGAGAAAGCTCGCCAACAGGGTTGAGAGTTCAGAAGCTGCAGAGAATCATCTGTAGGTGTTGCTGGTGCGGAACGGAGGCTCCAGTATACGTGATTGGATGTGAAGGGGGGGGGGTCCCTGGTGATGCCGCACAGGCCCTCCACAGGCACGCACCGTTTGTGCTGGAGGAAGTCCTCGGTCCAACACAGTGAATCGATCCCTTTAATGAACATGATTTATTGCGTTGACCATCAAGTCCATTGTGTGCTTCACACAGTTGGGATCAAATAATGCCTTTGCCAAGCTTTATTCATTATCATGAGGCAGCTACATTTTCCGTTCTATGGTAAGCATGTGTAGGTGTGATAGAGAACGGAAAAAAACCTGTACCCAATCTTACAAATCTCTCTCTCCATCACGTTATTAACTCTTGGTTGTAGTCTAGTAGATCGTAGGAAAGATTAAGAAAAAAGAGATAAACCACCCATCTATATACATAGTTATATGGATGGCTTGTGTCTTATCTCTCTCAAAAGACCTCTATATTTATAGAGGTCTTCGCTAAATCAGTTTTGACGGTTGTCAAACAGAGAACGATTTGAGTAGCTTTACCACGGGGACAAAAGTTACATCACTGACTTCATTGTAATGCAATGTGAGTAACTGTAAGTGCTGGGACCGGGCTGGGACATACCAACAGCTTTAATCCATCCAGACATATGAAGTAAAACCTTATGTTGTCTCACATGTAAATTTGAACACCAATGTGATGGATTGCTATTAAAAACGTAAGGGACATCTTCAATGTATGTAGTTATCAAGGATTGTATAGGAGGTTACTTTGAATGGGACACAGTTGGTCCATTTTACTTCATTGCACAGTCTAAAGATAGTTAACGTCTGCCACAACACTGCTCAATAGGCTTTAAATTGCAAAACATGATTACAATTCCCTTAGAGAATAAGAAAACTTGGACAACTTTGTTGAAAGAAAATGTGTGTGAGTGTGTTTGTGTATGTGTGTGTGTGTGTGTGTGTGTGTGTGTGTGTGTGTGTGTGTGTGTGTGTGTGTGTGTGTGTGTGTGTGCGTGTGTACTGTTAGAATTGTCTATCTATATTAGTATGTGTCATGTATCCCTTGAATTTTCAAGTCCTCCGAGAACTCAATTGGCTCCCTGCAGAGAAAATGATTATTTTTAAGGTCCTACTAACTGTTTTTAAGACACTTAATGGACCTGCCCCATTCTACATTTCGTAAATGCATTTGAACGCAAACCAATTTGGCCACATAGAAATACAGATGCTAACCTCCTCCTCATTCCGACCACCGCTAGACAATCTAGCAAATGAACCTTTTCTTACAATGCCCCAAGATGCTGGAACAGACTGACGGTTCATGTGAGGTGGGCCACCTACTTAACCTATTTTAAAAATAACCTTAAGGCATTTATTTTCTCTAGTGCATATAGCTTCTCTAATTATTACCCAAGTACTTTGTTCATACTTTTATTATTGACATATTTTCCAGTGATTTGTATGCTACATTGGACTGTTGATTACAGCTTAGAGCCCAGAAGGATTTCAAGACTTATGCCACATGACCTGGTTTATAATTTGCAGTCAATTAATAAATTGTAAATATATACATAAGCTGATCAACTTACAGTCTGGGACTCGATATCGCTTGTAATTTCAAAATAGAACCGCTTGTCTCAGAATTATTGCGCTCCACTCGTTTTGCCATCGTGTTAGTTCAGTGTCCTCAACCTGGCAACCCGCGTGAGGTTCAAGTCTGGGGAGGAGGGGTTGGGCAGAGACAACTCTGTCTAATATTGCTAATTTGAACTGCAGTAGGCCAACCCATTTTAAACACTTGGTGTAAATTTCCCCTTTTCAATCAACCTTGTTCTTTCTGTTTTAGTTCTAATCAAGAGGGGCTGACATTAAATCTGCATTTATAACAGTGATTTCTTTCTTTTATTACAGCACCACTGCCACCGTTTCTTAACCCTACCTTCCATTTGTGTTCAAAGACATTAGAACCGTTTTATCTTGCATTAAGTTTCTATGTTGAGTAAGCACACTGAAGCAGACGTCTATTAAGAAAATGGGGTTATTTTGAAAAAGAATACAATAAAATCAATACTTTAGTTAATACAGTAACTACACAAAATACGTAAAAGCGTATAGTGCAGTGCAGTAAATGAGTGCAATATCAATGAACATTTCAATAAAATATATACAATTAAGTGTGGTTGATGTGCCGTCATTTGCAGGACTGAGCCTCCATCACCGCCACCATGCGCCCGATGAGACCAAGCATAGCACGTGTCTGTTTCCATTTTGTGCAGCAAGAAGTGCTGCAAGAACCTCTCATCTGCCCTCTCCAGATATTACAGCAGCTCCACATTACTGGCTCGCTTCCTTTTCCCTGTGTACAAGAACAATAACAATCAACTCAGATCTCCAATGTGTATTTGCCTTATTGTAATTTCTGCAGTATGAACAGTACGCTCGCCAAATGCTGGTCAAATATTGCATGTGGCAGTTAAATTTAGCTTTAACTAGTTTAGTGAATGTTATTTATCAAAGCAATTTGAATTGATGTGGATTAAAGCTCTATTGTGTATCACATAATTTCTACCATCAGGCACATTTGACTTTTCTCAAATGTTAGTATTTCTAAGGCTTTCTCCATGGATTCAGAGATGTCAGACACAAATAATTGAATGCCCACCAGACTATTATATGATATCAATAAGCAATGTTACTTAGTGTTTGTATTAATATAATATAATGCAAGAGTCAAGGAGTCAAGGAGATGGTCCATCGTGGTACGGCACAGCGCGGCATGGTACGGTCGGTATGGCCAAAGGTGCCAATGGAAAAACGCTAAAGGTGTTGGTGCTGCCCTGGAACCAGTTTTCTTGTCTGAGAGCCGGTTCTTTGACTGTCGAAATGCGAAGAATTGGTTCAAGATACCGGCTACGGACTCCGAACCGGCCCTCGTTTCCCATTTATAGAAAAGGGGTAATAGTGACATATTATGTGTTGGGTTAGTTTCCTCCCCTGTAAGTTCTGGCGGCGACATGTTCCAAAGAACATTCTATCAAAATGTTTCCTTTCCCTACCACTTTTAAATCGAATATGCACAATATCTGTGGCACTCCCTCTAGTGGACTGTGCGTAACTCGTACACAGTTGAAATGACACTTGAGATAGCTTGACACTTTACCATGAGCAATCCTATGAAGTGGGCACATCTTTGGCAATTTGGCGAATCCAACCAAAATAGGCTGGATTTTGAAAGTATCCAACCGAAATATCACCCCCCCCCCCCCCCCCCCCCCCCCCCCCCCCCCCCCCCCCCCCCCCTTCAGGCCTCCCTCTAAAGCCACTCCCCCAAAACACGTGATGGTCATGGGCAATAAGCTCACAGAAAATGTCTAGGCAGGAGGCTGGTAGGTAGACAGACAGGCAGGCCATCCAATCATGTCATTCGGTCCTAATTAAATGATTAGACAGACTTAATTTAATCCTGCGACAGCCACATATATCAGATTTCTCTGGACAGCTCCTCTGTCGAGGAATCTGGAGATTCTGGCTAGGAATCTGGAGATTCTGGCTAGGATTCTGGTACCTAGACAAAGCAAGGGCTTTCTGATCTTTACTCTCTTCCTATAGGTGATTATCAAGAAGACAACCTAGATAATTGACAGAAGCTTTCTCTTTAATCTCTGTGTCTCTTAACACAAAAACTTTACTGAAACGTTCAGATACTTGTGTACCAATGTGTTACACCATCCCTGTCCTGCAGATGTCTTCACTGTGTTGTATTCTCATTTTCCAATTAGCAAATGCATATCCTCATTGGCCCTCACTGTCATAGGATGCTATGAACAGGTGTATCAGGTACCTATAAACTAAACCACCAAGGGAACGTTCACTTTTGTAAGTGCACTATTAAAAACAATTCTTGTGAATGAATGTCATATTGTCCATAATTTATGCTGGGGCTCCTTTATAAACTCATCAGTCTCATTATTAATTCATTCAAACATACACCTGATACTACAAAAATAAAAAATAAAACAAACATCAATAATCATGTATTACTTCTTCCTCCAAATTTTTTTTCGAATAGCTGAAGGAAACACAATTGGCAGTTGCTTATCTTGATTAGAGGAAGAGAAGAACAGAAGGAGGATGTGGGGAGAAGAGGGGGTGTGGGGGGGGGGGGGGTGGCGGGGAGAATGTAAACAATAATCAAGTCATTTTGTAAAGGAAACAACCACCAATATAAAGGATAGACAGACATTCTGATCAATTTCCCTACCCTGGTTAAATACCAGGATTAAAGCTGGGACTATTATAAAAAGAGCCAATTATAACAGCATGGAGCAAGAAATTGACCTGATTTCAATTACCCTCCTTGGCACCTTTCAATTATAATGCATGAAGCAGATAAAGCAGAGCAATGTGTACTTCAAGTTTAGAAATAATTACAAATGGAGAGGATGGGTGAAGGATTCCATTCATGTTGGTTGAAATGAGTTATGGTGGATTTGAATTGGCAGCACAAATTACCAATGAATGTATGAAATTGGTTTTTGCATGTTTCCTCACATAAAGACATGATATGTGTGAGAACCTCATACTTTGTGATTGATTAACATTTTTTTTACACCAGACCAGTCTCCTCCGTGTCAAAGACCCCCTGCACTCAGTAAACGATGTAGCGTAGCCCAGACTGAAAACATGCGTGCATTAATTAAACATATAGACTCTCCTGCCATACATTCTGTGTGAGAGTGACTAGCTCTATCAGGGAGGTGCTGACACGTTGAAATCTTCATTGTTAATCGACCAATTGAACATAATAATGTAAAAAAAAGTAATGCCACAGTTGTCTTTAGGTATGGCTACATATCAAATAACAAAATAACCAAGATAGCTATCATTGTTTGAAAAACGAAACTATATACTACATACGAGTAGTTAGATGTGATTATTCATTGCATAATCAATTTTGCAATGTGATTTCCATTAGTAGGAATTGCAGTACCGCTTTCCATCACAGGGAGGCACCGTTTATTATTGTAACATGTCTGTGTTTGTCCCTCATGGGTACCCTTAAGCAACGTAGAAGCAGAACTACCCTGACACGTAGTTACCAAGTTGGCAGGAATCTGAGGAGATTTGTCAAACGATACAGGTAACCCACTGCTCCTAATTTAGCAATACTTTATATAATAAAAATATCATTCAGTTGCTTGACTATATCAAGCCGGGATAGTCATTACAAGAAAGACGAGTAAGTCGGGCAATGAGCTCATAGCCACCGGTATGGAATAACGCATTAGCTAACTGGTATTAGCATTGAGTGTAACGTTGTCTTTAGGGAGATGGGAGTGAGGTAAATACATTTGGAAAATGTTGTTCTTCCATTATTAAATGCTAAAGCGGTCTGTAACCACGGATTGTTGTGAGTTGCTTTAATTCACATTTATTTGTAGATAGTGCTGCTGCTTGTAGACAGAGATGAAGTGTTACCATAGTGTCAACCATATAATTAAACAGAAGTAATTACTGTATAATGCAAATTATATTTTACTTTATATTTTGTACATCCCATAACTTCTGCAATACGTCTTAACTTTCTCGCCCGTCTTATGTGGTTCTTATCACTGGACTTGGTCTGTTCTTTCAAATTGTGATACAACCCGGTTAAACAATGGAACATAGTGGTTCAACTATGTACATCAATGCGGATCGTGTACATATATTCAAAGAACTTAATCGTACAAGAAGGTATCACCGCATGTTTAGCCTTATACCTTAATGCTTTGGACGTCATCACTACGTGCCCCAGCTGTAACGTAGTATATTACATATTGGTGGTTGTGCACCTTCTCTATTTCTTCAGATGAAAGGTATATCTCATCTAAATAACTGGACTATGGCCAATTGTAATAAATTAAAATGATAAGAATTGCGTCACATAGGGACACAGTAAGACGAATTGTATGAGTTCTTGCGAGAATTCCTAATGCTTGCCGGGCTGGATTGCAACAATAAGCCTTCTCTTAATGGTTTTAAATTTTGTTATTGCTATAATTTCAGTTTCTGTTAAGTGCTATACCAATGTAGGTACGTGCCCTAATAATAAACCAACGGTTGTTTCCTGAATTGCAGAGGGAGACATGGCAGGGTTTGACAATTTAAACACAGACTTCTACCAGTCCAGCTACAGTGTGGACGACCAGAACCATGGTCCCTATGCTTACCCCGACGCAGAGGGACAAGCCAAAAAGTATGCTTCATCCTTCCTTGTCTTCCTTTCTCTTCGTCCACATACACGCACATACATATTCTGTTATAGCTTCCGGAATTAAAATATTTGGTTTCTCTTCTGTTTCAGATTAGAATGCATAAGGAATACACAGAGGGCATTTGCCATGCAAATTAATGTTTTTTGCCTCCTGTAGTGTGTGTGAGTGTGTATTGATGTGTGACTATGTCCGCTCCACAGTCCGTACGTTCAGTACGACTACTCCCAGACCATGGGCTACTCCGCCCCAGGGATGATGCAGCCCCAGCAGCCGTATTCTGGGCAGATCTTCCAGCCCACGCCGGCCTTCACGCCCACAGCAGCACAGTCCATGTACGGCAGCAGCTTTGACGACGAGCCGCCCCTGCTGGAAGGTATAGGGGCGCACACTGTTGTTCCACAATCCACCACACACACCCTTTCCTCTGGGCACACATCAATTAACTTAATTTCCAGTTTAAATCAAATGGAAGTGATCAATGATAATAGCTTTGGTTGCTTAAAAAAAAAGGTGAATGCAAAGTACTGAAGGCTACTAAAAAGTAATTTAGGCTACGGTAATTCCCACCTGAGTCATATGGTGTGTCCCTGTCCCAGAGTTGGGGATCAACTTCGACCACATCTGGCAGAAGACCCTGACGGTTCTCCATCCCATGAAGGTGGCGGACGGCAGCATCATGAACGAGACTGACCTGGCGGGCCCCATGGTGTTCTGCTTGGCCTTCGGTGCCACCCTCCTCCTGGTAAGTCTAAACCAAGTCTTACCCCCCGTCTTGTTGGCACTTCCAATGGAGCTCCATTTATGTTGCACACGGCAGAGGTGCTCACGAGTCCTTTTTTGCAAGTCCAAGTCTCAAGGCTTTGGTCACGAGCCCAAGTCAAGTCTCAAGTCTCTTATGGTTGTAATAGAGCTGCACCAATCACGCATCTTCATTACCGATGCCAATTCTGAGCAACATATCTTTGAATGGGCCAATACCAAGTACATATCCGATACCAATGATTTTTTTTTCTTTATGTATATTTCTTTATATTATATTTGTTTTTGTATGCAATATCACTAAGATATTCTTTTATTATAAAGTTTCTTAAAAATATATAGACCTACACACATAACAATACAAATGATAGGAGCAAAATTAACGTCTTAATATAAATAGTGTATGTTTTTGGTATTAATGTGAAGTTTCTTATGTCATCATTGTGTGCTGATTATCTTAGAGTTCTTAGTGTGTGTGATTTACACGCTGTGTTATTTGAGTTTATTTGCCGAGCCGACGCAAATGCCTTTGCCTTGAAGAAAAGACGTGACTGCATGTAAAAACACAGAGCACTACGGAGTTTCATTTGGACTACTTAAGGAAAGGAGCTATAACGAATAATACCGTAGACTGTAAGGATAATACACACCCACCACCGACTTAACCTGATTTAACATATCATCACACGTGATAGTTTCTCCTGTGATACGCTCTGTACGCATCAATATGCGCAGACAGAAACGGAAAGCTAGCTGTTCTCGTCCTCTACCTCTGTTGTGGTTACGAAGCTTTGGCCAACAAATAAAGTCAAGTCACTGTGTGTGCAACTTCAGTGCAACTCGAGTCCATGTCGCAAACTCGAGTCCCCGCCTCTGGCACACGGTTCCATCGTTGGGAGTTGCGAAATACTTTTAAAATAATTTTTAGGTGGTTTGCTGTCCACGTCGTATAGTCACGTGAACAATTTGACCAATCCCTGGGAAAACAGCGCAAGCTTGCAAATATGTCTGTTTAACATTATGTAAATGTGGCCAAATGTGGCCATATGCAGATATGTATTTTCACTGCGTCATTGCTTGTTTTCAATCATTTGAGTTGCACAGTATTGTTTTCTTCTTACTGGACAAGTTACATATGACTTGAATGACAAATATCTATTATTAAATTGCATTAATGTCAGTAATTTTCACACCAATTATCGCAAATTTGAGAAAAGCTGCTGCAAAATCAAGCATTTTAATCACCACAAAATGTCTATATATATATATAACCACACATCCTTGCTCTTACTATAGTATTTGTATTCATAATGTCATTTGTTGTAAAGCGTTAATAAACATGTATAACCCCATGTTATACCCTTCTATTTGTGCCCATGAACTCTCGTAGACGATAAAAAAATGTCCACACGTAATTCCTCTTTTCTTTGTGTGTCTTGGACTCTCCCAGACGGGTAAGATCCAGTTTGGCTACGTGTACGGCATCAGCGCCATCGGCTGCATGGCCATGTACTGCCTCCTGAACCTCATGAGCATGACTGGCGTGTCGTTTGGCTGCGTGGCCAGCGTCCTCGGCTACTGCCTCCTTCCCATGATCCTCCTCTCCGGCTTTGGCGTCCTCTTCTCTCTGCAGTGAGTAGTCTGCACAATCACGCCACGGAACATCGACGTGGACAAAATGGAGGCAACCAAAATGTTACCCAACGCTGTGAGAATGTGGCTATAGCGACGAAGGCCTACATACATCTGCCGTGAAATCTGATTGGCTGACAAAATCTGCTTGTTATGTTTACCAATGGATGGTTTTTCACTTTGGACTTCCGTTTGAATCATATATGACCATGCCTGGTGGATTTCTAACCACTAGGTGGCAGCAAACACTCAAATGTGATTTGAGTGTTTGGCGACCATTGTATGTATGCTGTCTCTGCTTGTTGCATAATAACACAATTACCACAATTATTTTATTTGCTGTCTGAAAGTTTAAATGCTGTAGGGTGTGTGCCTCTGCTACACACCGGTACAAAGTTTAGCGCCCAAAAAACCACACTACCCGAGCACTTCTGATGTAGCTCTGGCGCTAAACTGCTTGTTAGCTGAGGTCTCTTTCTGCCTTCTCTCTCTACCCAGGGGCTTGATGGGAATCATCATATCGGCTGCGATCATCGGCTGGTGCAGCTTGTCAGCCTCCAAGATCTTCATCTCAGCACTGGCCATGGACGGCCAGCAGCTGCTGGTGGCCTACCCATGTGCTCTCCTCTATGGCGTGTTTGCACTCATCTCCGTCTTTTAAAAATCAACCCAAGAACTACAACGTCCGTTTTCCATTCACCTGTCTTTGTCAAGCTGGAACAACCCGCTTTCCAGGGATGTTGGCTACAAGGGGGAGTAGCTAGCTTCTTTTTTTTTTATATATATATGTATGTGTATATATATATCTCTCTCTCGTCCCGCTCCCCAACATTCACGCACAGCATTCCAGTGCACGCACACACACACACACACACACACACACACACACACACACACACACACACACACACACACACACACACACACACACACACACACACACACACACACACACACACACACACACACACACCATCTGCTTACCCAATCACGGAACCCAAAGAAGAGGACGGTCGGGTTTGAATGGAGAGCAAGGTGTCCACGTGTCTCCCCTGACCAGCACACCGCCCTGTGGAGTGGATGTACGTGTGCGCGGTGTACGGAGCAGAATAACTCCCACAAACATTCTCCCAAGCCAAGAAGAGACCGTCGCCTCTAGGGGACATAACCAACCCCCCCACCCTCCCTCTCTACCCTCAAACATGCACACACACACACACACACTTCTACCCACGGGGGCAGAAGGGGCATTGCCCTGCCACCAACCCCGCCATGACTGAGGAGCAATTCTATTTCCATTTTTGTTTCGTTTTTTTTTCCCTGAGATTTGCTTGAAGGAGAAAGTATGCACACATGGCATGTATATGATTCATGAACAAAATGTAAACTAGGTTGTTTTATATGGTAGGACACGGATTAAGAGTTTACACAGGACTCCTTTTAAGGTAGTTTATTGAGGACTCGCATAACGTCGCCTGCCTACTGTTATAAACACTAGATGCAGAAGTTGCGCTTCATGCTAACGCAAAGCAGTAGTGTTAAAAACAAGGCAGAGTGACATGGTTAGTTTTTTGGCCCATTTTTTTCACTGGGAAATCGTTTTCCCTTTTTACTACAAGTGGAAAAGAGAAAAATGGCCGTGTTGGGGTCATACAATAACAAAATCCGTGGACTTACTCAACACATTGCTTTTCTTCCTTTCTTTTTTGGTTTGGCGGACCCATTTAAGATCATTAAACTTTGTATGAAAATGTAAACAATGTTTGCAGGAGTTAACTTTTTGGTACTGAATTTAATTTATTTGTGTAAAGATCTACTCTTAAGTGAATATGTCAACTGTGGAGCTAGCATTGCTAGGTTTGAAAGACCTCTACTTGTGGTTTGATGGCACCATGGGTACTAGAAATGCTATTCTGTGCTTTTAAATGACCCTTCACTCCAGTTTTAGACCTTCTTTGCCTCTCCTGGCTCTTTCCTACCACTCTTTTTTCATTGGCTGCATCACTAAACAAGGCCTCACCATGAGTCCCTGATTGGTTGGCCCAGAGCCTGCATGATTGTGAACTTCTAGAGTGCCTGCCAAAAATGACTGTACAAGCTGTACACATACACATACACACATTTACTCAAATTTAGTCAGAAAGGTGCAAACGATATTGAGTTATCTTTTACGTTTGCTCCTGCAGCTGTTGTACAGGTTTCTGTATGTATCTTTGTCATGGTACAGCTTGTGGTGTGTCTGTCATACACACACATTTGTTCAGAGGAAGGGCCCACCAGACTTGGGCCCTGTTTCAAGTAGCAGGTTAGGTAGCATGTTTAAGCTTAAACCAGAACTCTGACTCAAGTGAGCGTTTCCCTGGACTGTCGGGATCTTCGGTTTCAGTACAGTTGATTTCAATCTCGAGGAACAAGTTAACTCAATCTCGGATAGGTTGAACTTGAAAAATGTGCGTTTATGTCAGGCTTCCAAGCCATCATCTATGGCACCCGTCATTGCTATTTTACTGCTTTCATTGGCTAAAGCCTAGTCGGTTCATTCGCACTACGTCACCATGGAAAGCCTCTGCTCTGTCTCTCCAGCCTGGATTTATTGTTGATAAAAATAACAAAACGTGTAGGCCTATTATAGCCTAATAGTAGCCTATATTAATATATTTATTTTATTTTTAAAGAAAGGTCAAGCTGTACTGTAGTGACACACTTTGAACATACATCGATTCGCATTACAAAATATTGTTGATTAAAAAGTTGATTGATCTTAATCTTGGTCTAATCTCCGGTGGTTTAGTGCTGTGAGCCGTCGCAGAGCTGTAGCGTAAATGCTGAGGGATTCCATAACGATAGAATATAATCGGAGACTCTCAGGGGCCAAAACAAACGCTCTTGGAGGATGTACATTGACGTGGCGCTATCGCCCCAAAGGATAACATTGCAGCCAGTTTTTCGCGGATTACAGCTGCAGCGTTCTCGCTCAATACTGGCCCAATCTCAATATGTTTTGTCTACAATAGGCCCTTACAACCAAAATGATTGGAAAATAGGGTCCAGGTCATCAAATCCTGAGGTTTCCTTTAAGGTAACCACTGAACTACCTTTTAGTTGTTGTAGTGACACCAAGATGCCACTAGATGATGAAAGCCTTCCCCTGAATGCTGATTTAACATATCTGGTTAACCTGGAAAACCTGGAAATCCTGCCTCTTGAAATAGGACCTAGATAAGAGTCAGTTGTTTGTTTTGCAAGTGTTTGTTGAACACATTATCATGGTCGCCTACAACGCTAGAGCACTGCTTTTTCGGACCACCTGGTGCTTGGTCTGCTGAAACAGTTTAGCATCAATATATTTCAGGATGGATTTGGGGAAAGGTCTGATTTGACCTCATTCCAATCCCCAGTTTTAGCTTGACAGTGAAATCCTGGCAAAAACGCTTAAATATATGTCATACATTTGTGGTTTTGACCTTTGTAGAAACAACAAATAGCTGTGCTTGAGATCAATTATATTTCATTTGAATAGGATGGGAAACCTATTGAATGGGTTAGGAAAGGAAATCTTGTGTTTTAGTTTTTAGCTAATGCAGTGATGATGACTAAATGCTACATGAACTTGAACTTGTATGACCAGTTTCTGTCACCACATTCCCCTTGGATTACAGTGTCGAGGCTAGTGGTTTAAAAATAAACATATACAACTTAAAAATAGACAACTTTTCTTCTCCAGGAGATTCTCCATAAGGAAGTGATTATGAAAATAAATGTGTTGTTTTTTTCACCCCTCTGGGATTTGTTTTTGCCAAGCCTACAGGAAGATCTGATGAGGCTTCCTTAAAATAATCTGGAAAACCATTTAGCAGCTTCTTATTCAGAGTTGGAAACGAGTGCTTCTCTATTCCAACCAAGTCCATGTCGAGGGTGCATTTAGAGCAAACTTGGTTCATTCTCTGTCTACATTGCCATTATACAATTATGTTTTCAAAGTACATTTCTACAAACCGTGCTTAGCACAATGCAACCTGTTATTTCAGTGTCCCGTATATAGGCCAAAATAATGTTTGTTGCTCATTGAAGTCTAAATAAAACATTGCTTGTCGGCCCACATGCTCTTAATCCTATTTTAATACTTATTATATAGCTTTTTTTCTATATCCTCGTATGGAGGATCGTTTGGACTTGTGAAGTAAGACAGTATGTTATTATTGTGCAGCTGGAGTATGTGGCTCGTTTGGTTGGATAGGAACAGTGTATGTGGCAAAAAGATCTTTCAACATCTGGATTTATTCAAGGCCACTGAGGGCTGTTTCTTCTGCTTTCTCACCCTGGGATGACCTACTGCTGGAATTCAAACCCAGCCCACCAGGTGCTCCATTCCTCTCTCGCTCCATTGCTGTGGAAGCCAGCAGCCTAGAAAAGCTCATTGAGTCATTTCTATATTTCAGCATTAGGTGTTCAATATTAACAATTGGAGAAATAACCAAATTAGCATTTTCCAATAAACGGGACTAGCACAGTAGACTGTTGTAGACTGTTGTGCCAGATTACATTTTATTTTATGCTTGGACTGATAACATGAAAAACACATCAATAGGTTGGATGACGGCGTGATATTTAAAATTGGACCACTAGATGGCAGTGTTAGTTTAAGTAATTCCCCGTTATCCCTGCCCTGATACGCTCTCAACCAGAGACCATCTTCTAGGATTGCATGAAACTTAAAAACACGTGTCTACGACCAAGTTTTGCTATGCTAGAAAAATAAACTGCCACTAATGACACTTATCGTTCACAGCACCATTTGGCAAGTTGTACTTGAATTTATTGTGTAGGCCTACGTTATTATAATGCATAAACAAACGGGGTTATCCATGTCACCATTCAATGATGAATGAGTCAGACAAACGGAACGAGAATACTTTAACAAAAGGTGAGGAAATGCATTTGAACATATAAAATAATCCCGCAATATTCTAAATCTTTTTTCTCTTATGTAACAATAAAAATACACTTTTAGTATGTGAAATGTCTTTCTTTGATAGATAGGAAATCTATATTTGTAAGTAGCCCACATGCAACTTTGCAGAGGTGGTAAAGCAGACGTTGACCAAACAAGCAAATCGGTGGATGGCTAGTTGAACAAGCTGTGTGCGCGAGACGTTCCAAAAGGCGCCACACTACAGTGACGGACCAGGATGTTATCTTCTCAGGTATGGAGAGTCATTTAATGAATTAAAGATTACTAATGGAACTTGGCAGAGGATTAGAGGATTAGGTTTAAAAATGTGTGCCCCAATGGAAAGGGGAGGATTGGCCCTCCCAAATATACAACTATACAATTCAGTACTTGAAATGGCCAAGTTGGCTAAACACTGGGCAGAGTTTGAATCCCAGCGAGGCCTGATAAACAAAGAGAGGTCAATGACAGTTCCTTTCAAATCCGTACAAGCCATGGATCAAATGGAAGGGGAGAAAAAAAACATGTTGAAGCACTCCCATTGAATGTGGTCTAAAGTGCATACAATTAAGGGGAAATCTTAGTACACGCAGAACTATTCTTCTTTTTGGAGTTATCCACAGGCCTGTATAGGGAAGTGTTCATTTATTTTGGATACCTGGCTGGATACATGTGATTAATGAACTCTATAGAGACGCAACATTTAAGACATATCAGGAATTAGTTCGGGTGTGCGATTCACACAACACTCGTAATTACCGATGAACGCGTGTCTTCTGAGGTTTCTTCGTCAGTGGTGGAGTGGAGCAACTCATCTTCGTCAGCGGTGGAGTGGAGCAACTCATCTTCGTCAGTGGTGGACTGGAGCAACTCATCTTCGTCAGCGGTGGAGTGGAGCAACTCATCTTCGTCAGCGGTGGAGTGGAGCAACTCATCTTCGTCAGCGGTGGAGTGGAGCAACTCATCTTCGTCAGCGGTGGAGTGGAGCAACTCATCTTCGTCAGCGGTGGAGTGGAGCAACTCATCTTCATCAGTGGTGGAGTGGAGCAACTCATCTTCGTCAGTGGTGGACTGGAGCAACTCAACTTGCTGTTTACGGAACACTTCCCCTATGATAGGAAGTGTGTCCCTGGCTGAATACAATTCATTTTTGTTGAGTGTTACTTTCAAACCTTGTTGAAAAAACTTCAAGTCTAAATCGAGTGCTATTTTTCATTTACTTAGGTGAAAGCGAAGCATATGTATTGTAACGATATGTATAACAGGCTTTAATGTTCATTGGAAAAGCTAGCTACACATTTAGAAGTTTGCTATGATACAATATACCACATGGGCATTCATTTTCGACAGTCCATTCATGACAACAGCTGTGGGATTAGAGAGCTAGTTACTCGGCTGGGAGAGCTAGCCTGGCAAAGCTAACATTAGTTGTGGCTGAGCTCACCTCAGCTAACTGAAGCTTAGTCAGTGGTGCATTCTCAAAGTCCCAAACCAAGACAAGACTTAAGTGAACATTTCGGTATGCAGCTATCGCTGAGCCTAGCAAGTTTATGCTTGGAAAAAAAAATAGTTATATCCAATGAATCACGTCCCGACTGTTCCAGAGCAGCATGTCGAAACCTAGATGCATCGGCCATATCTGGGCTCCCTGCTGCCAGAACAGACCAAATTGACCGGTTTAACAGTGACTGCCAGGCCTTTACCTCTTCGAACGCGGCCATGCCTCGGCAGCTGTATTTGGTGTAAAGCCGCTGTACTGGGCCTAGATGCCCAAGACCCTCCACAAGGAGATAAGGGTATCAGAACTATGGACAATGCCCTTTCCCTCAAAGACACACACGGGGAGAAAGCATTGACAATCACTATTATCCAGTCCACCTGCTGCATGATTGGCAATGGGGAACACCTGCCTGTCATGAGGCCACAAGCCAGTTTGCCAGACCTTTCCCCTTGAGGAAGGAATGTGGCAACCTAAGAGAGAGTATGGGAAGCGGTCAGTTGCCCTGAAGAGGAACCCAAGCTTTCAGAAATACCTTGAAGAGAGACACTATGCTATGTTCCAGAGCCAAGCCAATCTCCAGCCCACAATCAGGGAGTGTTGCCAGAGAACCGCACCCCCAGTCCAGCCAGCTAGAGCCTCCCAAGAGGAACTGACCAATCTTTCTACTGAAGATGGCGTTGAGGCTGACGGGGTTGGAATCCTGGCCCCATTTTTGAGTGGGAAGGCCCAGAGGGTGTGTCGAGACCTGACGTCAGTGGACGCTGATAATTATGCTACCCTCAAAACTGCCATCCTCTCCCACTATAGACATAGCAACCCTGCTAAAGCTAAAACAATTCCATGCATGGAAGTACGACCCTACTCAGCCTGCACTGGCCCAGGTGGCCAACCTCGCTCGACTGACCCAGAGTTGGCTTACGGGGTTGAACGGTCCCCCTATAATTGACAGACTGGTGATGGACCATCAGAGTTCACTTTGACTCTGCATAATCTCCCTCCTTACTCCCCTCCTCCCTTACTCTCCTAAAAATACCCCCCTTATGCACTTATTGTATGTCTGTACGCCCTGGCACTTAATGTACGCACTTATTGTATGTTTGCATGTCCTGCACTTAAAAATTGTAGTTAGCATTGTGTAGCATCTTATCCTAGCTATCTTTGTTGTATATGGGGAATGGGTTGAACTAGCAATTGCAAGTGGTTTGCACTGGTTCTATGAACATCCTTACTGTACCGACAGCAATTTATTGTTGTTTCTCTTTCTTCTGACAAATGTACTTATTGTAAGTCGCTTTGGATAAAAGCGTCTGCTAAATGCCCTAAATGTAAATGTAAATGGACCATTGCATACAAGCCTTGCCTCCAGATGCTAAACAGTAGGCTGCCCAGACCAGCCCAAGTACTTTGAATGCACTGGTGGAGCTGTTGGAGAGCTGTTTGCGTACCAGCAAACCTGAGGTCCAAAGGGCCAAATAGGTGGATTCCAGGCCCCGTCGAGAACTTGGGAAAAGGGACTCGCCTGCCAGCCAGACAAGTTTCCCACTGAGATGGTGGCCTGTGAACAACCAGGACTCTCGTCGCTGCTACATTTGTGGACAAGATGGCCACATCTCCTGGGGCGGTCCTGCCCGAGATTTATCCATGCCGTCCGCGCAATTCTCAGACTCCAAGGGGCCAGGCCACTTGGACTGCTGATGTAGTCCCCACTCTCTCAATCCCCCTACTGGTAGGGAGGGATTGCCCCCCTAGGGATTGCACGTTATTGGGGATCCCAGACGGTCAGAACCCAGAGGGCCACAGGTGGGAAACGGATGCGTAGAAGCCTCTCCCACTCTGCCCCTGTGGTCTCGGAGACAGGGGACTCAAGCCCTGAATTCCCTGGAGAGGAAGAACCTCCCTGGTAGGAGTCAGGAAAACACAGCTACACCAAGTGAGAATCAAGTGAACCCACAACCTGACTCTGGAAGCTCGAGTGACCAGTTCGCCCAATTCCAAGAGACGGAGGGGGTCAACCCTCACATCCCACTCCCCATCATTGAGACTCCCTTCAGCCAGATAGTGATTGATGTGGTGGGACCCCTCTTTAAGTCAAATCAGAGACTTTGGTTCATACTGGCCTATGCCACTCGCTACCCGGAGGCCATCCTGCTCCACTCTGCCACTGCCAAAGCGGTAGCCAGAGAGCTATTCATGCTCTTCAGTCATGTAGGGATCACGGAGGAAGTTCTGACGGAACAGGGAATCTGCTTTGTGTCCAAGGTTATGGCTGAAATGTGCAAATTCCTCAAGGTTAGATAAATCTGAACTTCAATTCACCATCCCCAGACTGATGGCCTGCTAGAAAGATTTAATGAAACATTAAAACAGATGTTGAGAAAGATGATTGATATAGACGGGAGGAACTGGGACCAGCTTCTTCCCTATGTCCTTTTCTCCATCAGGGAAGTGCCCCAGAGTTCCACAGGGTTCGCCCCCTTCGAGCTGCTCTTTGGTCAGAGGGTGGCTCGACATAGTAAAAGAGGCCTGGGAACAACAGCCATCACCCCACAGGTCAGGTCATTGAGTGCGTGGAACAAATGCAGACCCAGATGGCTAAAGTCTGGCCCATGGTTCGGCACCATATGCAGAAAGCACAGAAGGCACAGGCACAGGTATATAACCGAGGTGCCCATGTCAGAGAATTTCAATTGGGTGAAAAAGTGATTGTGCTCCTTCCTACAAATGAGTGCAAATTCCTTGCCAGATAGCATGGGCCATACAAAGAGGAAGAGTGGAGGGGTAAGGCAGCCAGGTCGGTGGAAAGGACTACAAATATACCCCATAAACATTTAAAAGAAATGGTTGGAACTGGTGTATCCCCAGTTGCATGCCCTGTCCATTAATATTCCTCCTCAGATCACTCCAGAAGTCCCCATTGGGCCACAGCTGTCACCAAACCAGAGGCAGGACCTAAAAGAGCTTCTGGAGCGGGCCAGAGATTTATTTTCTGGCCCAGGAAGATAGTCCACCTGCAGCCATATCGCATCCCTGACACTCGTCACAGCTCAATCAGGGAAGAGGTAAAGATGATGCTGGCGCTCGGGGTGATAGATGAATCTCAGAGTGCTTGGTCTAGCCCCATTGTCATTGGCCTACAACTTGATTGGACTACAAGGTATTGTAACGACTCCCGGAAGCTCAAAGAGATATCCATGTTCAACACCTACCCCATGCCCCGCACTAACTGAGCGACTAGGGATGGCACAGTTCATCAGCACATTGGATCTGACCAAAGGGTATTGGCAGGTCCCACTTACGAAATAGGCCAAGGAGAAGACCGCATTTTCAACCCCAGATGGCCTATACCTCTACAAAGTATTTTGGAGTGCATGGAGCGCCCCCTACATTTCAGCATATAATGTATGTAGTCTTGCGACCCAAGTACACTGCAGGTACACTGCGGACTACCTGGATGACATTATCATCCATAGTTCAGACTGGGCCTCCAATCTTTTGGGGTCGAAGAGACAGAATATCAGGGATACGTCATCAAGAGAGAGAATGTGAAGCCACAACAGAGCAAGGTGGAACGCATCGCAGCCTGGCCCAGTGCCGCCACAAAGAAACAATGGAAATCTTTCTTTGGTTTGGTTTGCTATTTCCAGAAATGTATCCCCCCAGTTTGCCTCCATTGCAGCCCCCCTACATGACCTGACCCAATGCAGACTGACGCCAGGCCCTGCATACCAGTTCCGTACTGATGGGTCCAGATTTTCAGCAGCCCTTCATTCTTCTTTTCAGCCGCCCTTCAAACCGACGCCTCAGAGACAGGATTTGGGGCAGTCCTGTCACAGGTCCTGCATGGCAACGAGCACCCAGTAACCTACATCAGCCGTAAGTTACTGAAACATGAGGGAAATTACTCTACTGTTGAGAGGGAATGCTTAGCTATTAAATGGGCCATGCAGCCGCTTAGATGCTATTTGTTGGGTAGTAAGTTCACCCTTGTTACTGACCATGCTCCTCTTAAGTTGATGTCTGTGAACAATGGTTCTTGGAGCTACAGGACTTCCACTTCAAAGTGGAACACCGGGCTGGGAAGGACCAGGGCACCGCTGAAGCCCTGTCACAAAGAGAGAAGTGCCTCTGGAAACACTCCGTGCCCTAGCAAGGAGCGAGGGAGGAGGATATGTGGATGGCCTGGATGCCCAAGACCCTCCATAAGGAGAAAATTGGAATCAGAACTATGGAAAATGCCCTTTCCCTCAAAGACACACACTGGGAGAAGTCATTGACAATCACTATTATCCAGTCCACCTGCTGCATGATTGCTATGGGGGACACCTGCCGGCCATGAGGACATAAACCAGTTGACCAGCTACAAAGGCAGACCTTTCCCCTTGAGGAAGGAATGTGGCAACCTAAGAGACTGTACGGTATGCGGTCAGTGGCCCTGAAGAGGAACCCAAGCTTTAAGAAATACTGTGCCGCCTACCATGTCTCACCCCTTTTTCCCTTGTCATCTACCCAGCCTCCAGTGTACCCCTGAAGCCCTCGCGGGAAAGCTACCCCGGTCTAGGAAGATTTGAAGTTTGATTTTCACCCTCCCCTTTGCCCTCACCATTTTGAATAAAAACAGTTTCTTTTTAACCCCCAACTTGTCTGTTGTTGTCTGTTTTCACAACCAAGTAGACCTTGGGTCAATCAAACTGAAATTGTTTTCTGGAACATCTCCTACACTGTGTATTCACCTGCCTTCAATGCAGGGTTATTCTGTGATCCATGTAGGCAGTAAATTGATGAGCAGAGGTGCACAAAATGATCACCGTGATGGGAATCCATCTGCTCTCGTTTGGGAGAGTGAACTAAAGGCTATGCATGGCAGCACGCAGCAGTGAACGTGTCAGTTGACGTCATTCCACTATTAGCAAACTGCTTTTATCTGTGCTTAATTATGCTATTTAACTCCTGAATCATATCCCTTTGTATATAATAGGAAGAGGAAAGATTTTTTTTATGTCAATGTCAAATACATTGCATCACAAACTGCCATTGTCAGAAGGAAAGGAGGAGGAAAAGAGGACATGGAAGCTATAGGAAGAAGTGGGTCATACAAGTTAGGGCATCAGTATGCATGATTGAATGCATAATGACAGCTGCCAAGGAGGAAAGGAAAACGAGGGGCTCCACAGCCACATATACATACACAGGAGTTGGCGGCTTGTGGACTCTTAAGCTCGTTCACGTGCGCACAATCTCAGGACAATTGGTATGAACAGAAAACCCTGTACTGTTGTGCGATGCACTGTTTGAACATTTTGGAAAATCTCTGCATACACAGATTTTGAAATGTCTCCCTGAGCATCCATTTGAGCAGACACATTCACAGGGTTCTATGTATTTGGCCTTAGGGTCTCTATCTTTCAAGTGTCCTAGACCGCTAGGTGACCTGCTAATTGCATCACTTCCTGTAGGGCTAGGACCTCGATGTTGATCGTTTTAATAGTCTTTTGAAATTCGTTTCCAAAATACTTTTTATTGAGTGCCTTTAAGCTTCAAGATGTGTGTGTGGGTGTGTTTGGAAAGCCAAAGGGGATCATAAACGAATGCTTAGGTGCATGCTTTCTCATTGTCATTTCTCTGATTCATACACGTGTTCACTTGTGAATCAGCAAAAAGCTATGGAAACCATTGGGGACACAAAACGTGTGGTTTCAGCTAGTTGTTTCAGATAGTGTGAAGACGTTTGGTTATGAGTTGGTGATGTATCGCCCACAGTAATGTTTTACGCAAATTTTCCTTGACGGTTTTCTCCCCAATGGCTTTCTAGTTTTTGCACATTTGCGCGTGAAATTTCATGCATATGTATATGAGTGAGTGTGTCTTTGTGTGTTTGCGCACGCGTTTCTGTGCTTGTGTGCACATGTGTGTTTTAACAGTAACAGTGTGTGTGACTACACAGTTCACCCTTCCAATGTGGAAATAAACAAGAACACAACTGGTGCAGGAACCCTCTTTTAAAATTTAATCATTCATAGATGTATTTATTATAGCACAGCGGTATCTCCTTTTCACCGTCTTCCCTATGAAGTATAGTAGAGAATAAGCATGTTAGACAGTTTCGCAGATAAGCTGTTTGATACGCCACTGGTGTAGTCTGTTGCACTGGTCTAAACGCACTAGTTTAGGCCCAATGACATGTTTTCATGAGCCGATACACTTTCCATTTGAGTGGGAAAAAGTCTAGCCCTTGTGACCCCAACAGTAGAAAGTGTGTTTGATCAGGTTTATTTATGTGTTATGTGTATTAACGTGTCTTAAGTCTTTTTACTTGAGTGCGTTGGTGAAGCGGACTGCAGTGTGCAGCCATCGTTGTTTTCATACAACACTCACCTCTCCACTGTCAGAGCCAGTGTGTGGTGAACGTTATGGGGCCTATCGCTGCTGTGCATCAACCTAGTATGGGTGCTACACACTGGTAGTGGATAAGGTGTGATAGCCCCCACCCCCACACATACAGTATGCAAAGTGCTTTGGGTGTCTTGAAAAGCACAATATAAATGTAATGAATTATTACTATTATTATTATTATTATTTTTATGACTGAGGGTTGCTTTAAAATGTTTTATTATTAATTTATTGAACTTGTACTCAACACCTACGAAGATGGATGAATGGTACCTCTCCCAAAAGAAGAATTTTATGCTTTGTTAACAGAACTGTAGCTAGCTCTTCATTTCTTTTACATCTGATACGTGTGTGCACAGAGGTTCTGTTTACCATTTAGCTGATCCTAAAAAACAAAGAAAAGCATCTGTCTTTCTCACCTTTCTCTCTCACCTTTCTCTCTCTCCCTCTCTCTCCCTCTCTCTCTCTCTCTTTTTCTCTCTCTCTCTCTCTCCCTCTCTCTCTCTCTCTCTCTCTCTCTCTCTCTCTCTCTCTCTCTCTCTCTCTCTCTCTTTACCTAAGAGAATAGGATCAGGTAACATGTCCTCAGTTAGCTGATCAGGTTTAATAGAGATTTCACAGCTGCTGTAGTGGGAAAGGATTCTTTATTGCTCAAATATATACATAATGAAGGCTGTTGTGTACAAAGAACGCATGGCTTTGTGGATTTGTCTCGTATAGGACTACTTTTATTGATGGTATGCTAAAGATTGCATGTGTGTATGTGTATTTGTATTTGTATTTGTATTTCTGAGTGTTTCCTTCTGGTTGACATGACACGGCAGGCCTGGTGCCGTGTTGAACCCCTCTGTGTCTTCATTGTCTTCGGTGGTTAGCAAATGAATGAAAATTTAGCAAATTTATTTGTGTTCATATTATTGACACGAGAGAAACAGGACACATGAACAGAACAGCCGATCACGCGCATTGATTAAGGGGCAGGCTGCTGCTTTGCAAGCACCCAGTGATAAACATTGACAATGCCAGAAAGCTAAAGTAAGTATAATATATATCTCTGTAATAGTAATAGTAATAATAAGGAATATTAAGAATTTTTATTACTATTACTTATTCAACGATTTTGTCTTTACTACAGCAATAATGTAAGCAATTATCCATTTTATTTATATAATTTAGAGCTCCAGTCATTAATTTATATATTACATTAATATTTTATCCCAGCACCAAAGAGCTGGGTCATGTGTTCTGCAGATAGAGACTTCGATAGAAGCGTGAAGGCCTTCGGATTTTATTTATCGACCCACGTTATTCTTTAGCCAGGACATAACAACGAATCACACATAAATGAGACCATGGCAGTGCAGTGCTGATTCACCAATAAAACGTGTTTTAATGAGATAAATGCAAGCCTATACACACACACGGTCACAAACTCACACATACAGACAGACAAACACACAATACAGGCTGCATTTCTTTTAAAGGGGTTCATCATCAACTCCAACAACCACAATAATGTGTGTTCTGGAAAACAACTGGTTCAATTAAGAGTGTTGACGGGGAAACATCAGCACCTGTCACGGCCTCAGCTGCTGTCCCTCACCCCCCTCCCCCCAATAGCTGAGGAGAGGGACAAGGCAGTGAATCTGATGAAGTGACCCCCTCTTCCAATCTTCCTCCAACTCCTCCTACATCCTACTCCTCCTCCTCCTAAATCCTCCACCTCCTACATCCTCCTACATCCTCCTCGACCTCCTCCTACATCCTCCTCATCCTGCATACTACTCCTCCACCTACATCATACATCCTCCTCCTCCTACATCCTCCTCCTCCTTCATCTTCCTCCACGAACATCCTATATCCTCCTCCTCCTCCTTCATCCTCCTCCACCTACATCCTCCTCCACATCCTCCTCCTCCTCCCACATCCTACTCCTCCTTCTACATCCTCCACCTCCTCCTACATCCTCCTCCACGTCCTACTACATCCTCCTCCTACAACCTCCTCCCTCTCCTATTACATCTTCCCCCTTCTCCATCCTCCACCTCCTCCTACATCCTCCGCCTCCTACATCCTCCTCTTCCCAGACCGTCCTCCTCCTACATCCTCCACCTCCTTCTCCTTGCAGTCCCCCCCCCCCCCCCACACACACACACACAAACACACACTGTCTCATCCAGACACACACAAACAAACCAAATACGAAACCTCTCCCTTCTTGCACTCTTCCTCTGCTCCTTATTTTCCTCTTGCAATGCATCGTCCTCCTACACTTTCCCCTCCTCCACCCTCTCCTGATGAGTGTGTGTCGACGTGTGTGTTGGTGAGGCTGTGAGTGTGTACGTGTGTGCATTGTGGTTGTTGCACTGGCAAGGTATTGTTCCATCAGCAAGGCTGTCACCATGGCTACACTGCTGAGTTCGGTGTCAAAACACGGACGCACAAACACACACTCTCTCTCTCTCTCTCTCTCTCTCTCTCTCTCGCTCTCTCTTTCCCCCACACACACAAACACAAACGGATATTAATCATCCAGTTCAGCCAATCTCGTTTATTAATTAATTTATGTATTATATTTTTGAATCCACAGCACGGAGCTTCAGTGGCCTCGTAGACAACAACAAATTTCAGCTCAGTTCCACTGACAACTGACGTGGTCCAAAGGGCTTGGGATGTATAGTCGCCCATGCAGACATAGCAGAACAAGGGCCAGTCGGCTGACCTGGTTTCGCCTGGGGCTCTTGGTCTCATTCTTTTGGATCCATAAAGTATTTGCTACATGAGTTATGGTCTCTATTTGCAAACATTCCCTTCCTCGTATCACAACAACATGACCCACATATGACACTGGCTATGTCACTATGGTACATATTGTATTGTGTGTCTTGTGAGTCAGACGTGGAGGTATAGTACGTGTTTCGCTATTCAGATGGATATGCTCCATTTTGGTGAGTCAACTTGCCTTGGTTTGGTTCGCTGTCCTGCAGATCCTCAGACCCATCAACTAACAGGTGCTGATTATGTAGGTTGATTTGTATGTTTACTCTATGGCTTGATCTCTGCATTATAACTATTTATTTACCTTAACACCGCTTGCCACTTCACTCAGGTACTCTATTCTATTCTCTACTCTCTGCATGTTGATTTGTGTGCAGATTGTGTACAGTTCCCACCTTTGTCTGTTATGTCACACGCGCCTGGACTAACATGGGTTAGCAGTGATGATCCTGCTTGTCTTTGCAATCGTATTTCAAATTGATTATGTGATTGCAGATACAATGTTATGGAGTAAATTTGGGGTTGCTATTCTGATAATTGTTCATGTGCCTTATTGTTGCTGTAAGGGAGGGAGACTGTAAGCCAAGTAGCTCGGGGGATAGTGTTTCCAGTCATGTTGCCTTTTTAATTTTATTTCGTAAGATAGATATTTGTATGAAAACTGTCCATTCAGTCGTTCTCATACAGGAATGCGATACAACAGATATTCCCTATTTTATGGTTAAACAAGATTTGCTCTTCCTTTGTTCCGTTATTGATTTTTTATATCAACAAAAGTTGGATTTTTTTTTTATCCATTTACTCAGATCAACGGATTGGCCTACACACAGAGTGGGCCTTTAAAGCCCTTTGCCACTTGTGGTCAGTAGCGGTACTACACAACATTTGCCTCTGTTCCTCTTATATGTTAGTGGAAAGTTAAATTGAGTGCTGCCAGAGGATAAGTGTGAGAACATCAATAAACACTTAGATGTAAGGTATTCTCACCAGCTGCTGCATGGGTGGATGTGTTTGCAATTGAGGCGGAAATATTGGTTAAGTGTTAATGTTCTAAGATGTTTGTGAAGATTGCACCCAGATTGAAACCTCTGACCTGAGTTTCCGTCCTCCTTTGCCAAACCACACCATGTCTCATCGACGCCAACCGTTTCGCGGAATTCACTCAAACATTTCCATTGATGTACTGGGATCATTAGGTCTGTAATCGTCAATATCTTTCTTCCTGAATAACCGTTGGATTATAGTTAGTTGGTTGTAGTTCGTATATATAGTTACTTAATTGTACACTATTTCTTTATTTGTTCTTTGGTTTTATTGGTTTGGTTTTTCTTTATTCATTTCTATATTTATTTTGCTTGCTTGTCTCTCTTATTTACCCTGCAGGGCGCAATACAATCACAATACAAGCACAATAGCTTTACCTGTAATTATTATGGATGTGTCTTCGTTTTTCATTCAATTCAACTTGAATTAATTTAATGCCATAGCTCCAAAGCCAATTGTGGCTGTGTGTGTGTGTGTGTGTATGTGTGTGTGTAGGTGTGTGTGTGTGTGTGTGTGTGTGTGTGTGTGTGTGTGTGTGTGTGTGTGTGAGTGCATGAGAGAGAGAGAGCGGGGTGTGAGAGGGAGAGAGCGACAGAGAAAGACACACACACACACACACACACACACACACACACACACACACACATTCAGACTTCCGCACAGACAAGCATCCTCACACACGCACACACGCACGCACACCCAGGAGCCATGAGTATCGATCGCCGATACAGAAATGTCTGCCCCTTCCAATGTGTTTTACCATGATCTGAGGCACAGAGAAGTCATCCAAATACGAGGCTTTCATTACCTAGTTAATTCCCCCCGCTAATGAGAAGCTTGTTTGTCTAGCAGGGGTGATTAGATGGATCACTTAACTCTGATTAGACCCTTGGCTGTTAATCATCCATTAGGATGCAGGCTAAGGACATGTTCCCATGCCTTTGCCAGGTTGAACACAGCTGTTCAGGGGCTGATTGTGGCCCACAATTCGCCCCTCAGCTCAAAACATGCAGCATGTGTATAATATGGTGTTCGGGTATATTGAATTAGGTTTTCTTCAGCTCCTACTACGGTTATAAATGAATGATTTGTTGAGCGAGGGAGTGGGGGGGGGGGGGGGGGGGGGGGGGGGGGAGAAGTAAGATGTGTGCTTGGGTTGAATTAAGTCTTAAAACATTTACACAAATAAGGGTGGTGCCTTAAAGAGCCTCAGGTGCTTTTAAAAGATCAAGGCTACTTTGAACAAAAAACCAAAAACTAAACACTCCCACTCCCGAGAGTGAAAAGTGCACCCAGTAATTACAGGAGTTTGAGGACAGATTTAGGGTTGTCGACTTGTCATTTTGAGATGTTCTTAGTGCCATCAGTATTGCTGAGCTCTGCTAATCGTTCCTTTGTCTTCCCTTGCATTCACTGCACCTATTAAATGAACCCTGGGAGGAACATGATGTCAATGCCACCATAGGTAGCTGGTTCACACCACATTACATCATACCAATCATAGGGTGAACGAGAGAACACAAGTTAATGTATCTGCAAATGAATCCAGAATGGTTTCATATCTGATTGTTTCATCTAACTTTGCGGACGACGTGGTGAGAGAGAAGGGTGTGCCAAACAAGTAAGTGCCAATGGTTGTCATTGTCAATAAGTCATTTGTCTTCAGTGTAAGTCAGTAGACGTTTCATCCATCCAGTACATGTAACAGACACACAAACTGACGTCAGTGCAATGCTACATACAGGCTTGATGCTAAGTGGTGAAAAATGACTATTACATACTAGCGAGCGACAAACAACAAGCGGAAGAATGGCTTTGATGAGACTTATAGGAGACAACCGTTGAACACACCAAAGTTGTGTCCGAGTAAAACGTTTAAAGACGACGATCACCAGCTGTCATTGTCTGTCTTTGCAGGGAAAGTAATTCCACAGATGATCCGGTTCAGTGACACGGAGGTGACTGGTGTTCACATCTGTGCGTGTGCACAACAAAGTGTGCCTTAACGCATCCCCTCGGACAAAAATGGCCTATGTCTTCCTTTTCTTTTTTTGTGTTGACAACTTCAGTTAATCAAATAAAATACCAAACTTCCTGTTTCAACCAAACCATACTGTTACGAAATGTACTGTTCTTACACAACCCACCACAATGTAATTGCTATTTAACCCACGGGAAAAAAAGGACTGCAATATTTATTTGCTGTACTCTTAATAGAGCATGCATGTACAGTCTGTGTATTCTACACCCACATGTGTGCATGAAAACACGCTACATGAGCACTCAGAGCTCAATGATCTAATTTTGCTGTGTGTGTGTGTGTGTGTGTGTGTGTGTGTGTGTATGTGTGTGTGTGTGTGTGTGTGTGTGTGTATGTGTGTGTGCGAACATGTGTATGCATGGATGGATGGAGGCAGAGAGCAACTGTGTCATGCTGCTGTACGTCTTTGCGGAGAGATCAAAGCAAATGACGGGGGGTGGGGGGGGGAGGTGCTGGGGACAGACAGACAGACATGGAGAGACAGGACAGAGAAAGACCCAGAGAAAATCAAACACTTCCACGATGTGCTGTGAAGAGGAGCCATGTGTGTTAATGCATTGAGTGTCAAGCACAACAACAGCAACGGGAACACTTTTGTCTTTATCCCTGCCGTGACCATGTGTGGACATAGTTCCAAGAACATGATGTGTAAAAACACGGTATATTACCCTGTATGGTATTTCTTAAACCAAGTGTAACACATAGAGACCCGACTCATTGTGAGACCTTTACCGGAGTTCATTCAGGGCACTCACAGGTGTGTTAAACACACACACACACACACACACACACACAGTACAATAGACCACTCCATACACAGATGTTTTATGCTGAGGTGCACTCATATCTGTGGCTAATCAATCGTTACATGTATCTGGTCTTCAGCTAATGGGAACGCATGGTATACTGGCTGTGATGGTGAGAAGTCCTTCCGTGCTGTTGGACTAGCTGGTTAAGACTGCAGGTTCCTCTTTCACTGCAGTGACCTTATTGCAAGTGTGCTAACCAATGACATATGGCACAGGTGACGAGTCACAGGGGCACTGACCAATGAAACCCAGGAACCTGAATGGATTAGCGGATTAGAGACAGGTGACCTGGTGACTCTGGTAGGTCAGTCACAGGGAAAAAAACACAACTATCATGTTCCCAAGGAAGTTAAGGTGCTGAGCGAGACTATATTCACTACATTACTTGATAGATCTATCTGTCTAACTGTCTAACTATCTATCTATCTCTCTATCTCTAGCTATCTACCTATCACTCTTTCGATATATCTACCTATCTGGATCTATTTATCTACATATAGCTATCAATCTATCTATGAAGATCGATCTATCGGATCGATCGATCTATCTATCAATCTCTATTAATCTAGATATATCTATCTATCTATCTATCTATCTATATAGATAGATCTATCAATTAAATTCCGAAGAGCGAATTGGCATGGACAATAAACATGTATATTGCCAAAGAAAAATAACGAAGTATGACTAATAGGTAAAAAACTAAATGAAATATTGATTATCAGTACAAGTAGGCCTATAGTGCAACAATGAGATAATGTTGATTGAGGGAATCAAGGTATTTCCTGGAACTGGGCCAAAGAGTCTTTAAGCTTCTCCATAGGTATTATTACCGTACAATTTAGATGCAGAATGTAGAAAACAGAGGTATAAAAGGTCAAAATATGAAATACTATGAAAAGACGATATATGAAAATAAAATAATTTAATACATAAAGTTGTTTTGGAGGCTGTATGTGTGTGTTCAGTGTGCAGTAGTAAAACAGTAACGTGTACTATCTAGATCTATCTATCTATCCATATCAATTTATCTATAAATATCACATTCTCCCTATACCTCTACCTATCTATCTAGATCTATCTTAATCCACCTTTTGATCTATCCATCCATCGATCTATATCTCTATAAATATCACTCTATCTCCCTATACCTACCTATCTGTTTCTATCTAAATATATATCCATATATCTGCCTACCTATCTATCTATCTAACTACCGATCTGTCTATCTATCTATCCTGTCCCTTTCTCTTCCTCTTCGGCACAGTGAGAGTGTACGCCTGTGCGTTAGTCACTGGCCATGCCATTAATATTTCAAAGCCAAGAGGATATCCAAGGTCCATGTCAAAAGGCGTTTGCTGCATGAGTGCATCCCTATGCATCGCAGTCGGGCCAATAGGTTGCTGCTGCGCGGCTTACCCATATGCCCTCATTACTTCCATAATGCCAGAGAACTCAGGAGCCCAGAGCACCGCCGCAACACCATGTCACCACTGTTCACTAACTAGTTGGCTGAGGTCTATTGTCCGTCTATCTGCCTGCCTGCCTATCTGTCTGACGATGCATCCTTAGCTATCTGTCTGTCTGCCTGCCTGCCAGACTATTTGTCAGCCTGCCTATCCATCCTTCCCTTCCCTCACCTCTCTCTCTCTCTTTCTCTCTCTTCCCCCCACACACACAAACACAAACGGATATTAATCATCCAGTTTCTCTCTCTCTCTCTCTCTCTCGATCTGTCTGTTTTTGCTGAATTGTATATGTGGGAGTGTGTGTGGATGATGGCTGGTTGAAGCAGCCTCACCTGGCCTGAGTCAGACTGATTGGAGTCTGGAGCTGGGTGCGGCTGCACACCTGTTGCACATTGAGCAATCAATGCGCACAGGTTAAACCAGCCATCACCACACACACTCAGGGAGAGCTCTCATATATGGCAGCATGGAGCACCATCTGCATGTACCATCGTACTCAACCTTTGCAATAAACCGGTCTTTCAACATCACCACCCTGTGTCCATTTGTTTGGAGTAGCCCGAGGAAAGTCACCTGGAGTGGGAAAAGCCACCTAGGTGGCGTGTAGTAAATGGTTAGGACAATGGACAATGCTACAGTACAGTTCTCATGTTTCTAATAATCGAAAGCTGACTAGTTACTTCAGAAAAAAAAGATTACATCACCATGAAAAAAGCAATGGGCAAGCGATCTCCCACATAATTAGTTATAGAAGGGTTGGTAGTAGTTTATTTAAAAGAAACCCTTACTGCTACAAAACCGCACACGTTTGTGTTTATATCTGAACAAGAGGTTTATTGCCGGTTAAGTGTCCATGTGAGAAAATACTGGTGCTTAAATTTGTATAAAAAAAATATGCAATAATCAGCAGTCAATCAAGCTAGTAATTGATTTGGCATAGAGACATGTTTACTTCCAAATAATTGCACATGGGAATATTGATGGCTTTCCATTGAACACGAGCATAGCTGGAAATTAACCTGCAGAAGCAGAATTACCCTCCTATGTAGTTTGTTCCTCCCAAATTGTGACAGTTATGTTCTACGTTTTCTTATAGATGGGGAAATGTCCATTTCTAATTTGTACTACCGTGGAGGTCATGTCACATACATTTGAGGACTATTTCATTTCGTCCATGTGAAATGAAACTTGAAATGTAACCTAAAAATACAAAACATTAAACATGCACGCACAAACACATCTATAGTACACGCAGTGCGCCGCATGTTCTCAAACCAAATGTTTTATTGCTTTCTTATTGGCGACTATGGGCACCGGTCATTAGCCAATATTTAAAACTTGCCGTGTACCCTCGATTGTGTTTTGAGAACAGTGTGGTTTGCTCTGGGCCCTGAGGGACCTCGAGACTCTCTAGCCATGCTAACGCTAATGAGACCGCCACATGCACAGGACACACTGGGCTAGCTGCTAATCACACGCTTAGCATGGAGGTCTGCACTCTCCCCCCCCCCCCCCCCCCCCACCCCCACACTCACTTATGTGCTCGCCTGCCTCTGTCCTCCCTGTTAGAAAAAAAAAACAATAAAATAAAAATGGTTTGTGTGTCTATGTCTCTAGCAGCTCCCTCTCATCTCTTCCTTTTTTTTTTATCATTTGATTGTCTTGTTGATGAAGGAAAGGTTGGATGGGTTTCTCGGTGTGGCCGTTTGTCAACCAACACCATTGCCTTTTTCTGAAGCCCCTTCTTCCTCCACACAAGCCTCAGCCAATCCTGAGTCGGGAAACATTTACAAACATAGTAGACTTTGCTGGCTATTTGTGGCATTCCAACAGGAAAGATGAGAGGTGGGATTGCCATTGAGTAATGACTAGGCCAAATAGAACAGCCTAATAAGAAAAACATTTTCTTTAACGTATGGTATTAGTTTTACATTAAATAAATGTATATATTGCTTTGTTTAAAAGAGGAATAGTGTGTGCATATATTGACCTTTTCTATTTCTTCTATATGCCTAGGCAGGTTGGGGACAATGTGCTCGTAGGCCTATCATTTGCCTACATGGCATTAATGTACACTATTTGAATGTGTGTGGCTCCTTTCATAAACATTATAAATAATAATTGTAGTGGTTCAAATAAATTCCCGATCATACTGCAGAATCCTTTAGGTTGCCAATGTTTCTTTGCTTAATTTGGTTTTTCCATAGCATATCGCATTACGTTGAAGCAAATCCCTTGTAGACCCTTTGCCAATTCCTGCGATGACAGATAAGACGGATGGGCAGCCACTATCTGCAGTGCGCATTGCAACTGGTATCTTGAGTAATGGCAGTTTCAAGTTTTCGCTGACTTATTGCATTGGTGATCTTTTTATTAATTAAAATTAAAAATTGAAAAATTAAAAAACATTCCACACTCCGACATTTTGGGGGCGACGATTAGTTGATACGGCGCCTCTGTAGCTGGAGCTGCCTGCGTTGACTTGGGACTCTTGTTTACTTCCAGAGCGCGCTGTCCGTCACCCTTGCCCTTCGCCCCGTCTAACTGTAACTGTTGGATCACGGGCCTGCGCCATTCGGTTCCGCACGGCGGGGCTTGTTGTTTTTCTATCGCTGTGGCCCGAGCTTTAAGTCGACCGAGTCGTTGGGCATGAGAAATAGTCTATATTTTAGTGGGCAGTGTGGACGGACAGCGAGGGAGGACGTTTTGCTAACCGTGGAATGTGCTCGTCAAAGTTTGGATAACGGAGCATAAGTTGAACTCTGCGTTTCGTGTCCAGCCTTTCTATCGGCTCTCCTCTGTGGTCCTCCGCAAGACTGCCTGCCCTCGGATTTACGGCCAGGGCACAAGCTGAACCAAGCGGGGAAGGGTGTTGTCTTCTAAGCTAGAAGGCTAAAAGGCGAGATTAAATCAAGTCGCAAGCTAACGCTAGCTACCATAGCATCGGCTAACGTGACTGAATCGAGAGCGTTAGCCCCCTGCAACCACTGGAAACGTAAAGAATCAACACTACAACGCACCGTCCCGATTTAAACACGGCCTGCTTTTTACATATCCAGTTCAGATACTTGACCAAGCGCGGGGACGACTGGAATAACAAAACTAGTCCCCGAGTGTCGGCTTCCACAGACGACGCGACGCCTCTGAAGAGTTTACGCGTACAAACATTTGAGCTTTCGGACGGAATCGCGAATTTGAGCAGAAAAGAAAAACCCCAAAAGGGGGCGTGCACCACCAAGTGTCAAACCAGCAGCCCTGCCCTGCCCTGGTTTGCAATCGTGTAACGTTACGGCAGCCAGCAGGCTATATTATGTAACTTAAACACAAACTTGGTGGTTTCGTGTAGCGCGCGTACCTATCTCAACATTTCAACCCAGGCTTCATTTCGGAATATTCAAGCCGCGGTGGGATTCATCACGTTGCTTTTTCTTTTCTACATGCGATCTTCTTAAAGAGTTGTACTCTGAAAGGTAAAATGCGCTCATAGGACGACCGTGCCCGTTCTGACCGACTGCGATTGCCTTGCCTTTGGAGGTGTTTCTTTTTTCTTATTTTTTTTTCCAATCATACCAAGGCGCTAGCGGGCAGCATGGATATTCATCGAGTGTGACAAAGTAACCGTGTTTAATTCTGATACGTCTGGCTGGACATTACCAGACTGGAGTCTTTATCAAACTTGGGAGACGGACGATGGCCTAACCAGCGCACAGGAGCGCTGCTTTCTTAACCCCAGGTACGCCTCTGGAGATGTCCCATGCCTTCTATCCCTATATAGACGAGTCGTATCTAACGTATAGGTCTTTAGTGGGAGTAGGCCACTGGATAGTCCTCTACGCAGCCATTCGCTTTTATTGTGTGGCATTGTTAACATTTGACGGACAACCTTTAACCGACACTTTTTTTCTCTGTCTCTCTCTCTCTCTCTCTCTCTCTCTCAAACGTTGTACAATATGTGATGAACTTTGGGGAAGAAACTGTCGTCGGTTACTACGTTATTACCCCATTCTCCCTCGATCTGTGCAGTTTGCCATAGCAGCCAACAGGTTGCACTAATGGTGCGCTCTGTGTGCAGCCGGGGTGTACAGTGGAGACTACAGTGAGGGGAGTGGAAGGCATATTTAGTCAGGAGAGGTCGGCGATCGCCCACAACCAGTTGTGGCCATCCATTGACGGCGAGACGAGCTGCTTGGCCACGGCTCCATTTTGCATGAGTCTTATTTGGATTATTGATGCGGACCCGAAACGCCCCGTTGACGTTGTTTCACTTTATTGCGAAGATTTGTGTTTACGTTATGAATTGCTCGAGGATGCGGTTTTTTTCTTCCAAGGAAGGGACTAACGCTGTTTGTTGTTTCAGAAGTTAACACTCGTCATTCAAGAATTCACATTTTAATCAAAGTTTAAAATGGGTGAGTTATGATCTTTTTTGGGGGGTAAGGCATGCTCTTGGCCTGTAGGCATGGCTAACACCATATCCGTGTGTGCTTCTTATGCTGTATGGTTTACCAATGACTTACATGCCGTCATTTTCAACACGTTAAATGACACTAGAATAAGAAAAGCGTACCATAAACGACGATCGCTGTGTCTAGTTAGGCTACTGGGTGTCGTTAGCGTTTTGATGCAGAGCTGATGGGCTGTCAGTACATCCCCGAACTGCAAAGCTGTCGCCCAAGAGATATGTCAATGTTGTGCAACGTTGCCGTTACTTTCACGGACGCATTACAACTTTTATCGCGAATCGTTTGAAACACAAGCTTAAGCCTGCAAGGCATGCCTTGAGGATCTCACAGTAAAGCGTCGCAGCGCTGTCCAGTCGTAACCGAATTGGAGCCCTTGGCGTTATTAACCAGGCCAGCTCCACTTGTTGCTGATCGAGCTCTTTCGTATTTCTGTTGTCATTTTTTTCTTCTTCAAGTAGGTTACCCTTAAAGTAGGAAGCATTGCACGTTTTCATAAACCCAGATTACATTTTGAAAGATTATAGTTATGATTGATTATGGATAATACTATAATTGCAACTGATTTAGTGGGGTTTCCCGAATCTTTTCACTGTGTGTGTGCACAATGAAGTGTGTGTGTGCAGTATAAGCCTTGCATTCTTTTTTTTTTATCAGGGCTGCCGTCAAAAGAAACAAATGTGTTTGTGTTTGGATTACATTTTACTGCAGTTCATTTACTTAAATTATTTTTGTGAGAGCTGCTTCAGTTAGGAGCACATCAATCTAGATTACGAATGTGTGTTTTTTTTTATAGTGAAGTAAGCTTTCTCTCAACCTATGAGTTTGCAAGCTGTTTGCTGGCTGCATCACATCATGTCACACGCCACCCTTTCCTATCATAACCTTTTCTTCTTCCACCCACCCCCCCCCCCCCCCCCCCTTCCTCCCCCTCCCACACACACACACCACCTGTGTCAGGATCAAGAGATGGATCAGGGTGGACTGAAGCGTAGCGGTAATCGAGACGACGGACTGACATTCAGGCCGACGGGCGAGTTAGACGACGAAGGAGGAGGAGGAGCAGCAGGAGGAGCAGCAGGAGGAGTTGGACAGCTTCACTCCGCCATGCACCTGCCTTCGCCCAGGGAGGCTTCTAACGGAAACGCCCAGGGTGGACGCATCGTGGCGGGGGAGGACTCGACCATGAAGGAGGGCAAAGCCATGGGAATACAGAAACAGCAGCAGCAGCAGCAGCAGCAGCAGCAGCAGCAGCAACAGCAGCAACAGGAGCAACAGGATCAGCACAATATCGATGTGTTCAACATGGAGGGGAACCTGTCCTTCCTGGAGCAGAGTATCGCCGACCTGGACAGGATGTCTACCTCGCACGTCATCAGCACGTCCAGCAGCTCCATCCTGGGCAGCCTCCCGCTGCCCAACCTTTTCTCCATGCAGCACGTCAAACACGAAGTGGATTTCGGCCTGGAGAAAGACCTGGCCACTTTCTGCGGACCCCTGGGACACGTGGGACTCGGCAGCCAATTGGATAGCGGCGACGGCGGTGCCCTGATGGAGGACAGCCAGATCTGGAACGACCTGGAGCTTTCCAGCTCCCTGCCGGACATCAGCGATTTTGAGTTGGAGGGCGAGGTGGCGCACCTGGATAATGTGCTGCATGAGGGCGGCGGTGGGGGGTGCGGCGGTGCCGGCGGTGGTGGTGGTGGTGGTGGTGGTGGTGGTGGCGGCGGCGGCGGCGGCGGCGGCGTAGCAGAGCTGTGTCCTGGGGCGAACGGCGCAGGGCAGCAGCAGCACCACCACCACCAGCACCCCCATCCGTTTCACCCGCCGGGCGCCGGTCAGATCCAGCACCCGCCCTCGCTGCATCGGGGCCGGCATCAGCAGCTGCAGGCCCCCCCGCCCCCCATGATCTCCAGCGTGGTGATCAAAGAGGAGAAGGAGGCCGCCGAGGAGGACTCGTTCGTCCGCCTCTGCACCCCGGGCGTGGTCAAGCAGGAGAAGCTGGACGCTGGCGAACGCTGCCAGGCCTCCTGTCTCCAGAGCAGGCTGGGCCCTCTGCAGGGAGCAGGGGGGGCCACCACCAACACCAGCGCCGCCAGCCCCTCGGCAAGGGGAGGGGTCAGGGGGCCCGCTTTCGACTACAGCGGGGCCGGCACCACCTCCAGCGGCGCAGGGGTGCTGCAGGACCAGAAGCCCTTCGAAATGTACTCAGACCTGCCCCTGGTGGGGACCGGCTGGGGGAGGGGGAACGGGTACGGGGAAGTGTCGTCCGTGATGGGGAGGTGCAGCGGTGGGCTCTCCTCCAGCGCTGCAGGCTTGGCTTTCCCCCTCGATTTCCCAAGGTAGGTGTCAAGGAGCCCAGCTGTTCTGCAGCGCCGCTCCCTGCTTCTCTTTCCCCCCCCCCCCCCTCAATCGGCGGATGATTGAATTCAATGTGCCCCCTTGTGTGCTGGCATTGTGATTCATTTCTGGCAGAAAAGGAAATAGCCGAGAAATGAATTACGTTGCATGTAGGGAAAGTGTTTACACAACTACAGTTAAACACGTTTCAGACCTTGGTTTAGAGTTGCCTGAGCAACTGCGCTTTAAGACGACTGAAAAGACGAGTGTTGTTTTCGGGGGAGACTTCATTTTAAGGATCACTCAAGGGGCTACTGAATGGTCGGCCAAATTGGCTCCAGTCTTTCCGATGTCAGCTGGCCAACTTAATTGCAATAAAATGCAGGCATCTTAAAGGGCGGGACTACTCTTTTGATAACCACTTTGATAGTAACAGTACCTTTTATACTCTTTTAGAGTTGGCACTTCAGCAGTGATTAATGTAATTGCAACAGTGCAAAGGAGTAAATGACATTTCCAATGACGTAACCTGATCATGTGGTTTAACGTGGAACTTTGGTTTGTTATCATCCTATATTTATATGATGTCACATCTGTACAGTAATGATCAATGGCCAATACATTGTTCCATATCAGGCAAAGTCTGAGGGGTATTGTAACCTAGACAATCAGATCAGTCTGCCGCTGTAAGATCTAGTACTGTTCTGAATGGACAAACCATGTTGCTTGGGTTTTTTGTTCATTTTTGGCACATACAGTTTAAGATGATTTAAGTAATGATAATTTTTTCTGGTAACCCTGGAAGTTGCAAGTACATCGAAGAGGTATGCTCACAGGACCCCTAAAAGTTTTGTTCTTTTACCCCCGCGAAGCGCACACATGTTCTCAATGAGAGACTTTAGGACAGGGCTTCTTAACCCTTTTGCTTCTGTGGTACAGTATGGAAATGTTGTGGGGGGGGGGGTGTGATTATAATTTATTTTGGCCATTGTAAAAAGCAACTCTAGGACCATTATTAAGAATGTAATAAACAACATCACACATAATTAAGTCAACTCTAACTAATCAAACAAATCGATCAACATATCAAACTTTGTTTCTTTGCTATTGATATCTTAGTTATTGTATATCTATCCACCACAACGAAGAGCAGTAATTACATTCCCTGATCTCTGATCCAAATAAGGTCATGACCAAATATGGATGTTGGCACGTGTATCGCGTGTAGCGAACACAAACCGTATATATACCGTATATATATATATATATATATATATATATATATATATATATATATATATATATTAGGAATATATATATTAGGAATATCTTGTCTATCAGGAAGGGCGGCCGCCGAACACGTTGAGACTGATATTTAAAAGAGTCAACATGGCCTTTGCTGCAAAGGCAATGTACATAACAGCAAAGGTCTTATTCAAATCCATTCTTGATTGTTGTGGAACAATTGCAACTGGATTTGCTCCAAATAAATGACTGAATGTGCCAATCTGCCCCACCTGTCAATAGCTTGTGATCGTTACTCGTAAGGGTAGTGGTTATTGCCACTCAAACATCGCCTGTACATCAAGGCCCCCTTTCATGAAGGCACATCAGTTCATGCGCTGTAAACAAGATAAGCAGATGATTCAGTCCTTGTAATTATTTGTATTCACTGCATGTCTCACGGGGCAACAGCCATTTCTACAGCACAGCCTCGCTCTGGTTGCTTTTTTTTTTCTTCCTCTCCACGTATAAAAAAAAAAACCCTCACAAGCAGTGAGCTCAACACTAAACACAGCCACTCGCTTGTATTCCTCTCATTAGCCTCCCTTGAGGACCTCTTTTGATTTCCTCATCTTGTTTCTTTAATGTAGGCCATCTTGCCGTCTCATACGTGCCTTTTGTAATAGTTGTGGTCTTTCAGTATTTTTGTCATTTCACTCTTAACTGCGTTGTTCTCATACAGCTTTTGAAAAGCGCCTCTTTGCGTGCTTGGCAACCGCATTAATACATGTTCCATGACATGGCTAAACATCCGCTACCACTACGCTGACCATTCGTTCATTTCTGACAGCATGGAAGTTGTGCAATATTGGCTGATTTCATTTGATTGCAGCCAGTAATAAAACCATGCACCTCAATGCTGTGTTAGGGTTCAGATGGGGGGTTTTACTGTAAGGGGTGTTTTTTTTTTTTTTTGTGGTTTGCAACAAGGAAATGGTGGTCACGTAAGCTGTCACGTAACATCATGCACTACTACATGTCTTTCGTCACAAAGAAAAGCACAACAAAATAACCTTTATGGTGCAATAGTTAGGATGCACGATCCTCTAAAAAAATAGTTTATTTGGGTTAACGTTAGCTGATAAGTTTCTTGATAAATAATCTATCATGCCAAGGACTAACTTGAACTCTCATATTTTGTTTTGTTTTTGGTCTCTGGCTTTTCGTTGCTTCCCGTTTGTTGTGGGACGTCAGCGTTTATGTATTTCCATACTTTTGGTAGTGTGTTACCAGTGTCTTCATGATTTCATTGGATTTCCATTTTACGATTCATTTGAGACTCAAGAATCTCCCCGTGATTCTGTTATTTCAAGCTGAAAGTATCGGTGCGAGTTAAGTGTATGCATTTACATGTTCAAGGTACATATGGCACGAGGGAAGAAGTTCCTTCTCAGCCTTTCAGTCCTGGCCTTCAGGGATGCTTGCCATTGAAACAGTTCATGGTTTGGTTGATGAATGTCCTCGATGATCCGGTTTGCCCTGGACCTGCAACGCCTGCTATAAATGCCTGAAAGGCAGTGCTGGCCTGGTGATGTGTTCAGCACACCGCATTACACTGTGTAGGGCTGCCTTATCCTGAGAGCTGCAGCTGCCATACCAGGCAGTGATGCTCCCAGAGAGCACGGACTCAACTGTGGCGGAGTAGAAGGATTTCTGCAGCACAGTGGGGGTCTTGAATTGTATCAGTCCCCTTAGGTGGTACAAGCGCTACCTTGCCTTCTTCACTGCAGTGGAGCTGTGAGTGGACCAAGATAGATCCTCAGAGATGAGTACCCCAAGGTGTTTGAAGCTGCTCACCCTCTCAACCGGGTCCCCGTAGATCATGAGTGGAGTGTGATGAAACCTCTGCTTCTCACTCCTGAAGTCCACCACCATCTCCTTCGTCTGGGGGACATTTAGGTCCAGGTTGTTGTTTTAACACCACCAAGACAGCACCTCCACCTCGTCCAGATAGGCGCACTCATTGTTATCTGAGATCAGGCCTACCACCACTGTGTCATTCACAAATGTCACCATGGTGTTGGAGCTGGGCATGGATAAACAGTCATGAGTATAATGGGAATAGGGCAGGGGGCTCAGGAAACAGCCTTGAGGGGCGCCGGGGTTGAGGGTACGAGCGCTGGAGATGCAGTGACCAATCTTCACCACCTGGAGTCTGTCAGTCAGGACACCCCATGTCTCTGAGCTGGTGTTCAGAGACCAGGCCTATTTCAATGCATAGGCTACCCTGATTCAATAACACCATTGTCAACGATGCTTTATACGATTTCATCTCTCACTCACTCTCTCCTATTGTGTAATTGTGTTAAACGTTCAAATATTTAACTTAACAATTAAACTTAGGTGTTAACCTATGGCACACAAAAATACCCTTTATCAGGCATGCAAACTATATTTTAAATGAGTGACTATTGTGGGACAGAGGGGAGTACTATGCTATAGTAGGTTAACTACATTAACCATGGTTAAAATAGCCTGTACAAGACTGTAAATGACTCCTTTAGAAATAATAATAGTGGTCATATTTTATTGATATATGGACCTCTAAACTAATAATGTAACTTTTGACTTGATGGACAAATAAGTTGGTTAATTGGCCCAATGCTCAAGGCTGCTCTAATTTGAGTCAGAGAAAACATTTCTTACAATAAAACAAATCTTTGCATTTTTGTTAGAATTGGGTTTCAGGCAGATGCAACTAGAAATGAGTGTTTCAAAACGTTCTCCCAGGGCAGCATGCACCCAGACCCTGCCAGTTGTGGAAGGTTTTCTCCATCCACGCAATGTTCTAAAAACCGAACCTATTTCACCCCTTACCAGTTTGCGTGCTTGCTTTATTCACTGACTCATTACAGTGTTTCCCCTGCATGCATCCAGCAGTGGTGCAGCGCAGGCGCTGGATTACTAGCGCCACTGCAGTCAGCCACCCAAAAACGAGAATAATTATGTTAGGCACCCCGAATCCTATTCGTTTTATTTAGAAACATATATGTCATAGGTGCTGCCTACGGCACCCTCTCAATTGGTTCAGTGTCATTATTGTCACTGGAGAAATATTGTGGGAAAAAAAACTGCAAAACAATTTTGCTATAAAGGAATAAAAAAACTCATTAGTTCATTACTGTCTTTAAACTAAATGTAGGAAGCATAAAGAGGAAAATAAACAAAACAAGTGACCTAATAATAGAAAGTGGCCTTTATATTTGATTGTGTGTACAGAGGCCACAGTATTATGAAACTCAGACGATGGGATTGCTACAAATTGCAGACTGAAAAGTTGAAAACTGTATTTGCGCTAAGAAATGCGGCTTGCACACATTGTGCGCTGCCGTGCTATTTAATGTTTTGTCACATTTGTTATACCCTTTTATGAGACCATTTTTGTCGTAATGCACCAGAGCCCTACTGGAATAAGTAGTCCATCTAATTGTCTTAACACATTTTTATTAACCTTTCAAATGTCGCCAAAAATATAAAGTAATAAAATGCAAATCCAGGCGCATTTCAACTGGGTTGGAGCAAATCAACTATGCTACACAAAGCGTAGTTTCGTCCCTAACCCTGACCCAACCTAACCCTAACCCAACCTAACCCCAACCCTAACCCTAACCCTAACCCTGACCCTAGTTGGTGGTAAAGGCTACGTAACACATGACTGTTGCAACAGTAGAAGTAGCGAACTGGAAACAAAACCTTGCCGTGGCCATCCGAGAACGATGGTTGAGAGCGAGGAACATTTTGGTCTCCTCATCGATCCGTACGTACCTATTGTTGACGTTTCCTTTTCTTATGCGCTACTTCAAAATGTGCATAAGAATAAGTTGATTGGAAGACGGCTAGTGACACCAAAACCTCTGTGCACATCGGCACTGTGCACGTGCACATCGGCACTGTGCACGTGCACATCGGCACTGTGCACGTGCACATCGGCACTGTGCACGTGCACATCAACATAATGAACCTGACACACATCTCAGCACCGGTGCTGGAAAAAGTCATAGGGGAAACACTGCATTAACTATCCCTCCTTCTCCTTGAATTTCACATCCCACTTTCCCTTTCCAATTCCTGATTCTACTTTCCATCCTTCAGTTTGTCTGTGGAGCCTATTTTGTTTGTGTGTGTGCGTGTGTGTATGCGTGAAAGAGAGAGAAGTGGGTTTTGTGCAAGGTAAAAGAAAAACACGAAAGACGATGCTTAGGACTGTTTCATTTTTTCAAGGCGATGGGCGAGCAGCTAGTGGCTTATTGTTTATGCTTATTATTTATGCTTGTTGTTTATGCTTGTTGTTCACGTGTTTGGTGTCATGATGCTAGTGCAATGCACTGGAGTGAGGCACATGATCGGTCTTAGCCTATTCAAACACCACTAGGCATGGTGTCTGACAAGCTTGTTTGTACTATCTGGTATTCCCCACAGCGCAGGATTAAAAAAAGAAATACACAACATAAAAAGATCTATTCCCTTAGGGGTTGGTTTAGTAATCTGAAACACGAGGCTCTCTACCAACCCTCCTTGATTAATTGCTATAGTGTGTGTGTGTGTGTGTGTGTGTGTGTGTGTGTGTGTGTGTGTGTGTGTGTGTGTGTGTGTGTGTGTGTGTGTGTGTGTGTGTGTGTGTGTGTGTGTGTGTGTGTGTGTGTGTGTGTGTGTGCGCCAGCCTGCTTGCCTCCCTGCATGTGTGTATCAACTGTATATGCTGCTCCTTACGATACATTTTGGAAATACGTATTTTATATCATTGATACAAATATCGGATGTAGGTTGGTCTTTTTTGCAGCGCTGAAGGTTCCGTGTTCGTGTTTGTCTTCAGCCCCTCACCGCTGGTCTCTGTGGAAACAGCCCTGTCAGATGCATTAGGAGGAGACCTCTTCATCAACTGTCTTAGCACTTGGTCAGTTGTAGCATAGCATAGCGTAGCAATCTCTAGCATAGTGTAACTACCGTAGTATAGCGCCACATAGCATAGCAGGAACGACAACATGCCAGCTAGGGAATTATGGGTTTAAGGCTATATTGGGAATATGTGAATATGAGAATACCTCCCAAGACACGGAAAGCAGACGGTTGGTGCCAAACAATTCCTACTGCTGCTACAAGAAATGAAACCTTTTCTTATCACAGCATAGTATTCCCTTATATGATTTTTTTTTATATATCATCTTGCTTGATTGCATGAAATCCAGCGGTTTATGTGTGCTTTTTTGCACAATGCAAAACACAAAATGTTAGTATAGCCTAGTATGCCCAACAAGCGGCAACATGGGCCGGTGGGCCTGATGGTGGTTGTTGGCTGTTGACAGATGACGTTTTTTGTTGGCGAACATCTGGAGCCGGTGTTGGCCAACCTCGACCAACCTTCTATGGTTGGGCTTTGGTGTTTGGTGTACGGGCAGTGTGCAAACACCTAAAAACATCAACACAGTACGTTTCTGGCATGGTCATTGTTCTTTTTTTGAATGCATGCATTTCGATGGGCGTTTTGTGGACGGGACCACGAAGAGAGACAGAAAAGTGGGTTGGAGAAGAGAGGGAGTGACATGTAGCACAGGACCGCAGATGGGGGGATAGGAACCTGGTTCGCTACACGTCGCGGGCTGAGCCGCCCTCTGCCATCGTTCTTTCTGCCCTTGCATTGTATAATGTGTAATACTATTCTGATGGCCCCGGGCCAAAAGGTAGTCAAGTTAAAAAGCACATGTAAAGGACGCGACATTGTTTTATTCACAAATCAAGACAAAGAGTGACGCCCAACAGCCAGCGTCAGAACGTCTTTGCTGTTGAACATAGAACATTCCTACTGCGTTCACGCTGTCGTGGTCTTTGGAGCATGTACGAAGTGGCGTAGGTTCCTGACTTCAGCGGTGGCGCTGATTTCCCAAGATACATACATATCCATCCACCCCCCTTTTTTCTTTTTCTTTTCATTACTTTGAAGCTCCCAGCAGTAGGCCCTCGCGATTTCAAACTGGTGGCAGCAGAGCTAATGGCATCTGCTACTGGAATAGCGCTCTTGCTGACTGTAACATCTATACACACACAACATCCAGGCCCGTGAGACATTGTGTTTTCCCTCTCTAGTTCACGCTCAAGTACAGCGACCGTAAACTCATTGGCTGAACCCTTGGGAACGTGTGACTCCATTGAGGGATGCGGAGATAGTGTGGGCTTAGTTAGGATCAAATCTACAACTGTACTTAGCCACCAAAACAATATGCCTTCGCAGAGTCCGCTTAAACGGCTGATGTCATTACAGTCGTATTGTACTCGATTGTTTCCAAGAGCTCTGTGCCTTGCAAGATGGCGTGGAAGCCCAGTTTTTGTTCGCAACGTCAAGGACGAAAGCATCTTAACTAAAATGCCTTAATTAGCTCGTCTGCGTTTGGAAAACATTACCAGCAAGTGGAGGTGGAGGGTGTGGAGGGTGCGGGGTCGCCTTGCCAACGCCGAACTCAGCTGATGAGTTGGTAGCACGCACAGCGGTGACGTGTTTTCATTTGTTCAACAAATCACTGGCTAAATGTGAGAAATCTCGCTCTCGCTCTCTCCATCCCGCTCGCTCTCTCTCTCCCTGCCACCGTGCGCAGGGGCGTGTATTCATCACGGCTCTCTGCTGTGTGACTGAAGGGGCCGGGGGCCGCGTGCACACCCTGCCCCTCTGTGTTGCCACTGGACAACCCAGTGGACCTTGTGCCGCGCTCGGGCCAATGATTAACCCACTCAAGGTTACTTTACCAGTTAGGGCAAAGACTTGCTTTCTGTGTATTTAATTAAAGGATTACAACACCTGTAATGGCCACACTTAAACCCATGTACAAAACACATTTGTTTATTGTAATTTGGGGGGGGGGGGGGGGTTGATATGTTTCAATTGCATAGTTGAAACTTGTTTTTCCAGAATAAATCATATTTGTTTGCGTTCCAATTTCCATTGGAAAAAAACAAAGTCAAGCCTTTTATTGTAATACAACATTAAAAGCAATGTGTGTATTGTTAAATAAATAATAACAACACATTTCCATATATTGTAAAATTTGAATTTCTATTTAAAAGATAGTAAGAGGGATGTAAGCATTTCTTCAACAACAGGCTTTGGGTCACGATAACCCAGGTGGTGGCTGGGGGATGTGGCCTACCAGTGGGCGTAGCTCTTTGAACACTGGCTGGCTGCAAGACATCAGGCGTGGAATGGGTACGTTTCTGTCAATGCTAGTTTGTGGATGTCCTTTGTTGTCTCCATGTGTTTCTTTTTGCAATTTGCGATTTCATTTCATGGCAATTGAATAGGAACGGCTACAAATTGTAGCGGCATCCTAATTGCACTTCAACCAGACAAAATGCCATAATGTAGGCATGCACAGAACATTTTATTTTGTAGGGATGGACTGAATATTTGGTAACCGGCCGGGACAGGCCAAATATTTGGGCAGAGTAAGTAGCTTTTTTTTTCATGCCGTTAAGTGCGCCTGTTCGCAGAATGAAGGGAAGGCGTGGCTGTAGGCTTTTTTCTTTTTTTGCCTACTACAAATATGTCTTGTTGGACTTTTTGGTTATTGTGTCCCTTGCGTCCTGATAACCACCCTTTAGCCTGGGCCTCAGCCAAGATTTGTAAGGTGGATCATCCCTAGTATTTGATATGACCAAAATTGCATACAATATACCCACCAGTGCTTTTATAGTAGTAAGCCTGTGAACGATCAGTTCATTGTTAGCAATGCATACATTTCAGCATAATTAGTGTGATTTGTTGACTTTAAGGGCATTTGTACGCTAACTGGGTGGCATGTTGCTGTTAAAGATGCAGTGTGTAGGATTAAGTAGCAACTAGCGATGCAGTTGCAATTGCCCCGGACACCCACTCATTCCCCTTCTCTCTCTTTCTTTCTCTGTCGCTGTTTCTCTCGCTCTCAGTCTGTCTGTCTCTGTCTCTGTCTTTCTCTCTCTCGCTCTCTTTCTCTTTCTTTTCTCTTTCTTTCTCATTTTTGTGCTTCTTTCGATACTCTCCAAACACCTCTCCCTGAAACGCCACACAGTTCTTTTCGTTTCCTTCTTCGTCTGGATGTAGTAACATTTCTATGTATGATACGTATTGCTTCCAAACAACGGCGCTGGAATAGGGTCACAGTCTCTTTACTATATACTCACACGCTTTACTATATACTGACCTTTGAGGTAATTTGAATATGTAAAATCGTATTCAGTGGGATATTTTCTCAAACGTTAACTGACAAATATTAACAATTGGCCCGTACGCTGCTTTGCATAAGAGGGACATACTCAACGAAAGAATGAATGATAGTCAACAGAATTTCAGACAAACATGCTGAACCGGTTTATTTCACTATCTTTGCAGTATATCTGCAAAGCAGAAATTTATTGTAAGGGTTTACTTCAAGCTGTCCTTGTTTCCACTCTCGTCTTCAACAGACATGGATATCAGTCATATGATATTTTGGAATTTGGTTTGTGCTGCTGTAAAACTATTAAAGTACTATAGCGATGCCCACTTTACTTCCATTGCATTGCAGAGCAAGAGAAGCCATAGCAGCGCAGAGACTTGAGGAGGTGGAGGAGTGTATTGAAGGGTCCACTCTGAGTGAATGGAGCATCTTTCTGCCGTGCGCTTTTGAAGTGGCAGCTGGCTGCTGCCCAGTGGGGTGAGGGGAGGGCTGAGAACTTCCCCTTACCCAATTCAAATCACTGTAGTCACTGAAGAACCCTGATCATTATAGTCACTTTAATCAAGCCCCTCTAATCACTATATTCACTATTGTCATTCCAATCACTTCTTCTCTATCGTAAATTTGCTCTAATCACTATACTCACGATTAGAGCTTAGATCGGGCTCAAAATAACAAGCCCTACCCGAGCCTGACATTTATGGACCTGACAGTGCTATGCCAATTTTTTTATAATACTCTGACCGGCAATGAGTGACGGGCACTGCAAACAATATCCGTCACAACCGCCGTCAACCCAAAGATATCTGCGTCAAACTCCTCCTCGCTCCTCTCATTTTGGCCTCGTTTAAACATTGAAATAGCTGCTAAATATAGTCGTTATTAAAACCCTTCAAAATGTATTCGTTTTGGAATCAGAACAAATTAATTGAGTGTACACATTAAGTTTCACTTAGGCTATACTTTTATAATTAATTGCTTTTTGAAAGGTTGTATTTGCATTATTATGCAATTACATTGTCCTTATATTGGTGTCATAAAATTGGTCTTATAATGACAATAATATCGTTTATTGGAAAATAAAATTGGGACAATATATTGTCCAAGAAAAGTAGTTATCGTGACAGGCCTTATCGTCACTCAAGTCATTGACATCACTCTGGTCACAGACGTAACTCTAGTCACTCTGGTCACTGATTTCACTCTAGTCACTCTGGTCACTGATTTCACTCTAGTCACTCTGGTCACTGATTTCACTGTAGTCACTCTGGTCACTGATTTCACTCTAGTCACTCTGGTCACTGATTTCACTCTAGTCACTCTGGTCACTGACGTAACTCTAGTCACTTAGGTCACTGATTTCACTCTAGTCACTAGTGTCACTGCATTCAGTTCTTCACTTGAACGGAGGTCTTTATTGGTTCGGATGGCAGCATCTGCTGTCTCTCTGTAACCTTTTCTCTCTGTCTCGCTCTGCTTCTTTCACTCTGTATTACAATGCTGTTCTAATCATTAGCAATAAAAAAAAATATATATTTATCCACTGAAGCTACAAAAGGCAAGGCTGGAGAAAAAGTATAGCAGCATAGCACTGCTGTGATGGCGTACAAAAAAAAAAGCATATCCTAAGCAACTTACGGAGTTTAAATGTTGTTTTTAGAAAGAGTTAGCAAGGTACTGGATATTCTAAAGATATTCACACTCTGAATCTGAGCGATGTGACGTTGTGAGCTAAAGACGCAATCTATGATTCCCGTGTAGCTGTGTATACCTGCAGCAGAAGGGGCTTCCAAGGCAGCACCCTCTCAATAGAGTCATAGTTTGGTCAAATCGACACAACTGGCCAATAACAAAGTAGCCTACCTGCCCCTAACCAAAACGCAATTCGACTAGGTGCGTCACGTTTAAAAATGTCCCAAATGGATGTAACATTATAATCGCTGTGTAGAAGTGGATCCTGCTAGCCTTACAGCAGTAAAAAGCAGGTCAAAGCTGCGTGGCCAGCGGAGCTCTGGCGTGGGTGTATATTACACGGAAGGGCTAAAACACAGACTCAAACAGATCATTGTCTAACTGATTAGAGGATTATCAAGATCAAAAGAAGGGGTCAAGCTTTGTATCACATTTCTGTGGAGCTATATTTTATTCCGCCTATCATGGCGGGCACTTTTGAGCTCAGGGGCCCCTAGGCACGTGCACAGATGGCCCATATGGTAGATCTGCGCTTGACAAAAGGTAAATATCACAGTTACTGTCCGTTGGTATGGGACATTAGCTGGGCTCTGTCATGTGTGTATGAATGACAGGACAGAGGGGTGTGTCTGTCTCTCCCTCTCTCTCCCTCTCCCTACCTCCCTCCCCCCCTCTCTCCCTCTCCCTACCTCCCTCCCCCCTCTCTCCCTCTCCCTACCTCCCTCCCCCCCTCTCTCCCTACCTCCCTCCCCCCCTCTCTCCCTCTCCCTACCTCCCTCCCCCCCCTCTCTCCCTCTCCCTACCTCCCTCCCCCTCTCTCTCCCTCTCCCTACCTCCCTCCCCCCCTCTCTCCCTCTCCCTACCTCCCCCCCCCCTCTCTCCCTCTCCCTACCTCCCTCCCCAGAAAGCAGATGAAGCTGCCCTTGTGTTCTGTCATCCAACCATGGCACAGAATTGGCAATTATTAGCAATGACACCGTTTCAGCTTGCATTTGTTTTGATACAAGAAATTCAGTTGTACAGTGGTCAACAGGAGGTGTTCACACACACACACACACACACACACACACACACACACACACACACACACACACACACACACACACATTCTTTTAATCCTTTATTGTTTTATGACTGACATGACATTTGATGACATCTATGAACTTTAACAAGAGTGAGGAGGTTGGAACGAATACCAAGACGTTAACCGATGCTACTGGGTACAGTTTAAAAAAACAAATCAATATATTTATTTGCCCAAAAATATGAATAATGGATGAACACACATGAATGCACACAACAGGCTTGAAAGAATGTCAAAATGGTTATAACAAAAATGGAAATCATACAAAATACAATATTTCATTTTATAATTCATTTTGATAGTAAAATAAAAGATACATGCAGGTTGTTTCATCGCAGGGGGGTTCATTTCCACCTCTGCCTCTAGATCGCAATAATATCTAACCCTGAACGCCCCCTTCCCCATCCGCCAGAATCCACCAAGGATGTCAAGCGTGTAACATCTTGCTTTTCAACCTCTTAATGCCTCTGGGTTCAGGCTATTTCTGTATGGGAAAGAACAAGGAACATTTATGTTGCTAAAGAGCATTACTTTTGAGTCCTTAGTCACCCTTTTTGAAAAATATTAAATTATTCATCATTGATATTTTTTTTGTCTTCTTGATTGTATCTTAAAAAATCACATTTGTGTGGTTCATTGACATTTCAAATTGTTTCTTGGATTTGTGATTAGTGCGACTCGTCTCTGAATTCATACACATGGGCCTCGACATGCCAGAAACTCTTACCCAGTGCAAACTCATGGACCTGTAAAGGTCTTACATATTTACCTGCCAAGCCGGCAGCCTGCGGCACGAGAGGCTGTTTAATTACAAACTTGAAGTAGAACAACCGCCCTCATTTACTGATTGGTTAGACCTGTTGGGAATGTCATACACCACTTCTGTACTTCACTTTTCAAATCCTTAGGCCCTGGTAACTGGGTTAGCCAGCATACCCAACTAACCAAGCCTTTTTCACAGCTACATGGGTGTCTTATGTGTGGAGATCTGAAGCTCGTTGACACTGTACCTGTGGTCAAGACCTATACAATCCAATACACTGACTTGACTTTGGTGGCTTTAGCTTGGAGATGCATGGGTATCTACTAGACCTGTTGATTTAGTGTCTTTTGTACATTGTCCAAGTTATTTGCTAATTTGCTTCTACTATATTTACTTGTTAAACGCCATACCAACAAATAAGTGGAATTTAATTCAGCCTAATTCACAAAAAGGTTCTGCTAAATTACCAAATAGTAGAAATGTTCATGTTTGGGATACTTGCTACATGTTAGTACCAAACTTTCTCGGGGAAACCCAACGTCTTGGGTGGAAACACACGTGACTTGGAAGTTGTGATGGCTGAGGAGGAGTAAGGCTGAGACGTTTCAAGTATTTCAAACAAATCATTTCAATAATGGCTTTGAAGGCGTAGAACACTTACATCATATTCACTTGTTGCTGTGTTTTGGAGAGACGGTGGGGGGGGGGGGGGGGGAGCTGCTGATCTCAAACAGCACTATTGTAAACGGGCTGTGAGCCAGCTGTGGCAAAGTTGCTCTCGGTCTCGGTCTCGCTCTCGCTCTCTCTCAATATTTGCACAATTTATGCTATATATCCCTCACTCTCTGGATTAAAAGAAAAGTATATCACTCAACTTCTCCCAATTTGGCATATTTATCAGTTGGTTGTGGTCAAGTCTCAATCTCGACTCTGGAGTCCTCAGTGCTCCAGTCTGAATCACCACAAAACGAGTCATAGTCATCAGATTTGAAATGTAAATGATTGTCTACATAATCAAATAACACTACTTCCAAGGTTGTTATGATGCTTATTAAGTTAAAGGACATACTGACATATTGACACTCACTTAAACACACACACTTTCCTTGTGATGTTTGCTCAACATAAGCTCACTCATTGCTCTTGGGGATCGCGGGGGTTGTGCTGTAAGAAACACGAACCCCCACAGGAAAACAAAATGTGGTGGTGTATTGTACATTCTCTTTTTAACGCTGTACCCGACACAGAATTTCGACTGCGATTCAGAAGAAATAAACAACCCTTTTCTAGTTTTACACGATATTACGGTAACCAGGTTATGGAAGCAAATGGAACCATTTAGGCTAACTGTTCGGTCAAAAAATTATATTGTCGGTTAACGGACAAACGGTTAATTGTTAACATCCATCCAACACAACAGGTTTTAGCCTGACTAAAACCTTGCCAATCTCTGTAACATATTTCACCGATGGATATGAAAAATTAAAATCGTGCTGTAGAAGTCAAATGCTGATCACACATGAGTGCAAGTATGCAGCCGGCTCTGCCCTAAAGCCGGTAGAGCTTTTGATTACTATTAGGTCCGAAATGTCCACTAATATATGGTAATATGATAGACTATGGTAATAATATATATCTCATGCCAAAAATAACAACACAACTGCTTTGATCAATTAGGCTTAGTATATATTGGGTCCTCATTTCTGACATCTGAGTCTCAATGCAGTCAGTGCTGGAGTCCAAGTCCAAGTGTGAGTCATCAGTAATCCAGTCAAGTCATGAACACCGAGATTCGAGTTCTACAACACCGGTAAATACTGTAATGTGTATGTATACGTCACAGTATATTGAATATAAGGATGATACAAGACTGTATTGCAAAGGCTAAATGTTTTGTTATTACACTTAAGTTTGATTTGACTAATTAAATCAGTCAATCTCTGTCATGCATGCCATGCAACATATTAGGCCTGTTCCTTTCAGGTGTATAGAGAAAACAATAAACATGGCATGACATTCTACGATAGACTAAAATATGGATTGAAAACATTTGCTTTTCTTTTATTAACGTTTGTATATACTGCTTCATATTGGCTGGTTCACACCAAACAGGAAAGACCACTTTTCATGTGGATCCTGGCACGACAATGTTTGAGAACCTCAATTTGTGAAAAAAAGAAAAGAAAGATAAAAAGGTTCACAAACTGTGTTTTTCCCCCCTCTTGTTGGGTCGCTGTAAGTTGGCCAATTGGACGCCTGAGCGTTTGTGTTTGTGGTCTTTCATGAGTGCTGAAAGCCTGGATCTCCATGTGGTATTATGCCACAGCCATGACCATCGATCCTTTGACTGTATAGGTCCCTCCAGTGTTCGTTTTCTCCGACAAACTTGGTCGTTCGCTCCAGTAGAAGGTTTGTTCAATCCCACGACCTTCAGCTGATTTAGTTACTTTGTATCTAGAAACTAGGGTTAGGGTTGCTTATTTTATTTAGAGATTAACTACATTTGGAAGAAGGGGCTTCTATCTTTTCTGTTGAAATTCTGTCTGGTACGTGTAATGCTTGTAATTGTGTTTGTGTGTGTGTGTGTACATAATACATCTGAACTGTGAGGTTCTGTGTGGTTGAACCGTTCACATTTACAAAAGTTAATTCTTTCAACTAACTTCCTGTTGTCATCCTTAAACCTTCAAGTTTATTTGCTAACCTACTTCCTGGTGTGGTGTTAACTGATTAAGAGACACAGGAAATCAATATATAGTCAAAGGGCGAATCACACTCTTGGAGTCTAAATGTACAATAAGAAGATATGATCTCAAATCTTTCAACATTAAATTGATTAATATTTCAAATCTATCGAAAAAATATATATAGAAAATTGAATAAATAATCACTTTACTTAAAGGTGTAGTGTGCATGATTAAGTGGCATGCCTGTACTGGCCTTGATGGCTTAATAAATTGTATTTAGTAATTAAGAGCAATTATCATTGTTAATTGTTACGCATTGTTATGCAAAAACGTGTCCTCTCTAGAGCCGTTTGTCCGTTGTGCGCTGCTGTAGAAACATTGTGGTACAACATGGCTGCTCCGTGAGGGAGGACCCGCCTCCTAAGCAGTAGGGTTTCCCATTTACAAATAATGAAGCAATAAAAGACTTTGTTACCATAAACTACTGTGGTCACGTTAGCGACTACAGTAGTGTTATCAACGTATAAACGGCATTGTACTGCATTTTGACCGATTTAGCCTGATGATGTAACGATCAATTGCTATTTCCAGAGGTGAATGTGTTTGTTTGTCTCTTTTGCATATTAATGTAAAATAGCTAATGTTTGTTTGTAGTGTCATTCTAATTCTAACAGAATTGGCATTTTTTGTAATTCTAAGAGAGGTTAGAAGGCTTGCTTTAGTTTAGGGATGTCCCGATACCACTTTTTCTCAGACCAAGTACAAGTACTTACATTTGGATACTCGCCGATACCGAGTACCGATATGAGTACTTAATAATACCGTTACAGTTGAAATAAAAACATGTTACGTTACGTGGTATCGGGTGGTTGTATCTGAGACGTTTTACGAGTACATGAGCACAGTATCGGTGCATCCCTACTTTAGTTAACTGAGTTACTAAAAACGTTATGATTTATGAACTTGGCTTTTGTCGTTCGGTTGTTCATTATTGAACCTGCATGTGACTTTCAAACAGTCAACTTAACTTATCATTCAATCGTTTTAACAATCTTTTAAACTATTTTAATAATCCTTATAATTTTTGCTAAATCTTTAAATTAACGATAATAATCCTAACAGGAGGGGATTATATGTGGTAAAATTTGGCCGGTGGCGTCACAAAAATTGCTACACCGATTGCAGAAAAACAAAAAATCTCACTAATGGGGAAACATTACCAGAACCTTATGTTATTCCTAAAAATGATTGGATATTGGAAAACCTATTAGTGGGGCAGCATAGCTAACCTATTGTTCATTTTGTGATAAAAGTGCCAAATTTGGTACATTTATAGCTTAATATATTTAGAAGAAATCTGGATATTGGGCCATTGCAGATTGGCATTGTGATGACCATGGCAGCCATTTTCCAAAATGGCCAGTGATTACTGGCATAGAACACTTTGGCCACCCCCAAGCTGCTGTTTCCATGTTTTCAGCACCACAAATATTATTTACATACAAGATAAAGTGAAAAATATGTTTATTACAATGTAAGGCAATGATAAATTAAAGAAAATGCAACAAAATGGTGAGATTGTCTCTACATGTTATAGTGATAACTGGATTAAACCGTAGCAGTAGCGAGTACAGTTACGTATTAACATAGGCACTTAACAATTCACTGAACAATGTTCAGTGACTGTACTGAGTCAGCTGGCACATTCTCCCTCACAGAAGCAGAGGCCTGTGCACTGAAGTGCAGCCTTCTTGCACCTGCAGCGCTTTCTGCAACCACTCTTGCAGCCTCAAGAGATCAGCTCGTGGCAGGATTATGATGCTTGTGGCAACTTTGTCCATTGGGGCTCATACATTTCTTCTGTTTTCACCCACCCCCAGTCAGTTGGTGATGGCAGCACAGGGTCTGGTAGCAGTGTCTTCCCCCAGATGTGACCACCCTGGTAGACTGCTCTCTTGACATGCTCCACCAGAGCAGCTTGGGTAGGTGGGATTCGCTGTGCAGATGTTTTTCCGTGGAAAGAGCTTCCTTCTTGCATGGTCCACCTTGGTGCAGGTGCTGGTTTTGTCAAAAATAAGTATTACAAACCTCTCAATAATGTTCATTGCATCATCTGGGATCTCCTTTGGTCCATTTGCCAGCATCAATAGTGGATCTGTCAGTTCCGGCAGTGACTTCCATGTTGACCATGCTGCCTTCTTTCCATGTCCAGCAAAGCTGGATGCAGTGTCGCAGCCTGTCAAAGCATGGAACATTGGAAGGGCACATGACATTTCAGGTCCGAGGCACGCAGCTTTTTGGTGGGCTGCCAGGTAGCGAAAGCTCTTGCCAGTTCCGAATGCTAGCCACAGTTCACATCCAGCTGGTAGTTGACTTATGGCAAACAGAGCTAAGACCACAACATCAGTGTCAACAGTGCGAATGAGCATCTGATGGTGGCCATGCTGTGCAGCGTGTGATACATGCAGTAGCATACGACTATCAGTTCCTGGCTGCATGGGGCCAGGGTGTGGAGATCCAGCAGTAGCTGTGTGCTGAGCACCCCCTTCCCATCAGTGAGGACAACTTCCTTGTCTTCCTCACAGAACGCCTGAAGGAGGACCTTCCAGGTTTCCGTCTCTCGTTTGACAGCTAATGTAGTCGTGAGAACAGCTCGACATCACTTTTCATTGATGTCAGCTGCTGCTTCTCCTTACTTGCCGTCTTTGTCGTTGAGCCAACAAACAGTTTCAACCGGTTGCGGTGGATTGTGTCATCAATGGGCTTTGTTCTGTCCACAAGACATTCCTTTGTGAATGCTTGGAACTGTTGTTGGCCAATCTTCTGTGCCTTCTTAACAGTCTCCACTGCTGATGGATCCGCAATCTCTTTGCTGTCAAGGACAAGCAGGTCTTCGCTCTCCTCTTCGAATGGGTTCCCAGTTCTTCCATTACATTGACGAGGGAGCAGACATCTTTCCCAAATGCGTTCTGCACACTTGCTGTCTGGTCATGGTGGAACATCCCATCTCGTCTTCCCTTGAGCTGTTGTGCATCTTCAAAGTCCTCACTCAGCGCTGCAACCTCAGGGCCAGCTACCATCCACCGCCGGAGGGCACTCGGGTTGTCTGTAAGACCTACCGCCCCTCCATCACTCTTGATGCAAGCAGTATGCTGCTCATGTGCTTGATCGATGGGGATTGCAGAGAAGACCCGGTTGGTCTTCTGAATGGTGAAATTGCCAGCATTAAATGCTCTGCCAACATCTGGGTGTCTTGTTGGTAGTTCAGTCATGTCAGGCAAAGGGCAGGAGGTTGCAATCTTTTGAAACTTTGAAATCACTATAAAGTGTCTATAATCAGCACAAGTGCTTTCATTGCGTATTATTAATATTATTGAAATTACATAGTTATGTTTACAGTGATATGTTGGGGGTAACAAATCATACTTTTCCCAGGATGGGTCGTGACCCCCCTGGGATTTGAAAAAATGGCTGCCACGGCCACCAGGGTGCGAGTTTGTTATGGCCCAATATCCAGTTTTGTTCCCAACATATCTATCAACACATCTGCCAAATTTGGTGCTTTTATCACAAAATGAACAATTGTTATGTAATGTTGAGCCATGACGCCCCACTATATGTCAAAATGGCCAACTATTGTATGGCCTGTTATAGCCTGCAGGTGTCTGATAGAAAAGCCTGGTGTATCTACTAAAGAAAATCGACGTGCATTTGACTCATAATATTATGACTCAAATCCACCCTTTTAAAGACTTGAAAAGATCTGTCTTAGATCACTACCTGTCTTATTTTTATTAAAGGGAATGAACCCCATGGTATGTGAAAAAGGTTCTATCCCTGGCTTTTCGGATTAGCGCAGTTAAGGGCACATTAAATCCTTGCCATTTTGACGGTTATCTGTCTGTTCTGCCGCCTGGTTGCGAGCACCTATCTGCTGTGACGTTGCCCAGAAACCTGTCTATGTACACAGTGAATCCTATTTACATGGGATGATACACTGATTAAAACACCTACTAATGAATATTTTATTAAATTCTTGCCATGTCCGTTCCACTAGATGCTACAACATTCTTTATTTTCCACATTTATCTAACCAATGTATTTAATTAATTTTTTTACACAATTGTAATGCCAGTTTGTTTCATCAGTATGAACATCCGCCAAAAATAGGCCAATAAAAAAAGATATATGTATAGAATCCACGGTTAGCGTCACGGTAAGGAATCGCCATTGGTCTGCTGTCTGGTGGTTTAACGACTAGCTCAAGCTGCACCTGATTGCTGCTGCTGTGTGCTCCTCTCTTGGCCTGCTCATTAACCGAATGTCTCTCACCCCTCACGTCCCGTTTCCTCCATGGCCCTCACACCGCCTCGGTGCCTCTCGTTACCTCGCCTACACCTGTCGTATCCTCTGGCGGCGGTAGTGGTCTATTTCCTCCTCGTGCCGCTTGTCTGTCTTTCTGGTTGTCCTCACTTTCCTAGCCATGTCCTTGTCAATCTTTCTCTTTTTTTTCCTCCATAATTTCTGGTTAACCTTTTGCCGCTCTGCTATACCAACTCTGTGTCTTTTTCTCCATCTCTAGCTCATTGGCATTTTTTTTATCCATGCTTAATATCGGGTCTAGTGGTCATTTATATTTTTATATATATATAAATATAAATGACCACTATATATATATATATATATATAAATATTATTCTGATGTCTGATGCTTCTCACACTGCTGGAAGACCAAGTTGTTAGCCCCTAGCCTTTACATCTTTTTAATCTTTCAATAGTTTGAACAATTAATAATAACTAAATACATTTAAAAGAAAGACGTAGCTTTCAGAAAATGTAAAGAGAAAAGAAGCCCTTGTTCTCGAGTCCTAGAGATATGTTCATGATTGGACTTGCAGTGCTCTGTGTGAGCTGGTGATGGGTTCAACCACAGTTTAAGAAATAATTGACCAGCGGCCTTCACGACAAGCCTAGCACACACCTTGATGCCAAAGACCATTCTTAAAAAAAAGAAAAAAAGGCTATAAATTAATTTACTGTGTAAGGGTGCTTTTTAAGTTGGAAATCAGACCACCAGAAATAAACAATGTTTTTCTTTGTGCAAACCTATTATACTCAAAAGGGTTGTTAGCAGAGGTAATCTCCCCTCCCCACAAATTGGCCACTCAGTACAGTCTCAGTACAGCCTGTGGTTGTTTACATGACGGTCTCGACGCACACCATTCGCTCAGTCCCAATCATCTGTAGATGTGTCCCTGACCATAAATGTGTCCGCGACCAATCCATGCGCACACTGAAATGTTTTTTTAAATGGGACTTCTGTTGTGTTTTGTTACATGGCTCATGGTTTTATTAGCCAGCAGACTGGCTAGTAAAGCTTCCTCTTTACTAGGACCCTAGTTATTTTAGTGTGTAACATCGTCATTTTCTTTTACATTTATTTGCCATTTTTAAAGGGTTTTAATGGTCACCCTGGTGTCAATCAAAAACACAATTTAACTGGCTAATTATATTATTAACTAATTATAAATGCACTGTTTATTCTGCATGCTATTATGTTTTCCAGTTATTCTTTTCTCTTCCTGTTCTGCCACTCTTCCATATAGTCCCTCTTCTTGCGTAGCAGGATCCTTCTTTGATAACCTTTATGAATCTTTAAAAAGGTAGTTCCCATAAGACACTACTAATTATGTTACAGTATTACATCAATGGCTTGTAGGCCTGTACTGTATTAAACTACATCTTCATTATGTAGCTCTTGATGCCGTCATTACACACTTACCCACTTACATGCATTGCACTCCTTAGACTCTATTCAAGTCAAGTCATTTTCAATTATGTAACGTCGCTTGACAGGCACACACCACGTGCAGTTTTGATCGTTTCCTAATCCTAAAACCCAAACCATCCTCGCCTCGCTATTCCTCCAAGATGAACCCTTGACTTCAGAGGCTGCCGACTTGTAGCCCAGGAGTGCGACAGATACCTTCTTGAAGGAAATCACATTATCTTCAAAGAAAACAAGCTATGCTCATTCATTATTTATTCTTTGTTGTTGTTTTTACAAGCAGATGAATTTGGCCGCTGCCGAAGCCTCGTCATTGCTTTTATTTATTTCTAATTTCCACCTTATGTCCATCTATGTTCCTTTTTCTCATTCGAATAAAGACTAAGTCCATGGTTCAGGACAGCTGTGTAAGTGAGGAGGTGGTGAAATGAAACTGCGGCAGCTCCTTTAAGGACCTGCTGCAGTTTAATTTCCCCCTCATAGAACCCAACATGTCTTAAGACGCGAAAGCCTGGTGTTCTTCTCCGGTCTTTTCTTTTTCGTCATTATGGTTGGTTGCTGATGTTTAGCCTGGCCTACATCACTGCAGGCTGTCAAAAGCCTGTCCCTTAAAACATAATGCACAGTTATGAAACGTATCTTGTTTTTCTCATTTGGTTATTCATCCGTTTGGCTGCAGCCTGAAGGGAGAGGAAGTGCAGTGTATTTGTACAACAGTATCAGTTTCTCATTGTGTATCTGTTGCTCATTGATCACACTTTTCTCTTTGAAATTAGAAAAAGCATGAAATTGTGTGTTCCTTAATGTGTAATGCCTCTCATAGGTTTTGTCTTGCGGTTATAGAATAGGCTGCTTCTGTTGGCTTTATTCAGATCCCTGAAGCCAATTACTAATGAATTACCAAATTTTGAGGAAATCTGGGTCAAATAGTTATGTCCACTGGGCCAAAAGACTGAAGCATGCTACACAGAAAAAAAAAAGCTAAAGCTTTTAAAAATCTACAGTAGTTAGACCCGGTTATCTTGCCATTTCAATAAACCCTCGCTGACTACCTTCTCCCTTTTTTACAATTGCACTCAGTCCACCTCTTAAACGTAATTAATTATGCTGCAGACAGTGATGGGGGCGTATGTTAATGTATCCTTCCATTAGGCAGAGCCGAAGCAATCATCGCTAAACCAAGCCATCGTTGCTGCTCTCTTTGCTGCTACTGCACATCTTTTCTCTGTATTTTTCCCCACCCACCCAATTGCTGCCTGCTTAAATATAATTATGCCTTTTCCAGATGATTTTTATTTATAAAAAAAAAAAGTTTGCATCCCAACCACAACCTGTTGGAATGCACAGTTTTCAACAAGCCTAATGGATTTTCCATGTATGTTTTGATTTGCAATATGGGGGTGGCCAGATCAATGTGTTTACTATAGAATTGTTTACAAAGCCTATTCAGAGGGGGGGAAAGAAATACTCGGGATGGCTTTTGGTTTCTTTACTTCTGCTTCTTCAGGAATCAGTAATGCGCTGTTCCACCTGCGTAGCCTAAATCCCAGAGATACGCCAACATCTGATAAAGCCTCAGGCGACCAACATCTACGGAAGGATCAGGGCTTAAGCTTCTGCTGGTGACAACATATCTTTCTAGGGTGGGTGGGCGGGGGGAGATGTTTCCTCTCGATTCTTCTAGTGTTGTTCCCTTGATCTTTGGATTCTATAGTACTGCTAAGTGCCATTGTTTGTTTAATTAGGCAACATTGAGATGGGCGTGTGTGCATTTTGGGGAAAAGGGGGTGAAAAGTGTTCATCAATAAAAGAAAAATCGGAATAGGGTGCCCTAATTGTTGCAGTTCAACATCCTAACCGTATGAAGAAAACATTCAGCTTAGATCCTCATCTGCAAGGTGTCAGAATAATTGCTCTGGACACCTGTCCTAGCCCTGCTCCAGTTTTGGCTTTTGTTTTGCTTGATCCAGTCAACACATACTTCTGTTGTTTGAAACCTGTCAGCTACTTTGTTTGTGGTTTTTATCTTTTTGAGCCAATGCCAAGCTATGCGAAGGCTTTGTGCACATTCTGACACTCCTCTCACCTCACCACTCCCTTATCTTTTATTCAATCTGAATTTTAACGTCTTTTTGTTCGCATACCAGTGTTGGCTTCTAACTTGTCCCTGATTACCATAAATTACCTCCTTCATTAGAGATATGTAAAAAATGGCAGTTAGAATTGCAACAGCCACAAATGGGATAATAGGCGAAAATGATACACTCCAGCCACTTTGAAAGTATTTGCATAGCCATTCATTTTGATCTAGGAGCTAATGAGCTGTATTTTTCACATCTCATTCTTTTCATCTCTGGTCTCTTTTTCCCATGTATAATGTCTCGGAGCTAACGAGATTCAATTCCATAGGTTCCGATTCACAACCCTGTGGATGTTTATGATTTGCATATTTTTGCAAATGGTTTTAATATGAAGAGATTAACATCAACAGGTTAGGAGTACCTAAGTACCACAATGATATTTGGTGTGAGCTCCTACTTTGACCGTAACTCTTTCTGCATAAAAAAAAGGAATATTTCAAGAAGAGCCGTGTTAATTAAATGAGCAGCCATGGGATTGACATGGCTAACACCATGCAATAGCATATCATTTAGGTTTTTTATATTTAAAGCTAGCTTCCTATCTGTTTGTGAGGCTCAGGAGACTAGCAAGTAGTTCCTCTAATGACATTTAGGTGGTTCAATGTCTCAACTACCAGTGGGGATTCAACTACCAGAAGGGACTGTGTTGTACAATACAGGCTTAGCAAGTTTGGGCAAAGTGTCGTCTCGGTCAGAGCCACCTATTGCTGGAATTGTCTTCCTATTGAATGTTAACCTTTAAACATAAACTCAAGAGATAGCTTAAAGCAAACCAAACTTGCAATCATGAGAAATTAGAATACCTCATGTGCCTTAACTCTCACTGTTTTTACATACTTTTGTAATGTAGTTATGTATTTTATTGTATTGTACTGTAGTGCTTGCTGAAGTACTGTATTTTTGTTACAGCACTGTATAGTGCTGTATGTATGTAGTATTAGGCCACCAATTTGTTTTAACCTGCCCAGTGATTAAAGATGAAAATTAGCTCATAAGCTAACTCTGGCACATTAACATTTATGTGGAAACTGAAAATTTGATTAATGTGCATTGTCCCTGGTAAAATAAAAACACAAATGAATAAATTAAAGCAAATCCTTTACCCTGTAAAAATTTTTTCCAGATTCAATGATCCAAATTATTTGAGGAACAATACTTTGGGAAACGGGTCAGAACAGTAGTGTGGAAATGAGCCCTGAACCAGCCAGGGCATAATTTGTCTCCTCAATTAATTAGAAGACCTGCGTAACCTTTGCCCCTCTCGGGGCTGTAGAGTACCCCTTAGCGAGGCACTGCTTCTGCTACAGTGCCTGATCACAGCAAGAGCTCCCTGCGTGGCATAACGTGGATTCAATGGAAACATACTGAACACATTCATTTGTCAGTTGTCAGCCCAACCACATTCTTTCCTTTTTTGAATTAGATTTGCACATTTGACAGTTTAAATTCTAAACCTGCACTATATGTAAATGCTCCACTGCAGCCATCACTTCCTCTTTTCAAAATAATTCAACGTAATGACCTTCTAGAGAACCAAACCACTCCACCCACACAGCCTAGTCAACCCAGGACTTTCTCTTGCAAAATGAATCAAGTCTGTTGAGAATTATTTTAACAAAAGTGAAATGTGTATTGAAAAAGGATATGCTGTGCAGGTTTCATTGTAAATACGTATTTTAAAATGGCAGCTTCAGATATACACAATGTAGATATTGAACTGTCCTAGTTGATCTCAGAACCAGCGGCCCTTCCATCTTATAGCAGAAGTTCTGGGGGTATAAACCAAAAATGCAATGGGCGGAGTCTAACCGTGCATCCTGTTTTTGCTACTGAGACATTCTACTGGTGAAACCTCATGCGGGAGAGTGGTCAAAGCCTTCAGAAGGGCATTTTAATAAGGGTATTTCTACAGTGTGCCAGTCTGTAGAAAGTCTGTAGTCTGGTGTTGATTTGAAACCTTTACAGATACTTTTTTTTACAGTTTACTCGTGCAGGTCGCACACCAACTACTCGCTTACAGGTCCCTGCCTCCAGCAACGTCATTGGTCTAAACATATATGAAGCTAAACAAAATAAAGTCCCCGTTGCCCCGGAGTTTAGTTTGTCAAATCAGACGTTCCAACGTCTGATTTGTGAGTCTAAATCCAAGATTGCTATCAGTCTTTATTTTCTTTATTTGTCAACAGTGGATAGATGTAGGGCTACAGTATATCCAAATACGGTGCTTACATGCTTACTAGATTAGAGATTATTCATACAGCCATAGTCAGTTTGTTTGTCAGCTGAACATAACAGCTTGTGGCATTAGCATGGGTTGCGCTCACTGCTGCTAAGCCCTTAAAGCTTTATTTCCTTTAAAGCTTTGAATTCTAACACACAAAGCAGCACTCATGTGACCTCACGTAACCTCCCCATCCTTTAAAAAAAAAAAAGAGTGCAAAAACAGCAAAAATGGGGCCAAGCACTTCATTATGTTTCCCTGCTTGAGGCCTGGCTTCCTGTCGTGCGTCGTTCCTCACACTTGTGTTTATCATTCTCATTCATTTATGTGTCACATACCGTTCCAGTCACATTGTAGTCCTGTCCTGTCATGTCCTGTCCTGGTCATACAGCACCTCACTGTAATGGCTCACTTCACTGACCCATCAGTCCTTTGTTATCATAGTCTGGTCTCAAAGTGTTTCAGGTGAACCACCCATCCAAGTCAAAGGGTTTCTCTTTCTGGTCTGGTCTCCAAGTGTTTCAGGTGAACCACCCATCCAAGTCAAAGGGTTTCTCTTTCTGGTCTGGTCTCCCAAGTGTTTCAGGTGAACCACCCATCCAAGTCAAAGGGTTTCTCTTTCTGGTCTGGTCTCCAAGTGTTTCAGGTGAACCACCCATCCAAGTCAAAGGGTTTCTCTTTCTGGTCTGGTCTCCAAGTGTTTCAGGTGAACCACCCATCCAAGTCAAAGGGTTTCTCTTTCTGGTCTGGTCTCCAAGTGTTTCAGGTGAACCACCCATCCAAGTCAAAGGGTTTCTCTTTCTGGTCTGGTTTTCAAGCAAGTGCTTAAAAGTCTCAAAAACAAAAAGATTACGGTTGTTTGCGGTTGTTATTTTATTGAGTTAAAGGTGCTTTTGTGGAGAATCTTGGGGAAACTGTAATTGTGCACCCGTAAACTTACGCTGGCCTTACTGCTGTTGGTGAGTGAGTGACTTGAGTTTCCAGGACTTTCCGGGTGGCTTTTCGCTGCCTCCAGTGTCACAGCGTTGCATCGCCACAACGCGTTCTGCTTTTTTCAGACTTTTGCATTGTGTTGATTTGTGTTTTGCAGTGGAGCAAATCGAACCAAGCGGGTTTCATTTGTGAAACTATATTGCTCATTCAACAAACCCTTCACTTTAGTCCATTGTTAGCACTGTGGTGGATATCGACTCTCTGTGTGTTTGTTGTTTGGTGAACTATCTCGCAAATTTCATTTGTCATTTGTTTCGGCTCCATTTGCACAGCGCCAATGTCCCATTTGGGCACGGTGAAGTGATGGTTCCTGAATAGAGGCAGCTCCTCATCCCCGTCCAAGGTTATTTTAGCATCTGAATGAATAAATGAATGGATGAATGGAAGCTTGCTTGCCTGCTTCACTGGTTAGGGTTAGGGTTAGGTGCGGAGGTGCGCGCCGCATACTACGCATGCTAGCACGCTCCAACTGGCTTGTCGCGCTGTCTCATTCCCTATTGAAATCACTGGGAATGAGAAACATGGCACAGCCGCTTCCCTAATGGCCCTTAATGAGCTCATGTGGATGTTCAAAGTGGGCATTTGTGCATCTATGTGGTCGGTGTCTTATGTGTTTTAGAAAGGACATGGAGAAAAGGAAAGAATCTTAAGTGAGGGATGGATACATGAACAATCCCTTAGTGGCTAGCTGGCTTTATATCGGTGGGTGCCTCTCTAGCAACCAACGGCTCCACTCAATAATTCATTGAACAGTAGAGTGCGCACGCACACACACACACACACACACATACACACCCACCCACGCATGCACACGCGCGCACGCACCCACCCACCCTCCCACAACATAGAAGATATACACACCTGCATGTACATAGTGTCTTGGGAATTACATTTGCCGTTAGTGAGCAGAAGTTGGTCCACACAACAACATACACAAGACTAATACATATGCACCCACGTTGTGCGGACACAAAAACTCACACACATGTACGATCACATGATGTGTGTGTTTGAGTGTGCGTGCCTGTCTCTGGGTAGGTGAGGCGCACATTCCTGTGACTTGCCTGACGTCCACCATGAGCTCCTCCCACCTGGGCATCTGATTGGCCGAGAGGCTTCCCTCTGAGGGGCATCAGCAGCAGTAATGTGAACATTATATAACTACGGCAGATGAAGGGGGAGGGCGCGTGGAGGGGGGCGGGGGGAGTGAGTAATGAACTGAGAGAGAGAAAGGGAGAGCGAGAGATAGAGATAGAGTTGTTTATGGAAAGGGAGAGGGAGAGGGTAGAGACGGTTTGGAAAGAGGAAACGAGAAAAGGAGACCTAATCTCTCTCTGTCATTCAGTTATTTCATTTTTTTTCTTTTTTATAACTGCTCTGAAGGAGCCTCTACAAGCAGCAGGCACTTAGAGGACAGCACCCGCGTGATTCAATTTGCTCTTCCCATCGCGTCCTTCAGCAAGAACACGACGTCACCAATGAAAAGGGTGGGTCCTCGCCCCTGACGGTTCAGGCGGCCGGTCACATGTGACGGGGTCAGTCCACCACAGGTTGGCTGCCGCACGTCCATTGTGTTAGCACGGTGGACACATTAAAACAAGTCACACAGCCACTAATGCTGCGCATTACCTATAGCCCACGTCAGGACTGACTGGCTCGGTTTGGGCTGCGGCGGTCGTGATTCCCTCACTCACAGTGGTCTAGCTGGTCGGCCAGCTAAGGGTAGCCATTTGGTCTGGTCTGCAGATGTAGCACAACATTAATAGGGGATGTAGGCATGTAGGGGATTTGTTGGTACAAATGGGTATATCCTTACTTATTATTAGATATATTTTTTTTCATAAGTTATAATTTGCCAAATTATGTTATTTTTGGTTGTCGCTGAGTCAACAGAACCCTGGGTCTACCCGGTGTGACCGATTTACATTGAAAGCAGCCTGTTTAGTGCTGTGTCTGTGCTATCTGTCTATCTATGGGCTATGTGATGAGGCAGATTGTTCTGTAAATTGGCTTCAGGATGGTGACTTAATTAAATCGAACAATGTCCCAGTAAACGATACATGTTACATGTTTTGAGAGCCTACAGCATCTTTTGGCTTACCAAGAGTCTGGCACTTGGGGCTGTATCCGGCGACAGCCCCTATAGCCTAATGTAGCGCGGTGTAATGCTACATGCTTATTGGGTTAAGCATGCGTCATGACTCAGCCCTTTCCAAGTGTCACCTCAAATCACACCTCCCCAACCTCACACTCTCACATTATGTAACCTATTAGGTCACATTATGCTCCCCTGATATGCATTTAGAGCCGCAAGAGATTGCTGAAATAAGCTATAGATATTTGATGATCCATTTTAGCATCCTTTTTTTTTCTTTTTCTAATAGACGTCCTGTATATTTGAACTGACTGTGTAGGAGAGCGATGTTCACCGGGATTTAAAAACGGTTTGAATTTATTAGTGTGGAAGCAGATGCAAACTTTAGCACCGTAGTTAAAGTCGGAGTCGCAAACATGGCCAGTGCTACTTCATGGGCCAAAAAAGGTTGGGCACCACTGGCCTACACATTCATGTGCTCTTCATGAAAATATTTATAGGTAAAAGAAGGTGTTTTGTAGTTATTGAATTATCGGCATTCTCGTGTGTGTATAAAGGTTGCCATACAAGAAGGTGACCAGCATCATGTTAGTTCAGCAGTGCATTCTCAAGGGTTTGGTAAGGAGAAGGATCTCAAGTATAAATGTGTCTCTTTTAATTCAGGATTGTGGATGCACATTGGAATGATTGTGTGTGTGTGTGTGTGTGTGTGTGTGTGTGTGTGTGTGTGTGTGTGTGTGTGTGTCTGACTCAGCTGTGCTTGGCTCGGAGCAGAGACAGACAGAGGTAGAAGAGAGAGAGGGACACATGTGTATACGTGTAGGTCAATCTACATTTGTGATCGATTTTCAGACCGTAAATATTCAATAATCGACTTCAAATCGATATACATATTCAAGAAATCTCTTCTAGCAGAGCGCACGATCCAACGGTAATTTGTCTTAGCATTGAACCGTGTGCTTGCTGATGTGCAGCGTAGCACTAGCCCCCGTAGCATCAGAATAGCAGCCGTTGCATTAGCCGCCACAGCCTTTGAATAGCTGCATAGCATTTGCCGCCGTTTGGAAAGGGCAAAAGAGCGAGAAGCCCACAAGAGAGCAAATAGGGACACATAGCTAGCATAGCTGGTGGACGGGTTAAGCTGTTTATTCATGATTTGGCACTGCTCTAGGTGTTGTTCCAGAATGCCAAAGGAATGGTACATATTAGGCTATAATTGCCAGAAGTTGCATGATGACACTCATCTGAAAAACAGGTGGCTCAGGGAGTTTTAGGGAATGAAGCGGTAAGGTACGGATATTTAATTACCATTAGGAGTTTGGATTTTGTGTGTGTCATTTATGTTTTTCTTCAACTTTTTGGTTTGTTTGTGTTTTTTGCATTCATGAAAGTCAAATTGAGGCCAAGGGTGTATTTTTTTTAAAGGTAATTAAGATCACTTACACTTGGATTGTTGTTCTTCTTTCTTTCACACACACACACACACATACACACATACATACACATACACACTCACACTCTGCCCTCTTCTCTGCGTGACTTCCATAAACAAGTGTCGTCTTTCCAATGACCGCGGGGACTTGGGTGCTTTGAAATTAGGTCACACTCTCCCAGAGAGCGAGAAAGAGAAAAAGAGAGGCAGAGCTAGAGAGAGAGAGACTGGCTCATGTTAAGTCTCACACTCTCCCAGAGAGCGAGAAAGAGAAAAAGAGAGGCAGAGCTAGAGAGAGAGAGAGACTGGCTCATGTTAAGTCTCACAATCTACCAGCAAACTAACCTTTTTTTTGGTCATTTTATCTTTTGCTGGGAAATGTCCGTTCGTGTAAATGAAAGTGTGCCAGCGTATTACATACTGCCCCCCTGCCTTCAGGTGTTGGATTTACAAAGTAAACATTGGTAGCGGAGGCTGGATTAAAGGCTTTTTGTAAAAGCCAAGAAATTCCTCTGATTATGAAATTGGGGCGATGTTGACATCCACATGTTTTGTGTATTTTTTATGTCAATGTGTAATGATTGCTTTTTGGCATTGAAATATGTGCATGTACATCCGGGGGGGTGGGGGTGGGGGGGGGTAGCTTTTGGTTGTTAAGGGAGCTGACAAAATGGGAGTCTTGCGGCTATTAAACTTAATACCACGGTTCAAGAACTATGGCTAATGCTAATTATAGACAAAGAGAGAGAGCGAGAGAGAGAGAGAGAGAGAGATTGAGAGAGAGAGAGAGAGAGCGAGAGAGAGAGAGAGAGAGAGAGAGAGAGCGAGAGAGAGAGAGAGAGAGAGAGAGCGAGAGAGAGAGAGAGAGAGAGAGCGGTGATGACTCACGATGCTTTTTAATCCTAACCTTTAAAGATGCGGCTAGAATCCGTGTTTAGATTTTCAGGCATTCTTTTAGGGTTTTTCTGTATTGGCTGAAAATATTTGGATGGTGATTATTGATGGTTTAATTATTCTTCGTAATATTCTTGAGGATCAAGGCATTCAGGGAGAACTTTGTGGGTTGTTTATGTGTGCACCTAGGATCAAATGTTCGAGGCTTTACAGTTGACTCCTAAGTAGCTCAACATTTATATGCTATAGCGAACGCTTATTATTTTGTATGTATTTATGAAGTGTCTGCTACATCCAGGTAGTCTTTGGACATTGGCTGGGACTATTACACTATGGTAGCCCAAAAGCCTTCTGTCTGTTGGTTGTTAGCCTATTGTAGGCTGGATAGGGACACTTGTACTTCTCTATTTACTGTCAGTCACTTTAGTCAATAAGGATGAGGAAGGGGTTAAAGTCGACAAAGGCAGAGAAGAGGATAGAAACATGCATTTCCTTATGCATCAATGTTTAATCCCATTCAATGCTCAGCTGATTTTCTCTCTCTCTCTCTTTCTGTCTGTCCCTCTGTCTCTGTCTCTGTCTCTGTCTTTCTGTCTCTGTCTCTGTCTCTGTCTCTCTGTCTCTGTCTCTGTCTCTGTCTCTGTGTCTCTGTCTCTGTCTCTGTCTCTGTCTCTGTGTCTCTCTCTCTCTGTGTCTCTCTCTCAGCTCCAGAACAACAGAGGGAGGTGGTCAGGTGAAGCCAGTGGGCGTGGCCCACAAGACCTGCCTGGTGTGCTCCGACGAGGCCTCTGGCTGCCACTACGGCGTGGTCACCTGCGGCAGCTGCAAGGTGTTCTTCAAGAGGGCCGTCGAAGGTTCGTGACCCCCCACCACCACCACCATGTCCGTATACTCTGCACAAGCGCCCACACAACGGTCCACATACTCCTACTCAATATAACTTAGAACTGGATCAGCCACACTGGGGAGTGATGTTGTTATTATCATTGTCAGGGGGCCAAGCACAATGTGCGAGGCACCCTATTGGAATTGTTGTAAGGGTTACCTACACAGCAAAAACCGCTGTGTCGCTTTTTATGAAACTTTCCACAGCTGTAGAGGGTGACTAAAGATGAACAGAGAAAAAAGATTACACTGATTGGGCCAAAGGTGGCGCTATAGCAGTCGTCTGAAAATGCAAACCTTTAACAGGCATATCTCCTGACCCCTTTGACTTACAGTCATGAGACTTTGCCCACATATGTATCTCCTCATGGTGAACAAATCGGCCTCAAGAACCTATGACTTCTGTCTTATAGTTTTCCAGCCATTTTGAATTTTGTGAAAAACACTAAATACCATGAGGATCCTATTTTTTTTTACTTAGATCAAAATCCTTTGGCAGATACCATCTATGGACCAATATCTTCCATCTAACAAAAAGGGAAGTTTGTACACAAAAAATTAAAGCCCCCAGGAGCCAAAAACAAAGAAAAAGGGTGTGGTTTAAAACGTGTATGGACGTATGGATGATCTTGAGTCCAATACAAAAGTTGTTCAGCATAAAATTCTGAACAAGATGAAATCCCCACATTTCCAATTAGGGTGTGGCATCAAAATGGGCGTGACCTGTGACTAAAATGACCACAGTTCCTAGACGGATTGTTTGATTTGAGCGGGACCAATTTTGGACAGTCAGGGTCGAAGGCTCTAACTGCTCAAGTAAGATGAAGTCAATTGACAAAACAACATGGCTGCCAGAGGCCCAAAATGGTCCAATCAAATTGAAAGAGCCAAAAAGCGGGGTTAATTTAAGCCAATCATCATCAAACTGTGAAGTTAAAGTCACATGGGTCAAGATGAATTGCTCCAATGATAGGGGGCGCTATAGCGATCGATTGAAGACTTTAAAGAAGCATAACTCCTCTCCCTTTTGACGTACGGTCATAAATGTTTTTAAGTGCTTCACCAGACCCAAGCTGAGGCTATTCCAGCTTTGTCAACCATGTCTAAACAAAAAAGGTCTTAATGGTCTGTGTTAGGCTTGGCCCCCGTTAAATGCTGCTTGCAGCTTTAATTATAATTATTATACGTTCAACCAACAGCCAAATATTACCTTTTACGTTTATGATTTGTGACGTAACTCCATTAAGAATCTCTGTGTTGTTCTCTGGTTAGTAAGAGCACTGGAGTGAAGAGTTTGATGATTCACTCCTGTGCAACGGAAACCAGAAAATGGTGGAAGCAACTTAATATAGATTTGAAAGTTGACATCGTTTTTAAAAAGAAAGCAAAGTAAGAAACGGACTAAATTAAAGTAAAAAAAGAAAAAGTGGAAAGCATGGACACGTGTCAATAACATGTTTACACTTATCCATTTACCTTTAAACATTAGACTCCCAACGAGTACGAGTAAAAGTCCAAAGTTTTGAGAAGCTCTTGTGTTGGCTGATGTGTGTGTGTGTTTGTTATAGCCGTGGGCCAAATTTGCTCAGGGCCGTCTCAAATCGGAGTAATGGAACTGTATCAAGCACACAGGAAGTGACTAATCTGAGTATCCTTCTGCCATCTATTTGGTTTTGTTGAGCATTTCCCTTTCTGTCCATCTTTCTCTCTATCAATAAATCGTTGTCACTATCCAGTTTTCTACACCCTCTTCCTTCCATTTATATTTTGGTCCAAATAAAATACCCAGACACCCATTTTCAAATGGTTTTTCCACTCGGCCGGAACAGTACTCCGTTGGAAGAAGTCAATAGCTTGGAAAGTAAATCAACTTCAAGAGTGGATTCAATTAAACTAAAATAAACTAAAAGACACATATACTTTTGAATGTGTTTACTAACTCAAGAGTGCAAACTAGAATATACAACAGAGTGCTAAAAAGTGAAATCAGTAATTGTTTTTTTTTCGTCCACAGCCTCGCCAATCTCCCTCACAAAGTGTATTGACTAATGATTTAAAACATAAGAATTAAAAGCATAAAAGCCTAGATGAAGTTAATCAATGTCCCTTTTTATGTTGCATCAGCAGTTTCCAAAATGAGACTACACGGAGGCGCTTGTGCAAAGAGAATGTAACCTGATTAAATGGGACCAGGGTGTAAGATACAACAATCTACAGCCCTGTGTGGCTGCATGTGGTTCATAATTCAAGGTTTTAGATGTATGTACTAGACAGAAACATTAGAGTGGTAATCTTGAAGATCTCAAATGATTTTCATTTAGATAAATGCCGAGTCACTATCGCCCGAATGAGCTGTAGTGATGATAACACAATGATGACTGAGTCTATGGCCCACTGATCAAAGCCCTCGCATTTGCACTAATTATGAATGTTACGAACTGGGTGTCGTTGGCGACTTTTCCGCCATACATTCAAATCCCAAACGGGGCACTTTGATGCGTTTTCCATCAGCCAGCAGTGGTTGTTCTGCCAGAGGGTATGGCCGAGCTACCGCAACAGAGACTCGCTCTTCAACTCACTTGTGTGTGTAGCGGCGTACTGTCTTTTTTGGCAACTCTTTTACAGGAGAGACCTGATTGCAGCACAAACATATAAACACTGCAAGACAAGACATTATATGAACATATACATTGACACGACAAGTATGAAATAGACAGTTGAGGCCCCACGGCAAAACGATAACAGCAGCTATGTCATCGGCAGATTCGGTTCCTGTTCCAGAAAGGTGGATTGCTGACTAAGTTTGCAGCATATATTGACTCCGAATTCATAGAAATGCTGATACAACGATCAGAGGGAAGCCAGTTCAGATACTATTTGTTATGTTAAACTTAAGCCAGCCAATGTTTGCCATTTTAAGGGCACCAGTGTCCTCTTTCCTGGACCCTATTTGTTTAGAAGTTTCTATTGACATAACACTTGAATAGAGAAGAAGAAACTGCTGAGTTGCGTACTGGGCAGAGCTTATGGTTCCGAAAGCAAAAGTTCATTGTTCCTGTAGAAGTTTATGTAATAAATGTATTATCTTGAAAATAACATACAATGGCGGGAGCCTCATCGTTTATGTATGATGTAGGATGATGTTAGATTGGATAATTGTTTTCCTTTATAAGTGCTTCGAATTCAATTTGAAGAAATATAGAGTTCCCCAAATAGAAATTGAAGTGTTGTGGCAGCATTCACATAAATTACAAACTTACAAAAACAGGAGGAGGTAGGTAAAAACATATATAAATACAAAAAATAATATTCTAGATAGCAATAAAATATAATATAAACCAAATTATTTGTAGATGGCAAAATTACAATGTGCGTTGTGCATTGCCACTCAGGGTGGGAATTCCTCTTGAGTGGCATCGCACAACGCACAATGTATTCTAATTACAGCACAGAGGGGAGGCTATTGCAGTGGACAGGGATGGCCTCCTGTAACAGTACTTACTGTAGCGGAGCTGAAGAAGCCTCCGATTGAAGACCATCTGTTGTCCGACCAGTGCGTTGTGTAAGGGGGATGTGAGGTATTTTCCATTATGTTGAGTAGCTTGTGCAACCTTCTTCTCTCCACAACCAACTGTAGGGGCCCCAGAGCAGTCCCACAACAGACTCAGCCTTCTTTATCCGTTTTACCAGTTTCTCTGAGTTGCCAGCTTGGATGCTGCTGCCCCTACAGATTTCTGCCAATAACATTGCACTTGCCACAATGGAATGGTAGAAGATATGCAACATCTTGCTACACACATTGAAAGACCTACGCTTCCTCAAGAAGTAGAGTCTGTTCTGTCCCTTCCTGTACACAGCCATGTGTTACATTTCCAGTGAAGTCTGTTCTCCAGGTGAACGCCCAGGTGTTTGTAGCCCTGCACCACCCCCACCTCCTCTCCTAGGTAGGAAATTAGGTGTTCAGCATTGTGCTGCTCCTCCTAATGTCCACAACCATCTCCTTCTTCTTGGCACATTTAAGAGGTGGTGGTTGATCGCCCCCCCCCCCCCCCCCCCCCCCCCCCACCCCACCCCACCCCATGCCACAAAGTGGACACTAGTTTCCTGTGCTCTTGTCTCCTGTCCGACACTGACAGACCCCACAATGGCAGAGGTATCTGAGAACGTCGGCCGATCTCAAGACCCCCGGGTTGCATTGTGCGTCTGAGGTGTACAGGCAGGCTGAGATTACAGTCCCCTGCGGGGCTGCTGTGCTGCTGACCACCTAATCAGACACGCGTCCTCTCAGCCTCACAAACCGGGGCCCGTCCGTCAGGTACTTCATAATCCAGGGGGGTTGTCAAGGCGTTGCCTGCCGTCTTTTGGAGTGGCTCACGCAGCAGTGTAGGCTGAATCGTGTTAAAGGCACCGGAGAAATCAACGAACATTCTCACAGTGCTGTCTCTGTTTTCTTCCAGGCGAGAGTAGGCTCACTGAAGCAGGTAGACGATGGCGTCTACAACTCCCAACCTCGGGCAGACGGCAAGCTGCAGTGTGGTGTGATGTTAGGGCTAATGGTCTGAAGTCATTTGGGGCTGTTTGGAGAAGAGTTCTTGGATACCTGATCAAGGCAGGAGATCATACACTGGAACCTTCTCCTGCCTCAGGCTGAGGTTAAAGAGGTGCTATAGCTGGTCCGCACAGGTCTTAAGGATCATTGGGCTGATACCATGTTCCCTTGAGTCTCTTCAGCAGGCTCTTCACCTGACCGGACAGGTCTTAAGGATCATTGGGCTGATACCATGTTCCCCTGAGTCTCTTCAGCAGGCTCTTCACCTGACCGGACAGGTCTTAAGGATCATTGGGCTGATACCATGTTCCCTTGAGTCTCTTCAGCAGGCTCTTCACCTGACCGGACAGGTCTTAAGGATCATTGGGCTGATACCATGTTCCCCTGAGTCTCTTCAGCAGGCTCTTCACCTGACCGGACAGGTCTTAAGGATCATTGGGCTGATACCATGTTCCCCTGAGTCTCTTCAGCAGGCTCTTCACCTGACCGCTGGAAACAGAAGGACGGGTGGGGAAGGTAGAGGGGGGGCAAGTGTTTCTTGATGTTGGGGGAGCTGTATAACGTTTGTATTTTTCTAACAGATTAGTTAGCTATGTACACAGACTCGTACCATGGCCTTTTACTCGATGAACCATGATTTCTCATTCACAATTGTTTGTAGTAATGATTAATCCCCGAGAGTTGAAGTACATTTGAGTTACACAAATGCTGGCAAAACCGTACAGAAAAGTGACAATGGGGATGCGGTTTTTACATCCGGAACTCCAATATAACAACTCTATGAACAAGTTGTAAGACCTTTTTTATATTCCTTCCAAGAATGTTTGCTAAGCCATCACTGTCAGGTTCTTTTATCTTCCTAAAGATACTAATCACACACACACACACACACACACACACACACACACACACACACACACACACACACACACACACACACACACACACAGTGTTTTAATATATTTTACAGAAAACGGCTTTACACAAATTATTATTATATCCTACCTTATCTCCTACTAAACAATGTAGGCCTTTCCTTTTTAACCCCTCAAACAAAAAACACTGCCATTCTGTCCGGGGCATGATATCTATTAAACTTGGTAGGCCTAATAGGCTACATTGCGTGACATATAGTTCTGTTCCTAACGGATATGCAACTTGATGAATACATGGATACATCTTCCAAATGAAAGATGCAGCTCGAGTTTAAACGAATGTCTGTCAGTCAAATGTCTAAGTTAGGACATGTATTCTCCAAACGAAAAAAAGATGAAGTAATAAAGGAAGAGAAAATAAAAAGATGATATAAGCACACCACTCCATGCGCTGTCGTGGCCCGACACGGAAATAGGCTGAGCTGGGTTGGGGGTGTCCTTGGGGGGGTCGTACCAGCGAAGCACTGGCAGTCGCACATTAGTCTTCACTCTTGCATGTTTTAGCTCTCGGACGGATGGTGACAACGGAGACGAGTTGAATGTGTATTACTAAGGCTTATTACTAGCATGCCTTCTGGAAACACACCCTTGTGATGGTGGTAACAATGATAAACATTGACTCACGCAAAGGATTGCACTGTTGAGTCTTTTCTTTCTGTAAAATCGTCCTTTATATATAGCTAATATATGTAAACAACTGTGCCTCGATTTGTAAGTGATGATAAGATGACTGTCTGTGACTGTATCTGTTTGGCAGAAGTAGTTACGTTATTGTTTTGTTTTTTCCCCCCTCGCTGTCCTCCGGTTACGGTCTCTATGCTGAAGGATGGAGAGCACGACAAAACACAGATGGTAAATAAATGCACCTTTTAATTATACCAACAATGATAAGACTTTAGTTTCTGCTTAATGTAATGTTCTTGATTGACTTGAAACAGGCACCCCCTCCCCATGTGATTCAGATGTTAATGCATAGAAAATGTTAATTGGAAAAGATTGATGTTTAACATAATTCTTTGGGGTTATACAATTCAAATTCAAAGGCATAGACACAGTTCTCCCCATGCGACAGAATTGAGTACATTATTGATGTCTTGAAAGTCTTTGCTTTAGTAAATACGATTACCATGCAATGTCCAAATCAATCAGACTATGTCTTATTTGTTTATATAAACAAAATAAAATAGCTACTTGAATGTAATTATATAAAATATATTTTTACGTATTTCTATGTGATATTTTTCCACATTGTACCAACCTGTTCTGTGTCTGTGGCCCCCATAGTAGCCTCTTGTGGCCCCCCAGGGGCCCAATGACCCCACACAACGCACACTTTGATTTAAGACGTGCCAAACAATATAATGTTTTGCTAATCTGCAACAAAAAAATATTTATAAAAACGTGTTCAATCGCAATCAATGGGATTAAATCGAGCTTGCATGGCAGGAAACTTAAATACCAGAACTCTTCATAAGAGTACAGTGATAGAACAAGCAAACAACCAGTACATATCAAGGTCATTTTGAAAGGTTTTTGACTTTGTACAATTCCTGTTGTCATAGGAATTACTTTTTACTAAATGAATAGATCAACCTTTTAAATTCAAGTAAATTATCTGCGTGGGATTAACCGACCTATTAGCAGATAGTAAAACATGTCTGTGATTAACAGCAGACTAGTAAGCAGCCGACTAGCAGCATTAGTCTTCAGCCATGACGGCGTTTTCTGGCGTAGTTAGCAGCTCAGAGTGGGATTGGAGGCAGATCATATCAGTGGGATCAGATCCAATTCAGTGGGATCAGATCCAATTCAGTGGGATCAGATCCAATTCAGTGTTTATCTCTGGAAAACAACAAAGGTGTAAAGTAGGCATTACCATATGAGAACCCCAAGAAAGCTGTAGATTGCGGTTGGGAGCAGTGGCTAAACCAAGACAGCTGTAATTTATAAAGAATGTATTTTTAAAAAATAGTAATTGCTGCTAATTCCTGCAGTCACTCGACATTTCCAATGTGGACAGAGATAATTTTTTTTTTGTACAATCGGTTTCGCATAGTTGTGTTTGACTCCCAGACAGAATGTACCGGGTTGGAGCCCCAATGTCCAGTCAGACTTTGTGGTTGACCTCCATGACCCTGGATCAAACCGCGGCCGACAAGGGCTCCAGTATGGTGGCAGATTAGGAGAGTTCCACACAGCAGGCTGTTTGGTTCAGCACAGTTAGCCGCGTTTGGACCATGTTTGAATTCTCAAATAAAGTCATGGCTTATAACGTCCATATACACCCCACGCATGTACAATAATACATGGGAGAAATACAAAACAGAGAGGGCAGATGTCTTAAGTAGCAGTGGTAACAACATTTAGCTAATATGAATGCTAAATATAACTTCTTGATTTGTAGTCTTGCAACTGCGTATGACACGTTGGCGTCTTGACAGAATGCCTAATGGGAGCAGCTATGTTTTCCATCTTGCTGACATAACATGTAACTCAAGCGTCTATTCACTTGGATCATGATAAAAATAGGAAAACGTCTCGATCGGTTTTTAAGATCGGTTTAAGCTCATGCCATGTCATTACTTCATAATGACTTGTTGCGTAGTTTGTGTTCTGCAACATAAATTACAACTTTATGGGAAGGCAATGGAAAATAAATGCTAGATGAGAAATGCTGTTTTATATCTTTCCCCAATTAGTGTTTACCCATTGAATGTACTTTTATTCCCATTGGATATCAGCTATTGATGGTCATCAAATTTAATAGTATATATTTTGAGATTAGATTGGATAATTGTTTTCCTTTATAAGTGCTTCAACTTCAATTTGAAGAAATATAGAGTTCCCCAAATAGAAATTGAAGTGTTGTGGCAGGATTCACATCAATTACAAACTTACAAAAACACACATAAGGAGGTAGGTAAAAACATATATAAATACAAAAAATACTATTCTAGATAACAATATAATATAAACATAATGTTTAGTAGATGGCAAGATATTGCTATTTATGTGCAAATTAAATTACAATGTGCTATTGATGATCATCAAATTATTAGGTATTTTATTGAATTATCTTTTTGTGGGTGGCTAAGAGATAAATGTGCTAATCCTGTTTGGTGTAAATAGATTACTTTGTGTGAAACATTTCGCAAGTTTCCAGGTCTTGTTTTAGAATCCAGCAAACCCACAGACCTTTGGTTTACAGGTTTATCTACCACTTTTACTCAGGAAGAGACAACCTAACATAACCACCGCAGACCGCTTAGTGGATGTTTAGCTGTACGATATAAGCAATTGGATAGTTGAGCAGACCAATGATCCCGGTTTATTTTCTCTCACGGAAAGGGTCCAATCAGTGGCGCAGTCACGGAAACGTAGGTGCAGCGCGTGTTGTCTCACTTGCAGTGCGAGATGCCGTCTTGTTCAGTTCAGGAACTATTTCTACGCTTAACGGGAGGTTGGAACTCCTGCCTGACCGCAAATTAATTATGGAGATGTTGCATTTCATTTGGGAGCTGCAGCATAATATAAATGACTTGTGTGTTGTGTAAGTTGTTGCACAGTGTGAGGCACAATAAGGTACACAAACCTGCACAGTAAGGCCCTTTGTTGATTTCCAGCTTTCAAAACCTTTCAGCGCCGAATTGTATAAAAACAAGATTTGTTACTAAGATGGAAATACTAAAACCGCTTGGCTGCCTGTGTCTCTGTATATTTATTGTGTTTAACCAAAAAGATGTGAGGACAAAACACCCAAAAGGATGTGAAAGAATTGGACTCAAATGATACTCATCAGGCGGTTTGCGTACAAAGGCTTCTTTCATGCATCTTTTTATAATGGGGCTAGTGTGGCCAGAGATCTGAATGATTTTTGGTTGTGGCCTTGGCAGGGTTGTGATTCTCTTCAAAGACTCTGCAAGGCTATTTACCTACCAGTGTGAATCACACTTGGATGCAGTCGTGTATACCAAAGCAAAGCCATTGAGTGCATCTGAGGGGAAAAGGCGACATTTCTGTGTCATTATAAATGTTAAGGATACACTTTAAGGAAGGATAACAACTGTTGCATACAACATTTCTTACTGATATATTACAGTTTTATTATTTTTAACCCAATTCATCTTGGAGTATTTAAACCAATTAAAAATATATGCAACCTCCTCTACGACGGCAGATTAGCAGGATTTCATGCGACTGAAGCAAACAAGTCTTCCCACAATGCTACAATAACCCATGAAGCATGTACATGTCCAGGTCAAAGTTCATCAAGGTGGATCTTCTAGTAATGATAATATGTATAGTTATAATATTAAGTATTCATAATGATGTTATAGCAGCAGCTCTTTGACCTTTACCAACCACAGGTGAGCGCGTGGTAGAGCTTTGTCAGGTCTACTTGGGATCAGCAGGTGGTCAGTGTAGTCCCAATATGCCCAGCTAAAGCTAATCCTTCTCAAACCATTTTAGCTGGCTAATATTTGTCTTCCTTATTCTCCTCCTCCTCCTCCTCCTCCTCCTCCTCCTCCCTCTCCCCAATAGGACAACACAACTATCTGTGTGCGGGAAGGAATGACTGCATCATCGACAAGATTCGCAGGAAGAACTGTCCTGCCTGCCGTTTCCGAAAATGTCTTCAAGCTGGGATGAATCTGGAAGGTAAACAGTGGCTGGTTGAAATTTTACCCTAGGATAATACAACTTTATAATAATTTGGTTCAGTCATGTTGGCTTAAAGAAACACAGTAAACTGTACCTAAAGCCAAGGCCTCAAGTTTCTAATTTTCCACCAAAGAATTGATAGATAAATGATAAATGTTTTTTTGTCTGATATATTCTCTATTTGAATAAGGTTCAGAAAGAAAACGCGAAATCTGTACAACATGTCACCTAAGCCAATGTCTGTAGACTATAACATCCTCCTCAGTCAGAAACCATATCTAGATAACACCCACTCTTTTACTTGAAGGAAAATAACTGAAGGGTCAAATAATGATATAAAGGAACAAACATATGCCATATGTTGGTTAAGATTAAAAAACCTTAAGAACTTTGTTGAACTATTCAAAAAAATGATGTAATATGACATTTATTTATTTAAGTGATATATAAATCATCGATCGAAAGGTTACGGTTAGGTCTGCCAACTGAAGCTGTGAGTTCAATCTCCCACGGATATGTGACGGACAGGCCTCATTTGAACACACTCTCCTATGATACATTGCTGGGGAAATAATAATAATAATAATAATAATAATACAATGAACAAGCATCTCTTGAAAATGTATTTGCTTTGTCCAGACTATCTTATAATTCACCTGTGAAAAAAAAAAAAAAAGACCTCCCCACGAACAGATGTAGTCGATTAAATTCTCGGAAGCATTCTGTCATTCTGGGCTTCACGCTGTCCCGGCTAAAACTGCAGCGGCGTTGTATTGTTAGAAAGAACCGTGCAGCATTGGGCTGCACGCCAACAAGCCTGGCTCATTTTCTGAAAGGTTACAAGTTCAGGGCAAGCATTGGAAAGGTTGGGTCTATGTGTTGCATGCGTTCACCATGATGTCCTTTAATGGGTAACATAAGGTGGTCCCCCTGGATGTAGTAAGTTCACATTGAATTAGTGCAGTTATAGTTAAGGGGTCATTTCTTGTCATTTGTTTTTCTTCGCATGCTCCCTTGTCTGACTCCCTGTGCGCCTAGCTCCATATGTCATGCAATATCGTCCTCCTACTCTTGTCTAGTATCTGTCATATGATAAAATGTGAGCCCTTTCAGAGAAATTCTTATTATCACACTTTACGTAACATTTGTTGTTGTCCGTTTGTAGTCCTGGAGTCCCATGAGGTTGAGGAACGTTGACGTCTAAATGATTTCTGTGGTTAAAACAAACGTGTCAGATAGGGGATCTATCTATCTATCTATCTGTCTATCTGTCTATGCGTCTATGCGTCTATGCGTCTATGCGTCTATCTATCTCCATGTCTCTATATCTATATCTATCTCTCTCTCTCTCTCTCTCTCTCTCTCTCTCTCTCTCTCTCTCTCTCTCTATTTTTATATAGCCCTCATAACATGCCTTTACACCCTGGTGAGCGCATACCCCTGGATTTACAGATGGGAGACATCCGCTTAATCACATCCGCATCTCCGTCGTCCGGGCCCCTCATGGCTCGCTGTTCCTCTGTGTCACTCGCCCGGCCCCTCGTCTCTCGCTCTCCTCCCCTTTCCCCCACGCTGCGCTCTGTCTCTGGGCTCTCAGGCCCTCGTGAACACCATGGCTCTTTCTATTCTTTTCTGTAACGACGTGTCGCTATCGCTAACCAGTTTCTGGACCCTCAAGTGCCTCACGCTGACACACTGACATGTCCCGGAGGAAAATCGTAAGACCTCTCTCTCTCTCTTCTCTGAGTCATTCACTTCTTCACTCCACTGCAGGCCCATATCCACCGAATGTAGGGACGTCGTCCACCATTTAACTCCTTAGTAGCGCATTTCTCGGGTGAATGTTCATTCACTAAAGGGCCGGTAATTTCAGTCCATAAAATGGATTTGCATGAACATGTGTCTATGTCACGTGTATGTATGCATGTGTGTGTTTCTGAAACAGAGCATGCACATGTAAGAAGAACTAAAACTGAAACGGGCTAATTCTCTGAGTATTTAATGCTATTGAGTGATTTGATGGACTGCAGTGCATCAGCAGACCAGTTAACCTTGAAGCCCTCCAGGAAAAACCACTTTGTTGCCATAGAAAGGCCAACAGGAAGGGAAACTAAAAAGGCATATAACATATAATACCTTTCTCCCCTCCCCTAGTACATGTTTTACGAAGAGAAAATGTATATGTGCAAAATGTGCTTTATACAACTTATAACCATCATGTTCTTCTTATATTTATGCTTGGAGCAATTTTAATTTGACAAATTTTGTTTTATAATGATACGTGTTTGCTAAGGGTTAATGACATCAGTATTTTGAGTGCACTTCTGGATTTGGAATCGGTGGCTAAATCATAATGTTTATTGATCACAGACGGGATATTCCTCAAAATCGTGCTTAATACAAAACCCCCCAGAGAGGAACTCCTGAACAACGGATCCTCACTGTACAGTGGAACCGCATACCGCGCTCTATGATGACATCATGGCTCCTTTGTTTGTATCCCCCATCCCCCCCTCCAACTCAGCGAGGAAAAACAAGAAGCTGATCAAGATGAAGGTGCAGCAGACTTCGACCAATCCGCCGACGGCAGCGGACGGGCCATCCAACGGCGGCGGCGGCGGCGGCGGCGGCGGCGGCGGCGGCGGCGGCCTGCCCAGCGGGGGCCTGAACATGGCCCTTGTGCCCAGCTCCATGCCCCAGCTGGTGCCCACCATGCTGTCCCTGCTCAAGGCCATCGAGCCCGAGGTGGTCTACTCCGGCTACGACAACACGCTTCCCGACACGTCCACGCGCCTCATGACCACCCTCAACAGGCTGGGAGGGCAGCAGGTCATCTCAGCCGTCAAGTGGGCCAAGTCTCTGCCTGGTAAGAGGAAAAGCCTCATCGCGTTCCATTTACAATTCAATTCCAAAATAAGCATTTCTTTTTAAATAAAAAATTTGGGAATAATGTACGCACTTTCATTAGCTGGGTGGCTATTAAACCGGGCAATGGATTTGCTTTAAATGCATTTGTTGTGTTTGTCGCTTAACAATTGCATCAACTTGTCCCGGGTCAGGAAAGTAATGTATTTGTGAATTTAAGTGTGCAGGGCCATAGGCGTTGTCCTATGTTTTGGAGCCTTGGTCATCAGGCTGAAATCAGTTTCCAAATAAGTCCTGCGCAGTAGGTGTGTGTGTGTACGTGTGTACGTGTGCTTATGCATGTGCATGCGTGTGCAAGAACGTGCCCACTGATTTCCTGGCTCTGAGTAATCACCGGTGAATCATGAATGTGGGCGATCTCAGAACTGGCGGATGAGCTTTTAGAGCGATATAAACAAGTCTGCCTCTGGAGAAAACACGCTCTGTGTTGGGTTTTGGTCCAGGCATGGTACAGCAGACAGGTGTCTGCGTTTTGTGATCGGAGATAAGGATGGTTTTCCCTGATCTTGTAAATTCCGCAGAACTGACTTCTGCTTTTTAGAGGCAGTTGCGCTTGAAAAGAAATAATAAAAAGGAGAAGAAAAAGGGCACGGTTGAGCCGCCAGCTAAACATGCCGTGCAAGCAATGTTGAGCGGTATACCGAGGGCAATTCTTCTACCTGTGGTTTTCCCACAGGTAGCAGATGACTTCCTCTGATCCTCTGCCCTGACAGAGGTGCCGTGCCAAAGGGACTGCATGATTTATCACCACCACCCTCTTAAACCTGCTGGCCCACATTCTGGCTTGACGTTACATAACTAAGAGACGTCCATCCATTCTTCTTGTGGAGCATTCGTTGTCACTTAATGAACTTGTTTTATGCCTGAAAACAAGAATTGCTGACTTAATAAGCGATATCGTCCCAATCCCAACACACCGATGAAGAAACGCACCAGGCGCATGGCAAGGTGGCTCATTACCTGTGCTGAGGGGGACTTATCCCAAACATAGTCCCACAATAGTCCTAACCGTATGTTTGAGGCGTGTGGATCTTTCTCGGGTGCAGATTTGTCGTAGCAAATATTCCAATTTCCATGACGCTCAGCCGAAAAACGAGTTGGACTCTGAAGTAATAAAACAAAACAGAAATGTGTTTGAAAGAATTGAACCAGAGCGTTAAAGGTTAGATCCCATGGCCTATTTGAAATGTCAGGTTCTTTTTTTTTTGCGGCCTAACACAGGGTTCAACGTTATTAGGCAGATTGAAGTTCTAGTTTGTGTCTGACTTTGCCAAGTTTCCCTTTACTTGTGAAATGTTTGAGGTTTTCTGGTGTCCCTTCCAGGCTTCCGTAACCTGCACCTGGACGACCAGATGACGTTGCTGCAGTGCTCGTGGCTCTTCCTCATGTCCTTCAGCCTGGGGTGGCGGTCCTACGAGCAGTGCAACGGCAACATGCTCTGCTTCGCACCCGACCTCGTCATCAACGAGTAAGAGTTCAAGATAAAGCGAAGCCCTTCTCCCTTCTGGGACATCATCACAGCTTGTTGTTGTTTTATATTTAGGATTAGCATTCGCTATCTGAGTGGCGCTTGCTACACTTGCTTTTCTTGTTTATAAAAGCGGTTATTTCACCCGCAGTAAGACGTTTACTTCCATTAGTGCAGGAAATGAAACAAATGGAAATATAAAAGTTCAGGATTTAAAGTTCAGCAATTTTCCACACTCGCATTCTATGACATTAAGCAAAATGTGGTTCCTGGGCATGATGTCGCACAGAGAAACACTTAAGTGACATAAACATTACGATTTTTCAAAAAGGTACCGTCTTAACATTTGTATTTGCTAATTACCAGTGTTTTAAGTAAACGATGCGTTGATGCACTTTTCTTTGGTCTTTTACCTTCAATCGAATCAATCAGCTGCGACCCTTTTAACCACAATCCATTGTAACCGCGCCACGCCGGAAAAACACCCGATCTTGCTTTATTTCGCCTTTTCTGCCAAATCAACTACTACTGTGCTGGGAGGCCCCGTGCTGGTCTCCAGTCCTACCTCAGTGATTTTCTCTTTTGCTGTAGTCTCCACTTTTGAAAGACCCCAGTATTGGATCGTTAATAAACAGGAAATACACTCACAAAAGGCCAACATTGGTAAACGGCAAAATAACATTGCTGCGCCACAACGCCAACAATAACTTATATTGTGTGTTCAGTGTATGCTAACAGACGGCAAACATCAGACAACAAAAGCATACAGCATTGTTGATTGCATTGTTGTTGACTCTGTCCCTCTCTCGCCCCCTCTCACGCTCCCTCTCTTCCTCCCTCTCTCGCTCGCTCGCTCCCTTCCTCTCTCCCTCTCTCCCTCCCTCCCTCGCTCCCTCCCTCCCTCTCACGCTCCCTCTCTTCCTCCCTCTCTCGCTCGCTCGCTCCCTTCCTCTCTCCCTCTCTCGCTCCCTCTCACGCTCCCTCTCTTTCTCCCTCTCTCGCTCGCTCGCTCCCTCTCTCGCTCCCTCTCACGCTCCCTCTCTTTCTCCCTCTCTCGCTCGCTCGCTCCCTTCCTCTCTCCCTCTCTCGCTCCCTCTCACGCTCCCTCTCTTTCTCCCTCTCTCGCTCGCTCGCTCCCTTCCTCTCTCCCTCTCTCGCTCCCTCTCACGCTCCCTCTCTTCCTCCCTCTCTCGCTCGCTCGCTCCCTTCCTCTCTCCCTCTCTCGCTCCCTCTCACGCTCCCTCTCTTTCTCCCTCTCTCGCTCGCTCGCTCCCTTCCTCTCTCCCTCTCTCGCTCCCTCTCACGCTCCCTCTCTTTCTCCCTCCCCTCCCTCCCTCCCTCTCTCCCTCCCTCCCTCCCTCCCTCCCTCGCTCCCTCCCTCCCTCTCACGCTCCCTCTCTTTCTCCCTCTCTCGCTCGCTCGCTCCCTTCCTCTCTCCCTCTCTCGCTCCCTCTCACGCTCCCTCTCTTACTCCCTCTCTCGCTCGCTCCCTTCCTCTCTCCCTTCCTCTCTCCCTTCCTCGCTCTCTCCCTCGCTCCCTCCCTCCCTCCCTCCCTCCCTCCCTCCCTCCCTCCCTCCCTCTCTCCCTCCCTCCCTCCCTCCCTCCCTCCCTCCACAGAGAGCGAATGAAGCTGCCCTTTATGAATGACCAGTGTGAGCAGATGCTGAAGATCTCCAACGAGTTTGTCCGACTCCAGGTTTCCTACGACGAGTACCTGTGCATGAAGGTCCTGCTACTGCTCAGCACTGGTAATTCAACGGCTTCGTACTGTGTGTGTGTGTGTGTGTGTGTGTGTCCTTAAAGCTGCTATAGGTAGAATTCGAGAGTTTTGAAGAGAGAGGGCAAAAGAGAGAAAATTTATTTTAATAATCAACACAAAAAATTGCCCTTCCCTCATTGCTCCCTCCCTCTCTTCGTTTCTTCGTCATTGAGGAGTGCTGAGTTCGCACACCTGTGATTGACAGGTGAGGTGGCGACAGGGGACCCCATAAGGGAAGAGTTGCAGGCGCAGTCAAACCAGAACAGATATTCTCGTAAAGCATTTCACTCACGAGCTGACGGGTGTCTTGGGCATTTCTAACCAATTACACTCAAATTATAGCTCTTAAAGTTTACAGCACCTTTCAATTATGTTCATGTAGGGAAAATGGCAAGAACGAGTTCTGACTTTCTGAGAGCAAGACGTTTAGAGTGAGTAACCAGTGTATTCATAGAATTAAGAGATTCACAGTGATTTAAGAAAAACTTTATCTATGGAACAACAACAAAAATGTACCTTCCCATAAAGTGTGTCATGGCAAAAGATGTGACCTTCGTTAAATTGTAACCACTTTTACGTAGCGATAGCTGTTATATTTTTCAAAGAGGGGCAATGCAAGACGAGCCCAACCGCTCTATCTAGTGTGTTGACTTAATGACTCATTCATAGCTATTGATAATCAAGCCTTCAAATAACCCACAACAACAACAACAACCCAGTTAAGGCACAAGGCTGTTCCATGTGTAGCAGCCAGTACGCCTTGAGTTAAAATAGCACCTCCATTATGATATCCAGTGGCGGAGTGTGTCTCTTTGGCAGACAGGTTGAGGTAAATGATTACTCAAAACAACTGGTGTCTGCCATCTATTTGGCTGAGAATGAAACGCTTACAAATCTGTAAACGGTAGAAGTCAGCAATCAATATAATTATTAGGGGGCCAAGCACAATGTGCGAGGCACCCTATTGGAATTGTTAGTGTTTTTATTATTATTCCGCCAAAATGACTTACACAGCCACAACCGCTGTATCGCTTTTTATGAAACTTTCCACAGCTGTAGAGGGTGACTAAAGATGAACAGAGAAAAAAGATTACACTGATTGGGCCAAAGGTGGCGCTATAGCAATCGTCTGAAAGTGTGTGGCTTAAAAAAGTGTAGACGGACTCCTATGATCTTGAGTCCAATACAAAAGTTGTTCAGGATAAGATTCTGAACAAGATGACAACCACACATTTTCAAAATGGGCGTGGCCTGTGACTAAAATGACCACAGTTCCTAGACGGATTGTTTGATTTGAGCGGGACCAATTTTGGGACAGTCAGGGTCGAAGGCTCTAACTGCTCAAGTAAGATGAAGTTGATTGACAAAACAACATGGCCGCCAGAGGCTCAAAATGGTCCGAATGGACTTAAATGCTTTTTTCAACATCAAGATGGACTCGTTTGATCTTGAGTAAAATACTGGATAGGCTGATCTATCCATCACACATCTGGGTGGACACTCCAACTTGTGATGTCACTAGAGTGTCGATTTTACATTACTTGTAATAGATAATCAACATCACACCTGGTGGTAGAATAGGAACCCTTTAATATAGCACTTATTAATCATCTACAAATGTATGTTAATGTTTTGTTAATGGTAAGTTCATCATTAACTAAAGGCTGATGACTGAACGCTATTCTAAAGTCTTACCGAATTTCGTTGTTAACTAATGGATCTGCTCCATCAACAAAAGCTGCTGTGTTAACTCATCCTGCCACAACAAGAACCGAAAAAAAGAAAGAGGGAGGCGAGACGAAGGGGACCAGAATGAAATGCTTTTGGGATGCAGCATCAGCTCTTTAATGTTCTCCATGGGCGTGCGACTGTGTAGCCAGAGTTCAAACCTTTTTAATGTGAGTGGCCGGGGAGAAAGCACTGACATTGTCCCCCATGGGCTACAGAACAGTGTATTCATACTGATTGGGCCTAATCTCCTTAGACACAGTGAGTGGAGGTTGGGTGGTCCGTCACAATACACTTCCTTTTTTTATATATAACGTTTTGCTTTGTTTGCTTCATTTTGGCCTTCGAGTCATGCCATTTTACCATTTTGTTGTCCATTCCTTTTTGTTGTCCATTCCTTTTTGATGGCCGTTCCTTTTTGTTGTCCATTCCTTTTTGATGGCCGTTCCTTGGTGCATGTCAGGAAATAGTCAGAGAAGAAAGAGAAAGACAGACGTACCTGAAATGTTTCTTTTGTATTGCTGTAAACCCCCAACAAGTCAGAAGGTCAGAGTGTCAAAAGACGGTAAATAAAACACACACACGGGTGGGTGGGTGGGTGGGTGGGTGGGTGTGGGTGGGTGGGTGGGTGTGTGTGGGTGTGGGTGGGGGGGGGGTTTCAAAACATTGCTGCCAAATCTGTCTGGCATTAAAATAGCAACAGCCTTAGTTAACACAGAGAGGGGAGGAATACAAACCTGCGAGTGTATCTACATGGCAGACAGAGGTGTGAAAGGGAAATCATTTTGCCAAGAAGAAAAACATCGAGGGGGGGTTTAACGACCAAACCAGGAAGCACGCTGTGCAGAGTCCAACTCCTTCTTCTCTGCCCTGGCGGGGGTCAGCTAGCTGTTTGATTATGCAAATAAATGAGTACGGGACCTTGAGCTGCCTTGTTTGACTTTGCATGTCTGGTCCACTGGGCACTGGGCCACTGCAGTGGGGCTCCTGTTTGGCTAGGATTCAAATGAGAAATCAGCGGTCGTATTTCACTTGACCTACTCTCTGTCCGTTCCTAAAGGTTACAGGGGCTTGGGGGCCTCTAGGTTCCTTCTTTGGCTCAGTACATCTGAGCGGAGAACATGACATCTGAGGACTCGGTTTCTTCTGCATGTAGTTTGATCATTGATCGCCACCAAACCAGGTGTGTGTGTGTGTGTTTGTGTTAAAGAAACAGCAGTCCACATGTAAGTGACCTTGATGACACCAGCAGCCTCATTTTGACTTCAATGAATGTGTGTGTGTGTGTGTGTGTGTGTGTGTGTGTGTGTGTGTGTGTGTGTGTGCATATGAAACCCACACGTCTCCCTGTATGAAAGCATGTATGAATCATTTTCTTTATAAATATAAATTGTTAACATTTGTTTAATGGGCCAATGAAGACAGATGGGGAAGTGGGTGCAAAGTGGAGAGTGGTGGGACAACATGCAGGGTGGGCGGGAATCGAACCCTGGCAGGCTAGCAAACCCACATGGTTAGACCACGAGTGGGCTGAGCCTCGACGCCTTTGTGAAATGCTCCCCCATAAAAGGCTCTGCATGGATACAGCAACCGTACCCTTTGGGAGCAACCCATGTGCACACCCAGGTGTGAGAGAGGAGGGTATTTTGTCCTTTTTCTGTGTCATTAAGTCTTGCTACTAATGGCACGAGTCCTGCTCCGAGTCGTCAGCCCCACTCATTCCCTGTGTGTGTGTGTGTGTGTGTGTGTGTGTGTGTGTTCAGTACCAAAGGATGGCCTGAAGAGCCAGCCTGTGTTTGATGAGATCAGGATGACCTACATCAAGGAGCTGGGCAAGGCCATCGTCAAGAGAGAGGAGAACTCTAGCCAGAACTGGCAGCGCTTCTACCAGCTAACCAAGCTGCTGGATTCCATGCAGGAGGTCAGAGAGAGACTCACGCACGCACGCACACACACACACACACACACACGCACGCACGCACGCACGCACGCACGCACGCACGCACGCACGCACGCACGCACGCACGCACGCACGCACGCACACACACACACGCGCGCGCGCGAATCCAAACACTTAAGGTTTGCACACACGTTACAAGGCTTGAATTGAACACACATGCACACACTACTGATTTCCGCCCTGCACCTGTAACACAAAGTCTTGGCACCCACACCCCATGCCACAACTCCTATCCAGAAGACTGTGCCATGTCTAACCCCGCTAACATCTCCTTCATCTCCTCTCTGCCCCGGGGGTGGGCCAGATGGTGGAGGGTCTGCTGCAGATCTGCTTCTACACCTTCGTCAACAAGTCCCTGAGCGTGGAGTTCCCTGAGATGCTGGCGGAGATCATCACCAACCAGATACCAAAAATCAAAGACGGAACCGTGAAGCCCCTGCTCTTTCACCACAAGTAGAACCGCCTTCGACTGTGAAACTCTGCCTTAACCCCCCCCCCCCCCCCCCCCCCACACACACACACACACACACACACACTCACACTCACACTCACACTCACACTCACACACACACTCACAAACACCACCCCCACCTGCCCTGCAACAATATTTACCCACGTACCATCTCGTATCCTCCCCCCCTCCCCACCCCAGTAGCTATGTTGAGCTGTTTGTGTGTGTGTGTGTGTGTGTGGTTGTCATGTGCGTGTGTGCAGCTTGAGGCCTTATTAGGTATTCACAGAGTATCTGTGAATACCTATTGTTATTTTATTATTATTCCCCCCCCCCCACCCCCCCTCATCTACACACATGGCCACCCGCTCAGAGGAAATGTTCAGGTGTTTGCTCTCTCTAAAGCCCGGTTCAGATCAAAGATTTGCAACCAAACCGCTGACAAAAGAAAGCCAACAGAACGTTCTGGAACCGGCCCAGTCAGGCCGCTGCAGAGCAGTCGCTGCGCAGCGGCCTCAGACCCCCGGCAGCGGCTTCAGACCCCCGGCAGCGGCTTCAGACCCCCGGCAGCGGCCTCAGACCCCCGGCAGCGGCCTCAGACCCCCGGCAGCGGCCTCAGACCCCCGGCAGCGGCTTCAGACCCCCGGCAGCGGCTTCAGACCCCCGGCAGCGGCCTCAGACCCCCGGCAGCGGCTTCAGACCCCCGGCAGCGGCCTCAGACCCCCGGCAGCGGCTTCAGACCCCCGGCAGCGGCCTCAGACCCCCGGCAGCGGCTTCAGACCCCCGGCAGCGGCCTCAGACCCCCGGCAGCGGCTTCAGACCCCCGGCAGCCCACAACCCAGCTTTCTCCGAGCGTTGGTCTTGTCGCCAACCTTTGATCTTATCTGGGTTTAACACACGCACATTAACACACACACTCACACACTCACACACACACACACTCACTTTCCCCTCCCTCCTAATGCTGGAGCTCCATTGTGGGTGTAACTGAAGACTCCCAGCACCGTCCGTCTCTCTCTCCCCCCCCCCCCCCACACACACACACACACACACACCCCGAGTAACTCCCAACACTGGGCCCCTCCCCCTTTTGGGTGTCAGGGTGTCGGGCGCCCGTCGACGTTTAGAATGTACTCAGGACCTCGTTCCCCCAGGAGACCCCCATGTGGTTTTGCTCACCCCATTGGTAACGGTATACATAGATATCTCTAGATCTATCTTTAGACCGTGGATACTTAGATACGTCTGAGCGGCCTTCGCTCACTCCTGCCTCCGGTGGCCTTGTGAGGGGATTTCCTCATGAACGCGACACCAGCTCCCGTCGTCTAATACCTGCCAACCCTGCTTGCCTCCCTACCACCGTCACCCCCCCCCCCCCCCCCCACCACCACCACCGTCACCCCCCCCCCCCCCCCCACCACCACCACCGTCACCCCCCCCCCCCCCCCCACCACCACCACCGTCACCCCCCCCCCCCCACCACCACCACCACCACCACCACCACCACCACCACCACCACCACCGTCACCCCCCCCCCCCCCACCGTCACCCCCCCCCCCCCCACCACCACCCCCCCCCCCCCCCCCCCCCCCACCACCACCACCACCACCAGCAGCACCCCCACCCCCCCGTACAGAGAAATGTAGTGACACTGGTTCACTCTTGAGTTGCGAGAGGAATATTTGAAAAAGACCAACTAAATGTGAGAGACAGTCTCTTCCGACAGACGCTGATCTTCATTTTGGAATGAAGAATAAAAACGTGTTGTTTTGGACAAAAATATAAAATATTTCAGTAGTGAATGAGAGGCGACGAGACAACTTTTTTTGGATGACCCTGGCCATTGGAGAAAAGAGGAGTAGATACTGCAAGCTTTTTATGCATAAACACACAGTTTATACACAGACACACATGCGCCTAGACAAATGTTTACACCGAATTGATCAGACAAGGGAAAAAGTTGTGCCTTTTTTAATCTTTCAGGCTTCTTTATAGCCATACTCTCTGAACTGCTGACACACTTGCATAGGAATTAAAAAAAAGTCGGTGTAATTTCTTTTTTCTTTTATTTGTGGTTTATTTATTGTTTTGCTCCTGTTGGCAATTTCCACTCTTTTTCTTTTCTTTTAGTTTTCTTTTAAGTTGTCTGGTTGATCTAATGATGCCGAAATGTAAACAAAGGTAAACAATACAGGGGTTGTAGCAAGAAGAAATAGATACATTATTTTGTAACTACTTTTTACATATGGAAAAATCAAGGTGTTTTTCTTTTCTTCAGTTAAATGGTTGTTAGGTAAAATCATTAATCTCCAATCATTGTAAACTGATTACATCAGCTATTCAAATTTCTGATTTGCCAGTAGCTGCTTTTATGCTAATGCACATTTATGTTTGTACAAATGTTCCATGCTACACAATTCATGCATATGCAAATCCATAAATTAACTACCAAAATCGACAGAGTAAATGCAAGTTAAGGAATGAGATTTCAGGTCGGTGTTTGGTGTTGGGAAATAGCCATAATTCAGTCCCAATTAACTTGTTGCCATTCATCTGATGACCTACCTTAGTGTTCGAGGATCATTGTCAGTTTGTACGTAGAAAATATTTATTAATCTAAATACACCCATCTTTTCTTTTTCTTTTTTTTTTGCTAAACACCATCTCAATAAGTTTGATTCTGTGTTATGTAGTCAGTTTAATTGGAATCGATGACATCGTTTTAGTTCTGAGGAAACATTCTCTTTTTAATCATATTTGTATTGATGAGGTCAGACACTGGTATACACATATATGTTCACGGGAAGGTTGACTCCTAGTCATGGGGAAACAAATATGGGAGTGTGACTGTCTGGACAGTTGGTGTAACATAGTGCACAGAGAGCGAAGACAATGCTACCCGGTCCATAAGGTAAAGTGAGCAACTGATAAAATATATATAAATTATCAATGAAAAATGTTCTATTTTGATATAGTACCCAATTCATCTTGTGATAAAAATGGTATGGTAAAGATTGGGTACATTTTAATATTTTCAAATTTCATCAAATATGAATGTTTCTATCTAGTCAACAGTTTGTATTTTGAACATTATCTTAAATAAAGATATTAAGAACCAAGGAACCAGGGAAGTAAAAACGAGAACCCTGCTTGTGAGCAAAAGTCCTCTGTGCACAATATGAAGGTTAACCAGAATGTTACACCGGTATCAAGAAAGCTATTTCTTTCTTACATTGTATTTTCCCATAATCCTTGGCATTTGGCTACACATTCTTTATATTCTTAAGAAAAAAGAAAACTTTATATTGTTAATAATTAGAAATCAAAATAATATATTTAAAAACAAAAAGAGTGAAATATGAAGAAGTGTGTCTTGAAATGATTTGGCAAGATCATTATTATTTGAGCGCTCCATCATTGAGGTTGGTGGAAATATTGACGCTGCACTTCACAATCAATGAGTTCATCTGTAACCCGTTTTCACCCTCACCTGGATGCATTATAGCAGTGCCAAATAGAATATCAGATGGCTTCTAGTTCATTTCTACTCCCAGAGTAAGGCGTCTGTTCGGATTGGTTTTTGTCAGTCAACAGCAGAAGTTGTACGTCATTTGTGGCTGTCAACACTTGGCTTCAGGGTGCTCATTTATATCTGATCGTGTTTTGTTATTTAAACTAAACCATATTTTTTATGTATATTAAAAAAGAAATCTCTATATATATTTAAAAACATACTCCTAAACTTTTTGGGCCACATTTATTTGTATTGTCAGTATGCTATTACTTGTTAGAAATTGTATTGTACTGTTAAATCAGCACAGAAGTACCCTATCATATCCAAAGCTGCACTAATCTAAAGTGCATGGATTGCTTTATGGAAGTGGCAAACCTACACACACATCAGAACATAGTATAAAAGAGCCACAAATGTGGTTTACTTGCTGAACCATGATGTTACTCAGACTAGTATGCCCTTTTGACCCATTGTTTTTCTCCCAGACCCCAACTGCATCTTTACAAAGAACGTAAAAAAGTCTAATGTATGCTATTCTGAATTGCAGGTTGCCATAGAGACAAGTCACTGTGTGCTACCGGAAGGTGACGGTTGGAACTAGGTTTTGGGTGCATGAGAGCCAGTATTCTATGAGACACTATCTTGTGGCCATTAAGCGGTCGTTTATTGGTGTTTATTTCCTCCCTGAGGGCTATCCTAGCTCCATTCAATTCCCTCTGTCAATTGATTTAATTTCCCTGGCAGGATTCTTAGCATAAAAATAAATAATCTTTAAACATACAGTATTACAATATGTTTGATTTCAGGTGGCGGTGCTTCTGATAACCAGCTTTATAAAACCTTCTCGATGTGATCATATGCCTGCTTCTTTCTGAAATGGCCATACGTGTACATAACGGTGAATACATACCCAGCGCCTATCTGATATTACAGAATATTTTTTCAAGGACAAATCCTGTATATTCCTATGCTTCACGTTTTCATTTTAAAAAGACATATTTGAAATGTTTGACTAAAAGGCCTTGAGAGAGGGAGTCTGAGAGCCATAGACAAAGGGTTTAAAATTCAGGAAGAGTGGGCCTAATTATCAATGCTTTTTATGATTTATTGTAAAAAAAAAAACAGAAACAATTTTCGCAGCATTTTTTTACTACAGCAGCTTGATCTCTTTTTGGTATCCATCATTTTACTCAATCTTTTTGTACATTGAGTCTCGAAAAATATCCCCGACCCCTACCCCCGTTTTTTCCTGATTGTTGGTTTTTGTGTTTGATAAAGTAGTCGTGTTGCTTACGTTAGCAAAGTGTTAAACATGGGCACGTTGTAATGTAAATGTCCCCCCCCTCCCTCCCCCCTGCGAAGAGAGTCTAGATTGCTTGGGCAGGGAAATACAAAAAAAAGAAATCATGTGAAAGGAAATCTAGCAGATCTTGCAGACAAATTGCACTACCCTCTTAATGGTCATGAAAGTATATTTTGTATAAAGTACATGCAAATACTATCTTT
>JACYXH010000658.1:930000-947500 GCA_026745465.1 Lota lota
TACGGAGAGGTTTTTGGGATTGGGGTAGGCAATTTGGAGAAACTAGCTAGACTTTGAAAGTATCCAACCGAAAGAATCCCACCCCTCCTTTCAGGCCTCACTCCAAAGCAACTCCCCCAAAACACATAGCTTAGCTTTAGCAATTGGTCTTTAAATACACCAGTAAATACACGTCGTTGCGGAAGACTCAGCTAATAAAGACTTAGCTTATAAAGACAATATAAAATATATATAAAAATATTACTAATGCATAGGAACATTCTGCATGAACCGTATGTGTATGTGTATGTCTGCCTCCAATCTGAATCATAAATACTACTTTATTGGACTGCAATGGATTTTCTGTGTAGTGTGTACTACTAAGATGATCTTAATGTTGCTGGATAAAGCTTGAATCTGGCCTGAAAGACTTAACCCAACTGACAATTTTCTGACAAGAACAGTCCTAATGAAGACTTCATATTCTTCATTGAAGAAAATCATATTCTATATGAATTATTATTACATCATTAGTATGATTACTGTATAAGCAGTCTAGATGTACTTGTTTGCCGATACTACTCAAAGGAAGAGAGTAGAGGGAGGAGAGGGTACTTCCATGTATGGAGTATTTATTTATATTTAGTTACTTTTCTGTAATGTTTTGTCTGTAGTCTCTCAACTCATGTGTCCAGGAGCGTGCTGCCCCAGGCCCTGTCAATGGATTTCGGCCTGGCCTCGACTGAGGGCAATTTACATGCAAAAGGAAATGGCCTTCGTTCAAGAAATATTCCAAAGAGTCCATAGTGCCGCCCTTGCTCTCTTCGCTGTGCCGAATCTGGTTGGAAGAAGTAACGCAGGGTCGCCCCAAGCAAAAGCCTTCCATGTCAATTTGTGTTGACCTTTTACCATCGTTATCAGTCTACCTTGGATCAAATTATTTTTGATTGCTCCATCGATTTCTATACTTTCCTTGGCAAACGATTGTTTTGAAATTCTATTTTTGGAAGAAAAACTAAAGCTCTGAAGGTGCCCGAGGCCAGGCGGACCAGCGGGGTGTGAACTGGCAAAGCGGGGGTGACTCACAGGGAGTTGGGCCTGCTGTGACGCGCTGAGTCGGCCTCCCCGTCATTGCTGGTCAGGCTGTGTCTGGAGGTCAGCCCCTGGCTGCTGCCACCGCTGCTGCTGTTACTGCTGCTACAGTTGGAGGACGAGGGCACCTGCTGCTGGTGCTGGTGGTCCGAGCCCACGCTGTTCCCCACGCTGTTCCGATGCTCGCCTGCAGCCGGAGGGAGCAGGAGTTCGGACGTGTGCTATATTCAGTGATGGACGGCGCGTCTCCATGACCGCTGCACTAGTCTCTAGTTTTGTTCTGAGTCTCCCACAGTGGCGATCGCTGTTTAAAGAGGCAGGGAACCCAACAGCCTTTTTCCCCTTTGTGTGTTTTAAACGTATAACGCTATATGATCCTCAACATAGAAATCGATGCAATGTTGTCAATTCTGTCTGTGACTAAAATAGGACCGTTTGCTATAGAAAATGTCAAATCATATGTTTCTGCCAGTCACCGCTGGGGCTGCAACGATTAGTTGATGAATTGATCAGTCGATCGATAAAACATTTATCAAATCACGTTTTTATAAGATATAAAATACTTTTATTGGCTGCTTGTGACATTTCACTTTGGGCTCTTTTAACTTGTGATGGCATTTGCTTTTATTTAGCAATTTGTCCGGTCTAAAAGACGAATAGATTAATCTGAAAAAGTTGTTGTTCGATTAGTTGACTATGAAAATAATCGTTAGTTGCAGCCCTAGTCTCCGGCAATGAGTTTGCGAACGTTTGACTATGCTTCAAAATCAAGCTCGAAGTCAAGTTACGAAGGGACACCAACTGCGAGGAGTGTGTGGATTTGTGGAGCTGCGTCCGGGCAGAAGTTGATGTTTGTGACCACGTCTGAAAGAGGGCGTGGCTTATTGGACATTAAAATAGTAAGACGCCACAGTGCTTGCCACATTTCATAAATAAAATCACTAAGATGCTTATACACGACGGTACTGGCCTAAAGAAAAGTTTCACAAAGTTGCCTTGGGTTGTAACCATGGGAATAACATGCCTCCTTTCCAGAACACTCAGCCGAAAACACATTTCTTAATTATCATATTAATGTATGTGTATATGCGGATGATATCATAGCATGGAATTCAAGCTGAAACAACTTACACTTTCAAAACAGTTCAATTGCGAAATCCTATTGTACATTTCTTCAAGCTATTTGTAGCCAATATTGAAGTAGAGGCAAAACAGTGTGTGTGTGTTTGTGTGTGTGTGTGTGTTTTGTGTGTGTGTTGCATATTTGTTCATTTGTTTGTCAATGTGTTAATGTATGTGTATATGCGGATGCAGATGTGCATGCATGTGTTTGGGTATTAATGTAGGAATGTGCACATTCTTAAATGTGTGTGTGTATCTGTGCTGTTTAAGAGCTTTTGAGTCAGTATGTGCAAATATGTCTGTGTGTGTGTGTGTGTGTGTTTGAGTGTTTACGTATGTGTGTGTGTGTGTGTGTGTGTGTGTGTGAGTGTTTACGTATGTGTGCGTGTGTGTGTGTGTGTGTGTGTGTGTTTGAGTGTTTACGTATGTGTGTGTGTGTGTGTGTGTGTGTTTGGGTGTTTACGTATGTGTGTGTGTGTGTGTGTGTTTGAGTGTTTACGTATGTGTATGTGTGTGTGTGTGTGCGTCTCACCTTTCACCGAGTGTGTGGGTGTATGGAACAGTGTGAGTGGCCGCTCGCTGCAGGACGGGGCCTTGTTCTCAGCACTCCTCCGGCGGGACAGGTGGAGCTGGGGGTTCACCCGCCCACACACACCAGCCGGGACGTCCCGGAATATCTACACCCATGCACCCACACACACACACACACACACACACACACACACACACAGAGCGGAGAGGCTCAGATCAATCAAAGGTGTGTGTGTATGCATGTGTGTGTGTTCTGTGGGCGGGTGCAGGTGTGTGTGTGTAGGTTTGTGTGTGTGTGTTTATGTGTTTATGTGTGTGCGCAAGTGCAGCTTTGTGGGTGTGTGTATGTGTGTGTGTGTGTGCAGGTTTGTGTGTGAGTGTGTAGGTTTGTGGGTGTGTGTGTGTAGGTTTGTGTGTGTGTGTGTACATGTGTGCGTGCGTGTGTGCGTGCGCGTGTGTGTGCATGTATGCTTGTGTATGTGTGCGGACAACCTTCTCGTGGTTCTCTATCAGGATCTCCACCACAATGTTCTGGAACTTGATGTCCATGATGGCCGCCACCGTCTCTTCTTGTGGGCGAAGCAACGTGGGGCCGAAGACCACGCCCAGATTGGCTACGGTCATCAGGTTCTGCTGATGGTGATTGGCCACGCTAGGAGAGAGAGACAATATGTAATGTAACTAGGCCTTACAAACCCTCTCCTCGTTCAAAACTGCACTCAAAACTTCGGTTAAATATATATATTTATATAAAACTTTCAGTCATGTATTTATTTTTGGCCTCTTAATTTGCCCCTATGTAAGGATCACTAATCACTAATGACAGCGCTTTACAAGTCCACTATATTTGTATCATCATCATCATTATGATTATTATAAAGCTTCAGGTATTTATCCCCGGACAGTCTGCGTCTCGCGGCAGACTGTCCAGGGTCAGCGGGGGTTAGTGAGACCCCAACCTCTGCTCTACGTAGGCAGGACAGCTCTCCCTGTCCCATGTGTCATCAGATACTTACTGAGCATGTTCACTGAACCCAGTGGTGAGTAGGATTAGCTTTAGATTGACCCCCCCCCCCCCCACCCCCCTCCTTTCCCCCGGGGTCCGTAAGAGGAGTAAATACATTAATGTTCAAAATAGACCCAAGCAGAAGCATGGTGTCATGCATCTGCTTTTAAATAAGTAGGCCAAGGCCTTTCATACAAGTGCTCTGCTAAAGCAATTTCCTAAAATAACACTCATGGGTCTGTGTGTGTGTGTGTGTGAGTGTTAGAAAGGGGTTGAAGGGGGGGCTGTATTAAGCCTGGAACGCAGACCCAACTAGATGGGAGAAGTGTTGATGATATCATAGGGTGCAGGAATTCGGGACACGCCCCCCTTCAGTATGATCGACAAGCAGACGTTAGCCGCGTCTGGCTATTTTTGGTTGTTAGCCATCTTTGTCCGGTGACTGAGTTTTGATAAAAGACATTTTTTATAAACAAAGAAAAAGTAGCACACACACAGCCGCAGGAATACACTGCTGTATGGCAAGGTTACTTCTTTGGTTCCTCTGCTGGTGGGTAGTGGTTACCGCCTTCAATTCAGATTTATTACAGATCTGTATTGGCACCAGCATTGGCTATATATATATATATATATATATATATATATATATATATATATATATATATATATACACGTATATAATATATTATATATATATATATATATATATTATATATACACACACATATACACATGTGTATATATATATACATACACACACACATATACATATAAATGCATACATACATAAATACATACATACATATATAGTTGCAATGCAACTGCAGAATGTCTACACCTTAACCTACACTGAGGCTTTTTTTTCTTGAGATTACTTTGTGCTGAGCAACGCCAAAGCAGCGAGCAAAATGCCCTGTGTCTTCGAGACTGAGTCTCAGTGTGTGTGTGTGTGTGTGTGTATTCTTCTGTCCAATTCAAACTGGTCCAACCTGCTGAGGCCACCAATAGTCTCCACCCATAACGGCTAATTAAAGGAGTGTGTAAGCGGTCATTACCACTTAATAAAGACTGTGTCTCTGTGGTTACACTCCACACGTCAACAACACAGCTTGTTTGTTGAGCACAACGTCAAAGGGAGAACAGCTCCTGCTATCACGGTTGGAGATACAAATATGCATGTGTAAGGATTCTCATCACATAAGGGTTGCACTCAACCGACCTCAGTGCACAAATCTAAACTCATTGTAGAAAACCAACTTCTTTTAAATCCATAAGAGAATAAAGAAAAATCGGACAGACCAGAGTCATAGAAACTTTTGTATCATTGAACTGCCTCATTGCATCCTCCACACACGCGCGCGCACACACACACACACACACCACACACGCACGCACGCGCACGCACGCGCAACATCGACAGCTGTTGATGTCACTCTGATGGAAGATAGCGCTGAAACGGATTTGACCTCGTTGACGTTTCAATGTGTGTGTTTGCTTGTGTGTGTGAGTGTTTTAAAACAACCATACAGGCCACAGAGTATAGAGAGATTACACAGAGCCCTAATACCTCTGGGGGATTGAGGACAAGCATAATGAGGCGATGGAGTATTCCAGTACTATATGGAGACATTGATTGAGGTTGGGGGGGGGGGGGGGGGGGGGGGGGGGGTGCTGAACTAGAACCATATGACCCCAAAGCATCGCATCATCTTGGCTTCCTAACATTAAAATAAAGACGGAGGAGAACGTAGTATGTCGATTATGAAGCGGTAGCTAGCTAAGAAGACTTGAAGACGTGTAATTTGAAGGTAGGTTTAGAAGTAGTAGCTAATTAGCTGGAGAAGCTGCAGAATCTTGCTGGTGCCCTGAGTTCATTAGGTCCATCTCCTTAGCTGGGGAAAACAGGATTTGTAACTGAGGTGAGATTTGAGAGGTTACTGTTGCCAAGCTACATACATATACGTTGAGCCTACATATCCAGTTTAGAACAATGCAAAGCTGTATGTCTAGGTGAGGGCCGCCGCCCTATGAGCTTGGGTAATTGGGTAAACAGCTTCAACACACATCGCTTGATAACAATAGCTGACAAGTGATAGCAATTGCATCACTGTGTATCTTACTTGTGTAACTTAATAAATTATATTCTACTTCCATTCTGAACTAGAACCATATGACCCAAAAGCATATCATCATCTTGGCTTCTAAGAGTAAGTCCGTATATACAGTGAGGGAAAAAAGTATTTGATCCCCTGCTGATTTTGTACGTTTGCCCACTGACAAAGACATGATCAATCTATAATTTTAATGGTAGGTTTATTTGAACAGTGAGAGACAGAATAACAACAAATAAATCCAGAATTTCTTTTTATAAATTGATTTGCATTTTCATGAGGGAAATAAGTATTTGACCCCCTCTCAATCAGAAAGATTTCTGGCTCCCAGGTGTCTTTTATACAGGTAACGAGCTGAGATTAGGAGCACACTCTTAAAGGGAGCGCTCCTAATCTCAGTTTGTTACCTGTATAAAAGACACCTGTCCACAGAAGCAATCAATCAGATTCCAAACTCTCCACCATGGCCAAGACCAAACAGCTCTCCAAGGATGTCAGGGACAAGATTGTAGACCTACACAAGGCTGGAATGGGCTACAAGACCATCGCCAAGCAGCTTGGTGAGAAGGTGACAACAGTTGGTGCGATTATTCGCAAATGGAAGAAACACAAAATAATTAATCTCCCTCGGCCTGGGGATCCACGCAAGATCTCACCTCGTGGAGTTGCAATGATCATGAGAACGGTGAGGAATCAGCCCAGAACTACACGGGAGGATCTTGTCAATGATCTCAAGGCAGCTGGGACCATAGTCACCAAGAAAACAATTGGTAACACACTATGCCGTGAAGGACTGAAATCCTGCAGCGCCCGCAAGGTCCCCCTGCTCAAGAAAGCCCATACACAGGCCCGTCTGAAGTTTGCCAATGAACATCTGAATGATTCAGAGAAGAACTGGGTGAAAGTGTTGTGGTCAGATGAGACCAAATACGAGCTCTTTGGCATCAACTCAACTCGCCGTGTTTGGAGGAAGAGGAATGCTGCCTATGACCCCAAGAACACCATCCCCACCGTCAAACATGGAGGGGGAAACGTTATGTTTTGGGGGGGGGTTTCTGCTAACGGGACAGGACAACTTCACTGCATCAAAGGGACGATGGACGGCGCCATGTACCGTCAAATCTTGGGTGAGAACCTCCTTCCCTCAGCCAGGGCATGGAAAATGGGTCATGGATGGGTATTCCAGCATGACAATGACCCAAAACACACGGCCAAGGCAACAAATGAGTGGCTCAAGAAGAAGCACATTAAGGTCCTGAAGTGGCCTAGCCAGTCTCCAGACCTTAATCCCATAGAAAATCTGTGGAGGGAGCTGAAGGTTCGAGTTGCCAAACGTCAGGCTCGAAACCTTAATGACTTGGAGAAGATCTGCAAAGAGGAGTGGGACAAAATCCCTCCTGAGATGTGTGCAAACCTGGTAGCCAACTACAAGAAACGTCTGACCTCTGTGATTGCCAACAAGGGTTTTGCCACCAAGTACTAAGTCATGTTTTGCAGAGGGATCAAATACTTATTTCCCTCATTAAAATGCAAATCAATTTATAACATTTTTGACATGCGTTTTTCTGGATATATTTGTTGTTATTCTGTCTCTCACTGTTCAAATAAACCTACCATTAAAATTATAGACTGAGCATGTCTTTGTCAGTGGGCAAAACGTACAAAATCAGCAGGGGATCAAATACTTTTTTCCACACTGTTGGTTTAATGAAGGTAGCTTGCTAAGAAGAAGTTATTATGTAGTTTAAGAAATAGTAGCTAGCTAGCTAGCTAGCTAAGAAGAAGCTAGTTTACATGGTGGCACTCCCACTTACTCAGTAGCTGCAATTACAACCCAGTCAAGTAATTACTATAAATTATTTGTTTCTCATTAAACATTATTAATATTACCTATAAATAATAACTGGTTAAACATTTTAATTATACATATTAATTATAATATGAGTAAACGGGAAAAATATGTGGATCCAAATATTGACGTGAACAAAATGTCCGTATCACGGCAGTCCGATTTTGAAATGTTCCGGTGGCGCTGGAAGGGAGCATGGTGGTTACATTCATCGGGGAGAACACTTTGTAGGTAACCGAGCGGTAATCTTGCTGGTGCATACCTCAGGTAAAAAGGATTTGTAACAGAGGTGAGGGTGAGGCCTGGCTACACACGTTGGGCCTACAAATCCAGTATCGAATAATGTAAAGTTGCATGTCTCTTGGGTAATTGGGTAAAACAGTTTCAACACAAATTGCGTAAGACGTATAGCGGAAACGAATTACAAATGGCAATGTAATTCGTAAGTAAGTAATGTGTATCTTACTTCTGTAACTTAAAAGAGGAAATGAGAATGAAAACAATAGCATAGGGATAGGATCTGATCCTTAGGGGTTTGACAACAGTGATAAGGGTTGCTAGCGTGCTATGTGCTGGCCCTGTTGAGGGTGGGCATGTTATGATATCATTGAGTGAAATGCCAAGCCGAGCCAGCGCAAAAAAACAACAAACATAACGCCATCAGAAAAAAGTGTCAGCTGTAACCGATGTTGTTCTTTTGTTTTTTGTTGCATATGCTGGCATAATTCCCAGTGAGGTATACTCAACTGTGATGTGCTTGCAGGTTATCGGCAGTAGAGAGGTAAAGAACACAGGTTTCTTTGAAAGCCTTTAAAAAGCTTAACAATGACAGTGCTGAGATTTTCTTCAATACATGACGTGGTTTACTACGTGGTTTTACACAGAAAACAAAATACTTGTGTGTGAGTTGAGTGTGTATATACATCTATGAGAATGCTTGTGTGTGTGTGTGTGTGTGTGTGTGTGTGTGCATGCGTGTGTGGTTGCATGCGTGCGTGTGTGTCAGTAGGGGGTGGGCCCTTCATCCACCTACTTGGCCAGATGTTTGGTGAGCAGCTCCAGCATCTGTCTGTTCTTCTCGGGCAGCCGGTGGACGATCTGGTGGATCTCTGTCACCCTGGCCTCTGGGTTGTCCAGCTCTGGAGAAAAGAGAGGGAGAGGGAGAAGCCAAGCAGAGAAAAGTGAGTAAGTCATCAGAGATCCAACGTGATAGGTCAAGAACCAGCCAGGGTAATTCGCACTATATTTTATATCGTGTGTTCTCCTGCCGTAGCATGGCTCACACAGTAATAGTTAGTGTCAGACAGGCACTGAGAAAGACAGACACTCTTAGACACACACACACACACACACACACACACACACACACACACACACCAGGCCAAAGGTGGCTGTGCACAGTGAACCAAGGTGGCACAGAATCACACCTCAATGTATTCCATACTCAAAGAGAGAAGCCGGCTCACAAACTTGAGTAGCTGCATGTGGCTGATCGCGTGCAGCTGCTGCAGTCTCCCACACACACATCACAACCTTTACGACCCCGTCTGCTTTAGTGCGTGCATACAAATCACACTATAAATGATGGTCTCGACAGGAAATGACGATCACACACACACACACAAACACGCACGCACAAACACGCACGCACGCATATACACACACGTGCACTGCGCGCATATGACAAAGACACGCGTTCTCAAACAGACACGCACGAACGCGCACACAGGCGTAAATCCATAGCCCGTCAGTTGCTATGACGACGCGTGAAGTGATGGCGACATGTTGAAGGCATTAACGGTAATGGCGGTCACCTCATCTGCAACCTCTGGAGAGGCGGCTTTATAGCCACCGTAGTTCTTGGTCCGTGTGTGGCTACGCTACGAGTCCACACAAGGCATTGTGGGTAGTCGTGATGTGCATGCTAAATACCTGGCCAAAAATAAAACGTTGTCAGAAAATAAGTATGTCATTATCTTCAGATACAAGTAGATCCATTTGTTCGGTGTTCATTTTTAAGAACTTAAAGAAGAGACAACGTTTAATTTTGAACCGAAATGATAATAGGACAACAACATATGTTGACCCTTTCATTTACACATGTTGCTTGCTTGTTACTAACTTCCACGTCTGTTCCATGCAGTTCATTTTAAATGGCACGGTGTGCATGATAGAGTGGGCAGTAAAAACAAAACATGACTGCGTTTACAGCTTCCATCCCCTGGCAGTGCGCAGGAAACTTCTAAAAGGTAAAAGAACAACAAGCCAAGAGAGGGCGGGAGAGACAGAGAGAGGCAGAGAGAGGCAGAGAGAGGCAGAGAGAGAGGGAGCGAGAGCGCAAGAGAGAAAGAGGGAGAGAGAGAGAAAGAGGGAGAGAAAGAGAGCAGAGAAAAGTGAAAAGTTATCAGATCAAAACGTGATCTGTCAAGAACCAGCCAGGGTGACTCCAACTATATTTTATATTGTGCATGTGTGTGTGTGTTCTCCTGCTGTAGCATGTCTTTAACCCTGTGTGTGTGTGTGTGTGTGTGTGTGTGTCTCTCTCTCTCTCTGCCTATCCTAATCAGAGGGGGATGGAAACGAGGATAGAGAAGGGGAGGGGTAGGTTGAGTAAGTTCAGCTGAGGACAGAGTCCTCAGAAACTCCCTGCTGCTAGTTACGACCAGCTTAGATTAAACACACACATGCAAACACACACACACAGGTTCACACACAGGTTCTCACACACACACACACACACACACACAGCTGTGAAGTCCATTTCCTGCCGCCGTTGCTGTAGCCACACAGCCATTTCCTGCAGTCTGCCCTCGAAGCAGCTCAGCCCGCTTCATGAAGTCTTAGCAACCTGGGCCGAACGCAACCAGACCCATAGAACCTGATGGCAACAGAATGAGCCATAAAACCAAGGCCTCAACCAGACCCATAGAACCTGATGGCAACAGAATGAGCCATAAAACCAAGGCCTCAAATAGACGCCAACTGCGTAACCAGCAGCAGGCCAAACCGGGGCAAACCAGATCAGAGGGAGCGAGACAGACCTAATCCACCTCAAAAGACAGCAGGTAGCCCTTGTTCTACAGTCATAGAACAATGGGAGGCGGGGCACGGAACTCGATTTTTGACTGCGGTTGAAAGTGTATCCCGATGCACTTTCGCCGTATTTACTTTGTTTCATTGTTGGGATTGTCATGTTTTCTTGGGGCCAAATTGATAGCCATTAAAACGAGAGTCATTCAAATACCTTTTACCAAGTGCCAACTTGGTAACTTGGTAATTGTCGGACAAAATGGTTGACGCGGCCATTTTGTGATTTCCTTCCACTGCTTCCATTTCCTTCCAAATGTCATCTTTTAACATCCCAACATCTTGACACCCAGCCATGGAGCACGGGGCACGGTGTCGGCACAGCGGCACCCACCAGCCTGATCAATGCCACCAGGTGAGCACGTTGCGCCCCCAAGGGTGCTCAGTGGGCGTCATGGCAACACACTAGCATGTGACCCCCCAGACATCACAAGGCCTAGCACAGGATCGCAGCATCTACTGCAGTGTGCGACTTGACTGTTCTGGGCCATCTACTGAAGCCACCATCGAACATGGTGCCCTGAACCGCCTCCTCCTCCTAATTAGAGCAACCACAAAAAGAAGCGATAACGGCGTCGACCTGGGTTTGTCTCGTGGGTTTAGCACATCCACACGCTGCTTCCCCCACATTTACACCTGTTTCACATTAAAAGCTCATGACTCGTTGTTTTTGTCAACCTAAAAAAAAAAACGATTCATCCAAATTCATTCCTATGGGTCACTTACCGAAACATTCTTTTTCTACAGCCTCAAAAACGATTGACCGGCATAGACTTTAGAAAAGGCATAGAAAACTTGTTTGCATCGGAATTGCGTCATGAATGGCAATAAACAGTTTGATGTTATCATCCTCTGTGTTGAATGTGGTTTCGTCTAGGGCTGGGCTTACGATCAGGATGCATCAACAGCTGGTCGGGCCTGCAGCACAGATACGTGGCACAGAAAACACACACACACACACACACACACACACACACACACACACAGAGACACACACACACACACACACACACACACACACACAGAGACACTCACTGGCAGCTTTGATGAAGTTCCTCTGGTACTGGTATGTCGTAAGTGGAGCAGGGAGCATTCTGGAGAAACCAAAAACAGAAGATGGAGATTTTATTATATAAATAATACAAACAGTTGGAGCTTGTGTAAAAATGCCAAAAAGATCACCCCTCCAGGGGGATTTAAATAGTATGTGTTTTAATCTCATTTGAACTAGTCCCTATCTCCCTCTGTTCACATACTTCCCCTCGCTCATTCAGAGGAGTTTACCCAGCTGGAGACCACTTTATCACGCCTCACATTACTAATGGACCAACCAGACAGTGTGTGTGTGTGTGTGTGTGTGTGTGTGTGTGTGTGTGTGTGAGAGAGTGAGAGAGAGAGAGACTTTCAGGTATGTAGTGTAGAATCATTTAAGTGGACCAGCGTCTTTTCTTGTTTTCGTTCCTTCTTTCTTCCTTCCATCCCCCTCTCCTTAACCCTCCACTGACCTCTTGGGATCAGAGAGAGAGAGAGAGAGAGAGAGAGAGAGAGAGAGAGAGAGAGAGAGAGAGAGAGAGAGAGAGAGAGAGAGAGAGAGAGAGAGAGAGAGAGATCCCCCTCTCCTTCCCCCTCCACAGGTCTCCACTGACCTCTTGTGATCAGAATCTCTCTTCCCTGATCAACAGGTAAACAGGTGAACACTCACCATCAGGCCAACCCTGTCTGTTCAGAGACTGGCTTCTCGTCCTCAATAAGAGCAACACAAACTTCAGGGTGGATGACGCAATGCGAAATCCAAAAACGCACCGACACACAATCAACCGTGGGACGAGCAGAGGTGAGCGCTGGGTTTCCATGGCGATAGGGCCTCGCAGCTGACGTGCCCTTGAGCGCGCGGCAGAGGCGGACGTGGTTTCACAATACATCGATGACGGACGGACGGACGGATGGACGGACGCGTATCAGACTCACACGCACCCTCCCCGACCTCCCGCCACCGATGGGGTGTAAGGATAACCCACCGTCGTCTGTTCTCTGCAGATGGGTTTCTATCCTTATCACTCCATCCACATCACTCTTCATATCCTTGCATTGCCCTTTTCTTTCATCTATCCATCCCTCAATCCATGCATATTTTCCATCCCTCCACCCATACACTGATCCACATTCTATCCATCCATCCATACACACATTCATTTTTTTATAACCTTCCAGCAGTACACCGATTTATTTTTCACAACCATCCATCAGTAACCCTATTTTCCATCCATCCATTTAGCCATCCCTCAATGCAAATGTCCTATCCATCTATCCATCCATCATCCCTAGTGAAACAGCCGTGTTTCGGCTCGTTCCACCACACACCTGAAGTAGTACTTGATGGCGCTGGTAATGGTCTTGATCTCCCACTCTTGGCTGTCCAGCTCCACGTCAGCACACGTCTTGGGGTCTGCAGTGAACGGGGTGAGAGCGAGATCAGACAGCGAACAGGAAGTAAGTGGGTCAAATGGATTGATAGAGCCCCTTTCACAGACAAGAAGTCACCGAGTGATACAGGATCACATTAACAACAGTGATACAGAAAACATCGATATTTCACATACTGTGAAATAAAAGAAAGAAAATCAAACCAACAAAAACAGACGATGGATTACATCCCTTTGAGGGGTATTTCATGGTAGAAATGTATTTCAGTTACACAATGTTACACAACGTGATTGTGTGATTATGACAGAAGGAATGTCACAACATTCCTTCGATTCCATATCCCTCCTTTGTCTCCACTTGCTTATCGTCTCTACTACATGGCCATCCATCTGTTGAGTTTAATCCTTCCTCAGAGAGCTATTTCGGGATTACGTTCACTCCAGCTGGGACAGAATATGCGCGGATACACGTGTGTTTGGTTTTCACCTAATGTGTGAGCACTGACTTCGTACATGAGTGCGTACATGCTTGTGGTTGGGAGTGTGTGTGGGTGTGTTTCATTCATGCTTACCCATAGCAAGGCTCAGTAGTTTCTGTACTCTGGAGCTGACTCCAACAATTCTGTATAATCCCTGCTCATCTATACCTGCAGCAAGAGCAGGTGGAGGAGGAGAATCGAGGAGCAGAGGAGTCAAGAAGAGGAGGAGAAGCGGTGAGGAGGAGAAGATGAGAAGAGGTGAGGAGGGGAATAGAGGAGGAGGAGGAGGAGGAGGAGGAGGAGGAGGAGGAGGAGGAGGAGGAGGAGGAGGAGGAGGAGAGAAGGGAACAACATCAACAACAGAAACCAAGAACTGAGTTGTAATCCATACAGTGATTATCTGTGGAACAGTTCTACCGGGGTCCTTCCTGTCCATCTGTGAGTGTCTCTGTCTACTGCACACATCAAACAGGCAAAACGTGACCAGATGTCATGTGATCCCTGGGTGAGGAAACACCGCCCTACCTCTGGTTTCCAGTGCATAGATGAATTTCTTGACCACGTTGAAGCCTATCACGTCCAGTTGGGCCACTGAGAACCAATCACAGAAAGAGAGAGTAGATCAGTCAAAACAGAGGCTTCACCACATGCTCTACAGACTCTGCAGGACTCAAATGAACTAAACGACAGTAATGAAGGTGGCTTACCGCCTTCTGATTGGAGGTCTCTGTTCAGGTTGTACACCTGTGGTGGCATGAAACAAGAACAATATGTATTGAATACATGTTTTATGAAAAAAATTTAAAGGGTGCTCTTGGTTTACACAATCTTATGAGCCTAGAAGCGCACACTAAGTTAACCAGCAGGAGTAGTCGACATGCTATAAGGGGGCAAAAACACATTATATAAAGGGTTGACCTTTGAACGTCCTTGGTAACCGTGGTAACCTACCGGCTCTCTGCCATCCATGGCCTCCATCCACAGCCGGCGGTCCTCCTCTGAGAGGGCCTGCATGGTGATCACCCCAGGTCTGCACACACACACACACACACACACACACACACACACACACACACACACGTATAAACACGCACAAGTAGTCAAAGGTACACATGGAAAGACAAACAGACGAACACACCCACACACACATATACACACACACACACAAACACACACACACACACAGAAAGACAAACCAATTCCAGTTATTCCCCTGTGTCCACATTCATATAAATGCAAATACATTGCATTGAAATGTAGGAAGTGTAACCTGTGTCCCTAGAGGGCTATGCGGTGAACAGATGGTGTTGTGGTATTAGGAGGTAATCATTTGACTAATAATACACTTTATTCTCCACAGGGGTCTCTTGAGGAGAACGACCTCCAAAACAGACCCTGCGTTTTGCCCTACTGACACCTGCACCCACACACCCACACACACGGAGAGATATACACTCACACACACACATAAGATAAGATAAACCTTTATTAATCCCTGGAGGTCATTTCAGGTGTCATAACAGCAATGCGAATTAAACACAGGAGAGGTACAGGTGAGAGTTAAAGTATAGAACCAAACCAAGATATTAGGACTACAAATATAAATAACCAAAAATAAAGATAAAGTAAAACACTGAGCAGCTGGCTCTAGATATCTGTCTCATATCTGTGTCTCTTCAATCTCTGTCTAGCAATATATATAAATGCACATATACAATTATGAATGATTATACGAATGAATGAATCAATAAATATGAGTCCATGCGCAAGTGCATACAGATGTGCGCGAATGCACACACACACACACACACACACACACACACACACACACACACACACACACACACACATCAATCTCATCGAGTCCAGTCTGTGCTCTGCCTTTCCAATCAGGCCTGCTGTCAGGTCACAAGCTCTTAGCAGTATATTGTATGTCAGCACAATCCCCCCCCCACCCCCACAACCTCACTTACACAACAAATCACACACTAACACACACACATACACACACAGACGCTACACACACAATAACACACACGTGGTAGGACATGAATACTCAACGCAAACAGACACATATGCATGGATCTCCACGCACCTACCCACCCGCCGACAAGCGCGCGCACACACACACACACACACACACACACACACACACATTAAAGATGGAAGCTGACCAGTTTATTCTCAGAAATCCATCAGATCCCATTTCCATCTCCCCCCTCCCTCTCGTTTGAACGTGCCCAGCCAGGCCACCTCTCTGCTCCATCTGGCTCCCTGATTTACACCACCGTGTGTGCTGGGTGCCTCTTTTGTTTCTAGGGGTGTTGAGGGAGGGAGGCTGGAGGGGTGTGCGCGTGTGTGTGCGCGTGTGTGTGTGTGTGTGTGTGTGTGTAGGGGGGGGGGGGGGGGGGGGTTAGTTATGGAAGCAAATCACTGCCATAATGTTTTGTGTTGTTTTGAAGCCATTCAACTTTGAATATGGAAAAGTGAACACCTTTGAATTCATAAAATTGAAATATTATACTTTGAAAACAAGGTCACTTGAATTTATTCGTTTTGAATTAACCTCTTTGAAATTCAAATATGGCATTTGAAGTTCTCAAATGCCATTTCAAAAACACAATTTGAAATATATTTTTGTTAATGTTCACTGATTCAGACACAATAAAATCAAGAATAAAAATTCTACCTGAACTAAACCTGTCCGGTTTTTCGGACAGGCCTAAGCAATCGAGACTGACTGTAATCAAACCGACTTCTGGCCTAGGGCGAACAATAGGTACCCAGTAAGGAGCCCCAAACAGGACAAGTTAGCAGAGCCCCGTCGTTCTTCCTGTGCGCTTTGGGTTTGATTCTCAAGCCATTTTATTTAATTACGTGACAGACAGACTGCCCTCTTAAACCAGTAGTAGGCTCGTTGCATTCACTCTCAATTGCTTCGGCCTGTCCTTGGAATACCCAACTACTCGGGTTAGAATTTATATTGCCTAAATTTTCTGATCCGTATTTTGACCACTTGTATGAGTACTGAATATCGTATTTCAAATATCTGCTACTTTATTTTAAAACATTATGGCTATGATTTGCTTTGAAAGGTAGTGGTCAGGAAAAAATTAAAACTTTTTCAAAGGGTTGGTTTTCAGAGCCTGACACGTCCTCATACGTACAAAGCTACAATGACTCAAGAGCACCACCCTGTGGCAGCTCTGAGCTAAGACACAATGAACACATTGTGCGTGTGAAGAAAAACGTAAGAATAGAAAAACAAACACAGCACACACAGGTATAGATGTGCACACACACACACACACACACACACACACACACACACACACACACCTGTCCATTGCCTCCACATCGAAGCAGAACCTCTTCTCTATTGAGTCCGTCTTCCTTCTGATACAAGACTTGAGAATGAAGCTTTCCTCTTCTCCCTAAAGATGGGGGGAGAGACAGAGACAGATATAAATAGAGTTAGAGAGAGAGACAAAGAGAGCGAGAAAAATAAAGAGAGAGAGAGAGAGACAGAGATATAGTGAGAGAGAGAGACAAAGAGCGACAGAGAGAGAGGGAGAGAGAGAGAAGTCAGTTAAGAGACCAGCAAACAGGACTTGTAACAGTTTGAGACATGCAACAGCAGAGAAACATTCCATTATGTTTTACTGCCTTTCTTAAGGTAACATTGATTACATTTGACGATGGGATTTATTTGTATGAACAAACACACTCATGTGTCATGTCATTCGCCAACAGCATAAATCTACGTTACACGACACAGGTTTAACCACTCTAAATGAAGCATAACTACATTCAATGGACTA
>JACYXH010000658.1:952500-1000000 GCA_026745465.1 Lota lota
CATTTAATTCTGCAAAAGCTGCACAAATTCCAACACCTAGGTGATGGTAGCAAGCTGGCCCTGGCTGCCATTGGACAGAGGCAGCGTTAAATTGCATGCTGGCCTGTGTTGGAGCTAAACTGGGATTAGCATGATGGTCTACTGAATTTGGGGCTGTAGAGACAGATTATTCACTTAATATCCAGCCTCCAAGTCGCACACAATGGAAGGATAGATAAGAACATTAGACACTGTGGCAATCAGCAATCTAAATATAGTCCATGATGTTTGGATTGCGGCTAATTATTGATGTAATAATATTGGTATCATGTTCTAGTTTAGACATGGTGTGTTTGCGTGTGTGCGTGTGTGTGTTGTCACGGTTACCTTAGCAGCACTGATCTGCTCCTTCCGAAACCGTTCCAGGGGCATGATGAGCACATCGTTGGCATTTTCAATCTGGAACAAAATAATGTGTTGTATTACAGCACAGCACAAGTAAAGTGTAGCACAACACAGCACAGTACATTGTTGCACAGTACAGTACAGTGTAGCACAGTACAGTACAGTGTATCCCAGTAAAGTACAGTGTAGCACAGTACAGTACAGTGTATCCCAGTAAAGTACAGTGTAGCACAGTACAGTACAGTGTATCCCAGTAAAGTACAGTGTAGCACGGTACAGTACAGTGTAGCACAGTACAGTACAGTGTAGCACGGTACAGTACAGTGTAGCACAGTACAGTACAGTGTAGCACGGTACAGTACAGTGTATCCCAGTAAAGTACAGTGTAGCACAGTACAGTACAGTGTATCCCAGTATAGTACAGTGTAGCATGGTACAGTACAGTGTAGCACGGTATAGTGTAGCAGTATAGTACAGTGTAGCATGGTACAGTACAGTGTAGCACGGTACAGTGTAGCAGTATAGTACAGTGTAGCATGGTACAGTACAGTGTAGCACGGTACAGTGTAGCAGTATAGTACAGTATAGTATAGTTCAGTACAGTCAGTGTCGCACAGTACAGTGCAGTACAGTGTAGCACAGTAAAGTACAGTTAGTGTAGCACAGTAAAGTACAGTTAGTGTAGCACAGTACAGTATAATGTAGTAAAGTAGTGTAGTTAAGTAAAGTATCATGGGTAGGGAAAACCGTTATTTAGGAGACTTTGGTCTGGACTAAGCAGCTTACAGTGAAGACAGGGACAGGTCACAGGTCATTAAGGAGCAGTTAAGGGGGTTGAGCTTCATGCTCAAGGACGCATACAGGGAGTACAATGCCCTACAAAGGCAACAAGCAGTAACTCAAATGTTTGCGATAATTGAGCTATGACTCAAAATGAACTTGTGGATATATGTTTAATGTTGTGACACTTGGGATTTTGAACCAAATGGGGTCATTGGTTATTGAACCAAAGTATCTTGGTTCAATCTTCCTGTTTTTTGGATAAACAAAGGTGTACAAATTGCAGTAACTTCCAAATCGGTCTCAAAACCAAGGCAGACTGCCATATCTGCAATTTCCCCATGCAGATACTGTTGACTGCCTTGGTATTCTATGTACGTCACAAATGAAGTGATAGATATGAAGCTGTTTGTACAAGATGATAATGACGATGAAGATAAGGAGGTTAATCAACCTCATAACTTACAACTTTTAAAACATTTAGACATCTAAATAAAAAAATTAAAAAAAATTGAATGTAGTAATAAATGAAGAAATGCTTATTAATGTCGGAAAAAAACACATATCTGAATTGGAATTCAAACTTTACTGCCCTTGGCAGATGTACTGCCAATGTATGGCCTACACAGCCATTAATGGTAAGACAACGAGTGCAGTATCTTCGTTTTTGGGGTTATAGGTCAAACATATTGTTTCTTTTTTGAGGGATCAAATACCTCATTGAATCATAGTTTATTAATGGTATTTCTTACAACACAATTGGCCGTACAGTCAAAGTTTTCAGTTTCACAGTTGATGCAGATATTGCGATTTGCCCCTTTCAGGGCAGTACAGTAGAATACGGTTTGAAGTACTGTAGAACAGTAACGTATAACAGTGGATGTTTAGTACTGTATAACAGTGGATGTGTAGTACTGTATAACAGTGGATGTGTAGTACTGTATAACAGTGGATGTGTAGTACCGTATAACAGTGGATGTGTAGTACTGTATAACAGTGGATGTGTAGTACTGTATAACAGTGGATGTGTAGTACTGTATAACAGTGGATGTGTAGTACTGTATAACAGTGGATGTGTAGTACTGTATAACAGTGGATGTGTAGTACTGTATAACAGTGCAGTATAATAGTGTCTGACTGTGGTACAGTTACAGCAGATGTAACTCACCATACGGGTCCTCTCATCTTCCAGGTTCTGCAGGACTCCTGCAAACTCCTGCAGAGACTTGGCTGTGGACGGCCCAAGGGACAGATGGATGTAGGGAGAGAGGGAGAGAGAGGGAGAGCGAGGGAGAGAGCGAGAGAGAGAGGGAGAGAGAGAGAGAGAGAGGGAGAGAACGAGAGCGAGAGGGAGAGGGAGAGAGAGACAGATGGTGAGTGCTCACAAGTGAAAGGGAGGCCTAGAAACGGTAGATGAGATTGGAAATGAAAGATAGAACACTTTGTTGGAGACCGAGGGTGAGAGAAGAACGCCACCTCGCTTCTCTCGTTCACACAGAGACTTGGCGGACAGCAGTCTGCTGATAATCCCACCAGTTTACAGGCTAGTTCAGCAGTGTTTAGTCCTTTGTGCACACTTCAGCAAGCTCCTACTTGTTTCTCATGTCTCTCGCTCCCTCCACTCTCTCTTTCTCTCTCTGGCAAGCAAGGCATGGCAGCAATGTTTCAGGTTAGTTTCCACTTCAAGTGCCTGACACATCCAACGTCCAACACATCACGTGCAAGTTCATATGCACACGCACACACTCACACACTTGACACAACTAATGATTCAAGTTGGGAAGGCCAGTTACATCTTTCTATAAAGATGTTGTGAGCTTCAGAATGTGTTAAGAGCAAAACAGCTTTTAGTCACTTTTAATATGGCTCATAAAATGCTATCAATCATTTTTTTCCCCTAAAAACATCTGGGTTTTGATCCATTTCAGATCCATTTCAATAGCAAAGTGAAGATTAGTATAAAATGCATAAATTGCATTCATTGCCAGCAGGTTTCAGTGGTGGTAGTAACAAGGTAAGACTTTGTCACTGTACTTAAGTACATTTGTCAGGTATCTGTACTTTATTTAAGTATATTTGATTTCTGAGACTATCCACTTTTACTCCACTACACTTTATAGAACCTACCTGTATTATACTGCACCACATTTCTAAAACCAGGCTACAATTTTATTACATATGTCAAAATGGAACCAAAGCGAGAGGAACCAATTCTCTAACTAACCAGACCCCACATCACTGATTCACTGACAGAGTGAATCAGTGAATCATCACTCTCAGAGCCCGGAGCAGCAGTGCTATCTTGTGTTTGTGTAGCTGCCGAATGAACTGATGAGAGGAATCCTGGATTCTGTGCAAGATTCAACAGTTGTGTTCAGGTCAGGGCCTCCTGCTGCTACTATTGATGTACTGCAAGTGTGTTCTCTGTAGCGCCACTTGTTTCAGCTTTACATTTGCATTGTTTTTGCTGCAAACCGTGTATTTGCAGCGTTGTTGCATAGGACAACCAGTTTTACAGTTTATGAAACAAATCCAAAAGTGAAATAAAATCTCATCTTAATAGCTATTGAATTGTTATCAGGATATGCATCCGCAGTCAGAAAAAGAGGTAGGTAGGCAAACGCCATGCTATTAGTGGTGTGATCTTTCAGTATCTCACGATTCCAGGTTGAAATTTGGGGTCCCGAAAAACAAATAAAAAGGATTTCTGATTCAAAAACAATTCTTTATTTAGTACATAGAGGTTCTAGTTTCCTTCTCTACTCCAGACGGCTGTGAGCTAAGAAAGGTGGTAAATGATGGAATAAAAGGAGAGTAAAGGGTGTATAAGATGAAGTCCTTTTTAATCACACCCCTAGAACATTAGATAAATATTATTATCCTTACTATCATTACAGACATGACTCTGGACGGTAGGTGTCAAGGTGCTAGCGAAGTGTTCGAATACTGTTGTGACATGTTCATTGGTTTGAACATTGCACAATGTTCAAACCACCGTATTTGCTTTGTGTTAACAGAGAAAGAAGTGCACTTTGCATCGACTTTTCAAATTGTATTGTATTTTTTACTATTCTAATATTCGTTCGAAAATCCAAACGATTATCTGAAGCTTTAAATGATGTATTGGGGCCAGCCCTTATACCTACCTAACGAACGAATGCCTGATTATTCGAATATTGAGGCTCAGCAATAAAAGAAAGTAATGGGTGTCGATAAGTGAAGAAGAAACACAAATGACAACATTATATTCAACTGTTCCTCTGGTTGTTTGTACTAGAGTTGGACGAGGTAGGAGTCAGCTCACCGATGCAGATCTCATCATCCGTCTCTGCGTCCCCGATACACTGGAATTTAAACTCGTTCAAAGACTCTGCAAACTTCCTCTTGGCCGTCGACAAATCTGAAACACGAGAAGAATGTGTTGTTTATAAATATGTTAAATACGCGAGTCATACAAAGTAATATTCACTGATATTTCTTATTATGAAGAAATATCTATAAATTATATATCTATTTTGTTTTCTTATTATACTTTCAGTGCATACATTCTTAGCATGGGTGTCCTAGTATGGACATGGACATAGTGTGTGTGTGTGTGTGTGTGTGTGTGTGTGTGTGTGTGTGTGTGTGTGTGTGTGTGTGTGTGTGTGTGTGTGTGTGTGTGTGTGTGTGTGTCATCCCTTTTAGTAACATTTTGACTATTCATTCCATGGAGTTCACTGAAACCTGGACATCAAACCTATTTATTTACTCAAGAACATAGGTTTGACTTGCTCCAAATAAATTTATACAAAGTCTCAAGTCCATTTTATAAACTCACTGAGGCTACACAAATAAATTGGGAGTGTTCTGGCGCAGTAATTGTCACCATAACAGTCTTTTCATGCTTTAAATACTATGAACTATTAAATACTATTAACTACTAATGTCTAACAAGGAATTCCATAGAAGTCTCACATTTGTGTGCATGCTGGATTGTCAGCACAAGCATACCTAACCCACAGCACACCGAGTTAAGCCAAACAAGTGTAATCTCCGAAATAAAACACTTGGTTTAGTCATTCTTCATAACGCAAGAAACAAGGAATGCTATGAAACCAACTAGCAGACAGAGAAATAAGCAGCTAAATAAACGTATCCCCGCTATCCGGAAACCAGACAGACACCAACTATACTGTGGCTTCCGAATTCAATGGTATCGTGGAGAGAGCGAGAGCGAGAGCGAGAGCGAGAGCGAGAGCGAGAGCGAGAGCGAGAGAGAGAGAGACTCATAACAAACAGCAGTAATGTGTGCTAAGTCACATGGAACGCCCAGCGTCTGGCCACAGAACCACTGTGAGCAGCAGTTAGCCAGCAGGTGCACCTCTGCCAGACCAATTATTGTGTGTGTGTGTGTGTGATTGTGTGTATGTGTGTGTTTGTGTGTTTGTGTTTAAAGAGTGCCCAGAGGGACAGACACTAAATGAGGGATGGGAGTGACAGACCGTAAAAAAAAGAGAAGCAGAAAATGAAGAATCAACGATGGCGTGTATGTGTGTGTGTGTGTGCAAGAACTGCCCCTGCTTGAACTACCAGTGAAACGCAGACCTAATGGCCCCTGAAAACACTGGCTGACAGCCTCATCATTGGTCTAGAGAAAACACACACACACACACACACACAATAACACCAACCCTTTCTCTCTGAATGTATTGAGAAACAAGCGGCGAGCATTCCATTGAGATAGTGAGTCATGGTGGCTCTGGGCTAGTGAAGCCTCAAAGGAGGGCCAACTTGTTGCTCAGTACTGGAAGGACTAGAGACCTTCACTACAGGTGCCAGAACACCGACCACATAAGTGGTGTAATGTTTCTAGATCTATCGTCACTCCTCCTGTGACTTTCTTTCAATTCCCTCCAGTGATTCAGAACGAAGGCAAATGACAAACGGCAACAGGGACTCCAGCCCTCCACCCAAACGAGTGTAAAGTGACCACCAGCATGGTCAAGAATGAGCTGTAGCTCACGGTCCCTCACGGAGCGGTGTGGACAGACAAACAAGCCGGGGGCGGCCGTGGCGTGCATGCACGTGTGGTTGTGTGTGTGTGTGTGTGTGTGTGTGTGTGTGTGTGTGTGTGTGTGTGCGTGCGTGCGTGCGTGCGTGCGTGCGTGCGTGCGTGCGTGTGTGCGTGCGTGCGTGTGTGGATCCACTCGGTGGTTCTGGAACGAGTGCTGTGTAACCAGAGCTGATGTTGGCGAGCGAGGGGATGAGGTAACACCAGGGGATTTTGAGATTTCCCTTGAAATGACCCGAAACACATTGAAAACTGTGTTATGCGTCGCTATCCTCAAGCCCTGCACCTTCATGGCACAAGCAGCGCCACCGCATAGGGTAACATCAACGGTGTTGGTAGAGTTTATGCTTGGTGTGTGCATATAGGTATGTACGTGCGCAAGTGCACACACACACACACACACACACACACACCACATGCTCACACAAAGGGCCGAGATGTTAAACAAAAATCTAATCTACATTGTTGGCTGGGGTGACCAAATGTAAACATTTTCCAAAAGGAATAGACTGAATGGAGGGAGAGCCAACATTATAAAATGTATAAAATACTAATGTTACATATTCACATGCCAATTTGACATCCCATTGGTGCCAGCAATTGTTCATACACCCCACACACGACAGGAATTGAACATGATTGGAGAAATACAAGATAAAAGTGGTAACAAAACACAGCAATGCAGGTGTACATTGCAAGTGCTACAACAGCAGCTAGCGGTGTGAATGAATGCAGTCATGCTGGTGTCCAAGACATTTCTCACAGCAAAACCAACATGCCTTTGGAGGTGCAGCTCCCACGTCAATCAAAAGTGACCAGAGAAGAGTCTTTGATGTGGGGACAATGGTTCAATGTTGCATTACACACTTGCTATTCACTTTGTGTTGCGTTTGCTTGCACACCAACACAACAACACAAAAGGGGGCGCAGTTTTCCCATACAGTTTGATATTGCTCTTGCGTACATTTGACGATTAACGCGGAGAGTGAGTGGACACAGTGATGGGAAACGTGAGCGTAGAGTTAGAGTACAACAGGTGTTCAGTTACCTGCTGAGCTGCTCTACTGAGGTTACCACTGCCTTAGAAACTTGGGATTCAGAATTTAAAGGATATCGGAAGATATATGTTTATGGAAATGTCTGTGTCCCTGTGTGAGTGTGTGAGTGTGAGTGTGAGTGTGAGTGTGAGTGTGAGTGTGAGTGTGTGTGTGTGTGTGTGTGTGTGTGTGTGTGTGTGTGTGTGTGTGAGTGTGTGTGTGAGTGCGGGTATCCTGCAACAGACAGTGAAAGGCTTAAAATGGCTATAGTCTTCTCACACTTAGAAGACTTCATTCCCAGAATTCCTTGCTCACGTTCCCTCCCAGAATTAATCTCTCCTTGCACCCTGAGGATCAAATCATTCACAGACAACTCCCATTGGTTCAGGCAAACTCCACCTCTCAACATAGCTTCCCTTAACATACATTAAGGCTACCTTCTATGTCTTTCACACACACACACACACACAACCTCTAAGCAACACAAAAGGAATGTGTAACATTCTTGCGACACTGTACAACTATGTGTGGCATCAATAAACACACAGAATATAAAGAAAGGATCTGTGTGGATATGGACAGGATATCCAGCAGTAGTTACCAGTGTAGCCACTTTGTCCTACAAGCATGTGAAAAGGAACCCTATTCATCAAGGACAATTACACATTATTTTTCTCACACACGCACACGCACGCACACACACACACACACACACACACACACACACAATCTGGTACTCTAGCCGTTGAGATACATATCTTATGACAGAGTCCCATATAACTTCATAGGAAATAGTTCTAACCTGTAATTTAGCACCGTTTTGGCGAGAAACAAAAATGAATCTGATACTATGAAAATTACCTGAATATTCACTGATTTTTGTACTTTGCAACTCAATGCCATTTCTCTCTAAAACTCTCTATGTAACAAGTTTGAATCATTTCCTATGGAGTAAGACGGCACTTTATCCTGTCCTGACTAGTCAAATGTGATTCCATGATGAATCTGGCAGCTAGAATGACCAAACTGTTGTACAATTATTGAAAATAAGTATTTATTATTACTATTAGCCAGGCATTGTGAGGTACACTTGCAGATAAGGCCTCCTGCTGGGGTGAATATGTTCAGGATGTTATTTCTTTACCGCTTTGTATTTTATTTGTTAGTATCTTTTGTTGAATCTGAACAAACTTGCCTGGATTTTAAATCACATCTCGGGAAATGGTCAGCTGTAAGTGACCTTAACACAGAGCTGGACAGGGAGAGGGACAGGCAGAGGCAGAGGCAGAACATAGACAGAAAACAGAAAGAAAAAGTAAAAAGAGATGCCAAGAGACAAATGGCAAGAAAATCATTGACATCCTCATAAGATGCTCTCCAACGCGGGACTCATTCAGGTCAGACTCAGCCAGCTGAACACAGATCCCATTACACGATCCAGCCAGCAGATCCCAGAGTTCTGCTGGAGCACGATCGTTCCGTAATGTGATCCCGCTGATGCAACCAGAACCGTCCGAGTTCATCCTCTACCTAAAAGCCCATCCAATAAGTCCATCCAATAAGCAATGATTTGCGTTGGCGGTTGTGTCTTGGATAATTTAGATAGTCTAGGATTATCCTGCTTTTACCACGGCCACTTGCAAATTATACAAATATAAGGTTGCAGTATTTGTTGTGTTCATGGAAACACAAATGGTCTGACTTTATCTTTATATTTATTTTACTTTTTCTCTCTTGTTAAATGCTAGTATGTTATGGGTTAACAGGGTTGTTTTAACTCTGCGCTGTTGTCTGAAAATAATGCATACCTCTCACCACTAAAATGTTAACTGGCCGTGGTATAACTCAAAACACGATGATCTGCATAGACGCCCTGACACGTCGTCACGACGTCAAAGGACTAGCTTCGACGAAGCATCGCCTCTCGTGCGTATTTCTTTTTTGGTGAACTTTGCATTGGAGCTTCCTTGGGGTCGCATATGACTTACTATGGGATCCAGCAGTCCTACCACGTTTCAGCAGAACTTGAGGGCATATGACTTACTATGGGATCCAGCAGTCCTACCACGTTTCAGCAGAACTTGAGGGCATATGACTTACTATGGGATCCAGCAGTCCTACCACGTTTCAGCAGAACTTGAGGGAGACAACACCGAGCCTGGGCCGGAAACCAACAACTGCCAGGGGCACAGTTACACCTTTGTTCCTGTTTCATTACGGAGATATTCTAACAACGAAAAATCATTTGTGTGAGTGTATGAAGCTCTCCGAAGGGATTTTGCTAAGTGTATTTCTACAGTGGCCAGTCTGTACAGTTTTGATTTGAAACCTTTGCAGATGCTTTTCCACAGTTTACTCCAGCCTGCCGACTTTGTGTTTGCAAACTACGCACTTACAAGTCCCCGTCTCCAGAAATGTTCTGTGCGCAAGATGGCTGCCATGCGATTCCTGCCTCCATTTGGAGCTTTGGTTGTGCACGTCCTCAGAAATAAACGCTGCGTGTGTTTAAGATGCACTACACACATAAGCGGTAGGGGGCAGTGTAGGGGCAGTATGGGGATGTGACAGGGTCAGGGGTCAGTAGGCACGTCAGAAACAACAACAACAATGCCTGAATGTTTGGTGGTGGTGGGGTTTCTCGTTATCAATTTCTTCGTCTTGGCAGAACGAGAGAAACATGCTCGGCTTTGTCACAACGCGCTCGATTTAGGGTAAATACATACCATCTGGTGGGACATTAGCTCAGGAGTTAAAGCGGGTGGCCTGGCAATCGGCTGGCAAAATTCAGAAGGTTGCTAGTTCGAGCCCCGACTTCAACCCTAACTATGTCGAGGTGTCCTTGAGCAAGACACTTAACCCCAACCGCTCCCCGGGCGCTGTGATTGGCTGCCCACTGCTCCCTTGAGGGATGGGTTAAATGCAGAGGAAAATTTTCACTATATGTATGTGTATGTGACAATAAAAGTACCTTTACCATATCTTATGCCGCCGCTGTCGCTCTTTCTGCCGTGATCTCAGTATTAACAAGAAATGATCCTCATTGAGTGTCACCGTATTTATTGTTTACACCATGCAAATCTGGACGTTATATGCGGTCTTGAGGTCCATGGTTTGCCCTGTACTGAAATCCTCCAATAAGACGCAAAGTGAGGAGTGATAAGACAGGCACGTGTGTCAGTTCCGTTCACGCCGCCGCCGTTTTCCTACGCGAATGCATGGTTTAAAGCAAGTATATCTTCGGCCTTACTCTCTCCCACGCTGGATGACCGATGTCAAGCTACACGCTCAGCAGGCACGCACACACACACACACACACACACACACACACACACACACACACACACACACACACACACACACACACACACACACACACACACACTGTGTGTGGATATGAACAGGATATCCAGAAGTAGCTACCAGTGTAGCCAGTTTGTCCCACATCCATGTGAAAAGGAACCCTATTCACACACACACACACACACACACACACACACGCACACACACACATCACTGTATTAACACTGTTACGAGAAGAACAAATAATCCAAATGAAAAAGACCAAACAACTGATTAAATAGTACAAATAAAAGAGAGTGAAAACAGAGGAAAAGAAACCGGGAGACCATGAGAGCATCGAAAAGATGGCGGGTGAGGAGGACAGTTTGTGGCTCATACCCAGACCGTCATTTTTTGACTTCATAGCTAGTCGCTACACTGGGCAGATATGGGCCTGTTTTGTACAAAGCTCCTCAGTTAACCATGCTGCACTCTCCCTTTCCACCCAACTGACATTCAAACAGGCTGTGTGAATGGAACAACAGATATTCTGTTTTACATCCTTTCAGAGATTGCTCAATGTGGATGGGATGCATTCCACTGTCACCATCCATCTGGCTAATGTTAGCTGTCATTTTAATTGTCATCGTTGTTCTCTGAATTTCAAATTTCATTCATATATTCGATTTCGCGTTAAAAAAAGAAACACAAAAATGCATTTATTTGCACTCTAAAAGCAGGAAGGAAACAACCCATTATAATCCAAAACATAATGCATACATTTCATGTCCTGGTTGGAAGTGCTCTCCACATACACGTGATAGTGACCAGTGACTGTTGTGGCGTTGCAGTGGTTCTTTCCATCAAGCCACGATTGTTCTTCCTCACATGAGCAAAACACAAACATTGAAAACCCACATGTACACACACCCACATACACACCTGCCCTCACCCAGTCCAGGTTGTCTCTAGGGCTCACAGTTGGAATGACTTCGCAAAACAAACACAACCCAATGCATGACACAGCACTGTGGTTGACAAAGCATGCACGCATACACAAAATGCTATCTCTGCACTGGCAAGGTTAGATGTGAAGAAATACATGTGTGTGTGTGTGTGTGTGTGTGTGTGTGTGTGTGTGTGTGTGTGTGTGTGTGTGTGTGTGTGTGTGTGTGTGTGTGTGTGTGTACGTACCACGTACATGCATATTAATACATGATATCCATATACACATGGAAAAAATAAGTAGAAGGAACAAAGAAACAAACAAATAAGGAAGAAGGAACAAACAAAGGAAAGGCAGAGAGCAGAGCAGCTGTTGCCCCTTTGTCCTTCAGCAGTTCACGGCTGATCAGAAACTAGTTGAATGGCGCTCGCTAACAATAGCTAGCAGCAGCTAACTGCACCCAGAAACACCAGGACCCGAACAATGGCAAACAAAGAGCTGATGGAGGGCGAGCACGGACCGCGGGCGGCAGACAACGCTGGGGTGGGGTGGGGGGGGGAAGGGGAGAATCATTTAGTGTTTTATTTTGGACTTTGTCGCGCTTTTAAATGTACTGCCTCACTTCACCTACATTATCCCAACAATCGGTGTACTAGACTAAAGTCTGCATTAAGAAGTGTAGTTCACCACACAGTGCTAAAGGAGGATGAAGAATATTCTGGGTAGTTTTGTGAGATTTGAGGTAAAAGAGAGAAAGAAAGGGTGACTTTATAGTCGGGGACTGGGGGGGGGGGGGGGTACTGTACACTTCTGTGAGCTAGCTTCATTATGTCTTTCTATTTCCCTCTCTTTCTATCTCTTGTCCCAGTGCAGGCCACAGTGTTCACATAGAAACAATATCCTAGCAACGTGTTGTACAAAGAAGTCAGGCCACCACTAGCCCAAGACGTTATGTCTCCCGTTTCTTCTTCTCTCATTTACTTTTCCCCTCCTCGCTCCACGTCTCTTTACTCTAGAGAGAGCGTCACACCCGAAACGGTGAACACAGAGCATCCTCATAAATCATTTATTTATTTCTTAGTGCTTTGTTTCCCCCCCAAAAAACAACTGAGGAGTGAGGTCATCTTGGGTAGCCTGGCTGGAGGCCCAACGGCTACAGACCAAAACGCAGTTAACGCTGTGTGCTGAAAGTATGCGTTAGCCATCATTTAAAGTCAAGCACCAGAGCCAAAAAACCCCTTACAAAAACAGGAAAGAGGAAGAGAAAGAAATAAAAGAGACGGCCGGACAACATGCTAACTAGATTAGGGTATACTTCTCCAAATAGCCTGTCATCCTCTTCCTCTGCTCACATGCATGACCTTTGCACGCACACACACACACACACACACACACACACACACACACACACACACACTAACTTTCTTGAACAGGGACCTCTTTCACTCATATACACTTAATGCATTACATACATTTTGATTCTACCAATATGATCTAGTCATTTAAGAGACAGATGAACACAGACAGAGGTCATTAGGGAGCAGATAGGAGGTTTGAGGTTCATCTTGGTCTTCTTACAGGTATACTGTGGAAGACGGGCAGTTCAAAACCAGGACTATCCTCACCGGGTAAAACCCCAGGGCAACTATGACCACAACGACTATGTTCACTATCCAGCACCCTCTGAGAAGCCATTTCAGGCCGAGTCACCCTGAAAAGCTGATTCCTGTTTTCATCCATTTCAGGGTTCTTCCAAGCGTAACAACAAGTATGTAACAATAAGCTGTTCCCGGGGCATGGGTCTTCTAGGCATTGGTTTCTCAACCTGAGCATGGACATTCATAACAAAATCCCAGGGCCCAAATTATAAGTCAGACTCCACCCAAGTCTGTCCTCTGAACGGCATTTAACCTGAAAGCTCACCCTGGAGCGTGATTGGCTGACAAGACAACCCTTCTTGACCTGATTTACCTTATTGACCAACAGGAGAGAGAGAGAGAGCGAGCGAGCGAGCGAGCGAGCGAGAGAGAGAGAGAGAGAGAGAGAGAGAGAGAGAGAGAGAGAGAGATGACTGGGGATGATAAAAGTGATAAGAGAGAGAGAATAATGAACTATAAATACTTGAGAGATAGGCTTTCTGTGAGATAGCATGTACATAAAAGGAAATAAAAGTTCAGATTTCAGTTTAAAGTGACTCCTTCCCTTTATCTGGGTTTTTTTTGGCTCTATGGTACTGGGGGCTGTTATCACTTTGTTCCGTAATTGTAACCCTAACCCTGTAGAGTCCCCTGAGATTAGTGGTGTGATGAAAGGTTGTACAAATCCATGTAACCTGATGTGACATGTACGCGGTTGGACAGATTTACATTTACATTTAGGGCATATAGCAGACGCTTTTATCCAAAGCGACTTACAATAAGTACATTTGTCAGAACAAAGAGAAACAACAATAAATCACTGTCGGTCCAGTAAGGATGTTCATAGAACCAGTGCAAAGCACTTACAATTGCTAGTTTAACCCATTCCCCGTATACAACAAAGATAGCTAGGATAAGATGCTACACAATGCTAAGTTCTATTTTTAAGTGTCAGGACGTACAAACATACAATAAGTGGGCATGGGGGGTGTTTTTAGGAGAGTAAGGGAGGAGGTGGGTAGGGAGGGAGGCTATGCAGAGTCCAGGTGAACTCTGAACAAGTGAGTCTTGAGTCTCTTGCGGAAGCTGTTGAGCGACTCTGCAGTCCTGACATCGGCAGGGAGTTCATTCCACCATTGGGGTGCCAAACAGATGAGAAGTGAGTGCCAGTCATGTGGGGAACTAGGTCATGAACAATACAGGTCTGGATGGATCTGCTGTCAAGAGAATACGAATGTGCCAGTAACAAATTAGACATTTGAAAAGTTGTATCAATGTGGTTCAAACTGTGGACCCTGCACAGTTTTAGAATGGAGCCAAGCTGTGTTTTTACTCTTCTAATCAACAGTAAAGAAGTGTTCACAGATCCAGCCTCTTCATTTTCCTTCTCAAAGAACACATGATTCATGTGTAAAACATGAGTCTTTAGGGGGGGCACACCCCCATAATGGAAGGAAATGTGGTAAACCAGTTTCCCAAAATCTTGTGTGAAACCGTTTTATCATCCACCAGCAACCGAAAAATATTTTATTGTTTTATTTGAAGGATATAAGGGAGTGAGAATACCCAAACTAAAAACCCAAAGACATTGCCTGCAATGGAAAAATATAATTTAGCCAATATTACTGTCGGCAGTTGGTCTGTGTGTGCACAACACACTTCCAGCCTTAAGGAAAACTTTTCATAAAGTGAGGGGATTGGACGTTGAGAGGAAAAGTCTGGGACAGTATGTTCACTTTCATTCTTTTCAAATGGAAACATTTGGTTTCCAGGAAGTTGCTAGCTTTACTACCCTCCCTGCTCATGAGAAGCCTAACACAGGAAGTGCAAAACAAGACCAGGAAGAGGAAGAGATTTATTCCCATCCTGCCTGTTTTGCTCATGGATTCTGCAAGGTCAACAGAGGGCAAACACTCAATCTATTTCCTCCTACTAGAATGATCATGTTGTTTCACTATAAAGTAGTAAAATAACATCACACACACACACACACACACACACACACACACACACACACACACACACACACACACACACACACACACACACACACACACACACACACACACACACACACACACACACACACACACACACACACACACACACAGAGCTGCCATCACCTTCTGCCTGGCAACCATGTTAAAGCCACACCTCTTTGGCTCCTGGGTTGGCTGGACAGGTACAACCTGGCATGGGAGCCTACTTATGAGGAAGGGCTGAAGACAGTGTATCTGAAGAAACAGGCTCCTGGGAGAAATGCTTCGATCTTCCTCCGCACCACTGTAGACACTGGCCCAAGACTACCACGCTCTTGTCGAGTAAATTCTCTTAAGTGCATAACCCACCAAAAACATTTGCAGGCTGTCAACCAACTGCGAGGCCTGCTGCACTGGCTTCAACTTTTTGTTGGAGCCTAGAAAGAAACAGCAGTGCACTTTTACTGTTGCAAACAATATCTGCATCTAAACCGACAATGATGTAGGCCCACTGTCTTTGTCGAGTTGAATTCTTTTCAACTTGGGGCATCAAGGGCGCTCTGCAGCGTTTAGTTCCCATTGATAACGATGACAAAACAGCCACATCCAGCTGCCATGAAGCTGCACGGCCTCACGGCAGCTCCGCAGACAGCAAAGACTATTATTAGCCAGTGTGTGTGTGAGTGAATGACTGTGTGCGTGTATGTATGTATGTATGTATGTATGTATGTATGTATGTATGTATGTATGATCTTGTGCTTAAAACACCTAGACCCAAGCTTCTACCTTCTTTCCTTTCCCCATAGTTTGTACATTTTAACTTCAATGTGCTCGCCTCCTTTCTTCCACTGATTGTTAACTTTTTGTTCTCTTGACCTCCATTACCCCCCCCCCCCCCCCCCCCCCCCCCCGTCTACCTATTATTTTATTTCCTCTGTGCCAGCGGCAGTTCAAGTATGACTAGGTCATCAAGCCAATCCCATTATTCCACCATGCCACCGCTGTTAACTACAAACATTAAGTGCTACCATTGTGTACTAGTGTGTGTGCGCGTGTGTGATTTGTACGTGTGTGTGTGTGTGTTAGTGTGTGTGCGTGCGTGCGTGTGCATGTTGCAAGCTGTCTCTGACACCTGCCAGAACCACAGAGTGGCTACTGCTGGATCAGAAAGAGATGTGATGAACGCCATGATGAAAATAATCCACTCAAAACTACTGACTTCTCTGTAAAACAATAACCTTTTAAAAACAATTAAATCTTTTTTGTATCATACAAATAATGGTTATTTACCATGCAATGAACGAATGCAAAACAATGATTCTGCATATAGTAAAACAATATGGGTCAGTCCATCATCTGTAGAATGGTATAAAGCCATGAACTTATCATTGCCTCACAACAGGCTGTTTGCAGTGGCCTTACCATCCAAACACCCTCTCTTTGTGTATTTGCCTTTTAGTCTTTTATTGTCAAGTGGACATGCTTCTTCTGGTGGTCTGGATGGTTTTAGAGTCCAGGAAATGCTTTTGAGGGGAACTGCTAGTAATGTCTAAAATGGTTCAAATAGTCACTACTGGCTCCAATCGAATTGGCCGAATTTTCTTGGTAGTGACAATTATAGAGATGTCAAGTTAGCCCGATCGATATATCGGTTGGCGATTTTATCGGCTGATATTTGCATATCACAGATATATCGGTATCGGCGTATTTTTTTGCCGATAAGCGCTGATATGAAAACTTTAGAAATGGGGTCGATTTACAGATGTAATTACCTCTTTATAAACCCTCTACTTTGGTGGTTGAACCTCTAAATGCTTTAACTGAGCACATCCACGTAAACAAATTGTACATCATGTCCTGTGTGAAGGTTAGTAGCTCCTCCCCATACAGTTAATTGGTTCCTTTAGCTCATGATTTTGATGGTGCTGTGGCCCAATGTGATTGCCGGAGGGTGAGCAGAAAATCCCAAGGAGCTGATCCACCCCCAGGAAACAATTTCTATATAGAATAACGGCCGATATATCGATTTCGGTAATTTTTTACTCCCTAATATTGGTATCGGCATCGGCCCCTAAAATCCAGTATCGGTCGGGCTCTGGTTATATTCCCAAGTGAACTCTTTTTGCATGCAAGGGAAATTGGTATTTGTAAAATAAGGATTTGAGTCAACAGAGGTTGGGAGGGTTAACTGTGCGATGCTGCCAGACTAGTTAGAAGACCAGCCTATGTTGTTTTTGATTTAAGAACACAATTTGTGCAGAAATGTTTAATGTTTGATTAATTATATATTTTGTTATCAATTGTTTCGCATGAAATGGCCATCACATGGTGAGAGATCATGCTGGACCACAGACCAGCTATTGCTAATCAAATATTTGACCTGTCGCCAAAAACTATGATTTAAACCACTTTAGCCTGAAATGTTTTTACCGTTAAAACCTCTCTGCAGATCATCGCGGTTTACAGTTCAACAGTCAAATGAAGAAAACAAATCCATATTCTGCATGTGGTTGGTTTGAGACATAGTTGTAACTCATTCGTGCTTATCTGACCTGCTATTTAAGGTTGTTGAGTAAGAGAGAAATCTGCCAGCATTTCAAACCCCGCCTTCATCAATATTGATATAGCCTAAGCTTTGTGCGCATATCGACCATAACGCATTAACGGTAGGGCTTCTTTTGGGGGAAAGAAGAAACGGGGATTTTAATCTGGCATTCAATTGACAACTTAAAGTCAACAAATCAAATTCAATGTTTTCTAATTCATGAACTCTGCCTTTATTCTGACACACGTGTGTGTCAGAGAACAAAGCATGTTTTCTAACCTTATTCTTATTACACTCTAAATGTCTGCAATCGGATTTCATTGATCATTAGCAGTTAGAGAAATTCGAATAAGTGTGAAAAAAATGAAACAAGCGCTAATAACAAGAGACATTCTTTGAGACGGTATTGATTTGGACAGTGTCATAATGTTTTACAACCGTAATATACCGTTCAATCGGAAAGGCGTCCAATCCTACTGCCTGTATAATGGGATAGCAAGGGTCGGAGTGATTCTACCCACTCATAGCAAGGTGGGCATTCCAAGAGCTGTACCATTTTAAAGCACAAACCACCTCACTGAATACAACACCCGACTCCTGATGGAAAACAGCTAACAGTGCAATCCCCCCCTAGCGAACAGAGCCATCTCCCTCCTCCTCTAACTATATAGGTCTAAGAAAGGCCTGGAGGACGGCACAATCGTTTGCTTTGTCAGCATGCGACTATAAAACACACACACACACACACACCGTCCGACTTCCTCCTCGTCTCCATTGTGATGGTCATCGGGGGAGTGACACAGATACAGGGAGAATACACACATCATTCTCCCCACTGAACAAGTCTATCATAAACCCCTTTTTAAAGACACTAATCCCCCGACCACGATGACCATTCCCTATGTATCTCTGCCACACTCTTTATGTTGGTGCTGCATGATAGTGAAGCCACAATCATGTTGGTTGTAGCTGCTTCCAAAATGCAGTGGGTTATGGTGGAGGGTATAGGCTTTGTAATTCATCTAACCCCTCAATACTATTTTGTGTGATTCTATTGGCCTGTAAGAAAACTTTGTATAGTGTTTTCTAAACTACATAAACCTCTTCCCTTAATGGCGGATCATATTATAGTGTTTAACTGCTTAATGATATTATATTGTTATATTGCATTATATTGCAGTGGTTGTGCCACATTAATGTTTACATTTTTGTTTCACCTCCGGTTTAAAGTTTTATGTTTGTGAGTGTAATCGTATCGCTGCAGCCATTTTCACTAGTTTGCCTTGTCTCCTCCGTTTGCATGTTTCTTTATCTCCGAATGCATTCAGAGAGGCTGCTGCATGCATATCATATACAATACAATACACTGAGTCGTGGCCATAGGTCAACGTTACAAGGCAAACTGCTCCATGTTATTCCTACTGTTTAGAACAGCCTTATTGTATGTTTTTTAATTGAATTTCAGACTAAAGAACTCAAACATGTAACACACAACCAACATCACACAACCAAATAAACAAAGCCTGAAAGTGATGGTCTGTTGAAGGAGTGAGCGATGGATCAACGATGTGTGTGTGTGTGCGCGTAGATTTCCTGAAGCTGTTCATGTCTTTTATCATAATGCACTGCCATCCATCTTCAATCAGCCCACTGGATTTTTCCTTTCTTCTTCCTTTTCTTTCTTTCCCCTGCTCTCTCTTCCTTCTTATCTCCACATCAAAGAGATGCCAAAAAATAAACTCCCAAGTAGACCGAGAAGGTTATGCAACAGCCCTAAGATTGGCTAAAAGCATTTTTTACAGCCGAAATGTACACAATTTACGAACACAAATCCATAAAAAACAGTCCTTGTTTTATCTGGAGGGAACCAGGCCATCTTTCTGTAACACAACACTCACTGCGCCACAAGGCGCAGGTAAATAAATGCAGTCCATAATCCATTTAACTCCCAGAAAGGGCCGGAATCCACTTTGTGGACTCTTGGTGCCAAATTAGATTTCCCTGTTATTGTTGAAGACGGACATGGACACATTGTTTTAGATTGCATAGAGGTGACGTGGTGGGTTTTAAACGTTATGACTGCTGGTCACCCCTGCTGGCCCCAAATCAAATCTTAGCAGAATCTTCCATAGTCTTGCATGACCTTCCTAGTGTCTTCCCCTAATGCACTTGGGCATCATATGTCCATCTGGATAACCAAAGAAATACACACAATAAATACTGAGAAACAGATGAACATGTGACCAGAACAGTCACTGTACTGTGGATATGGACGATGCTTTGGACAGAGCAACACTTGTATTGCCTTTGAAAAACCTATAAGCAGGACTGGGAGAGAGAGTATGACACACAGACACAGAGAGACGGAGAAAGAGAGACAGAGCCAAAGACAAAGAGAGATGAAAAGTCATTAGAGAAGACAGATAGAGAAAGATGGAGATATATTGACAGTAAGGGTAGAATAGTACGAGTGTTAGATAGGTGGATGAGAGCGTGAAAATGAGAGAGGTAAGCCAAGAATAGTCCTTGTTTCATCAGCTCTATGTCTATGTCGGATATAGTGCTCAAATTCTAACATATCAGCTCAGATGATACCACAACGCAAAGACAATGATACAAACAACATGCAAGCTGTGTGGTGTCATTTTAATGCCAAAACTATCTTAAAATATTGCATTTTCCACTGAGAATAAAACAAATGTCATCCATTTTGTTTTGGCGGACAGAAACGCAACAGAAGTAAAGTTTCTTCAACCAGTCGGTGACTCATATGGGTCGTTTTGGGTCATATTGATAAACTACCTATTCTGTCTTTTGGTTTGGAGAGCAGGCTGGCCTGTATCAGAGTTTTACAGTCTAAACGGAATGTAGCTTCATCTAATTTACCTCGTCAGACAGATACCAGTAGAAAATACTGGTGTGCTCCTGGTGACATATATACTAAACACATACACATAAACACACCGGAATAAGGGCAAACAAAAGAAAAATGATGCCTAAAACATGTGATAGGGGGGCTTCAATCTCTTTAATCTCTGATTTACCTCGATTTGGGATAAACTTAATGAAATACTCGTACACCCGTACTTTGTACAAAAAAACTTTGTTTAAATATGGCACTATTAAATAACACATGGGCAATGAAGACTGAGGGAAAGAGAAAGACTGAGTGTCATTAAGAGACAATCGCAGTACGACCAGCATGTGGTATATAGTCCGCTTGGTATTACATTCGTCTAATGTCCAAAAACAATTCTGTAGCAGAAACCAATTTTAACCAATGTGTTGACATGAAAATGCTTTGACATATACAACGATGGGTTTGAAAGTTTGAAAGTTGGCTGGGTGTGGGGGCGCTTCCGGAAGGAAGGGAGAGAGAGAGAGAAAAGCAACACAAACATGACCTGACCCAGCTGAGGCCTGCAGTAAATCCAGGCTACAGCACAACCTGCGTAGGGAAGTAAAGACTAAGGGTGCACCATTTTGACAAAATAGGAAATTGCGATATCGTTCATAAATATTGTCATATCGATATTCATTTTGACGTTTTACACCTATGTAAAAGCCAGAAAGTTATCGGGAAAAGAATTCAAATAGATTCATAACATATCAAACAAGTGTTTTTACAACACAAGGGTATTTCAACCGACAGTCATATTGGACTGGTACAACACGAATAAATAAACTAAGACCAAAGAACAGTACATTAAAGGTTCTAACAGGAAACCGTAGAAACGTTCAAGAAATAGAACAAGAAACTTGCATCGGACACAGGGCCCATCAGCGCACGTGCTTTAGAAGGCCTTTTCCCCATCAACTCACTGGTAGAGGCTCCAGATTACCATTAAGAAATGACCGTGTCAACCACACCTGTCATTTCAATGCGACCTTTGTCATCCGACCACGGGTCTGACGTCCACACTTGGCGCCACATCGCAAACGATGTGGCGTGTGCACGCGTCTCGTGGTGGGCTCCACAGGGTCTGTTCGTTTGATGGGCTCCACAGGGTCTGTTCGTTTGATGGACCCGTGCGCCCGCACATGCATGTGGCAGGGCAGCTGGCCAATGAAACGTATTCGTTATCACTAGATGGCGGTTTCAACCCGACAACATAAACAGAATATCGCATACTTTCTTGCAACATTTTTGCTTCGATATTGCGCAATGTGCAATATTGGTACTGAGTCAATATATTGTGCACCCCTAATAAAGACACACATACTTTTCAATTCCATATAAAAAATACTTAATATTTAAGAGCGCCTGATTCCATTGTATTCTAAACTCTTTACACGCTACAGTACACCTGGAGACTGTGCTACAGTGCTAATGCCCATCGACACCTTGCTTGTGTGCACAGTGAAAGGACCTTGTGCTGAATATGTTTGTGTGTAAAGGTTAACGGATTAGCAGTCTCAAATCCTTTTGATGGACTGTATTTATTTAACATGATCTTTTTGCCCAGTCGCAATTTCTTCATTGAAACGCTCAGAGCCAAGGTTGTTTCTTTGAGTGTTACCCTTCGGCCCTCTCCTCCCGCACCAGCTATATCCCCGCCTCAGCCTTCCAGCCATCCCCTAGCCTCCACCTGCTGACCTAGTCGTGGCCCCTACATCTACCATGCCTGCGGGCCAGTTGTGGGGGAAACGTACTAGAAACAAAGGCTAGAATGCAGCAAACCGTTAAAAGAAATGAAGGAAGGGAAACCACTCGGACACGCACACACATACCAATATATTACACACACACACACACACACACACACACACTCACACACAGAAACTCATTCCCCCCCAATGGTCGTCGACAGGAGTCAAGGGACCCCAAGCTACTGCCACACACCAAGCTTGTTTGCCGCTAAAACACCCCCCCCCCCCCCCCCCCACACACACACACACACACACACACACAACTAGCAGATTACCCTCCATTAATCCTCAGTTTTGAGGGCTTCTTCAACCTTCAACAGGCAACCCACCACCCCAGTCTTCCCCACTCCCCCCACAGTGCATGTGTGTGTTTGTGTATGTGCGTCTGCACGTGCACACACTGTAAGTGCGTGTCTCACAGGGGATAAAAGAGTGAGAGAGTAACCCAAGGATTAAATACTTTAGCAGGGGGTTATTTTTAGGTACAGCCGGGATACACAGACCCACACACACACACACACACACACATTTAGACACGCACAAACACACACGTGCGCACACACACACACACACACGCGCGAAACCTCCGTCCGTCCCCACGGCATGGGCCTGTGGTTTGTTTGGGTTGGCTCTGAGAAAGAACTGGAGACGTCTCTTCCTCTCAACACACCCACACACGTGCTCCCACACACACACACACACACACACACACACTTATCCACAGACACACACACAAAATACCACCCGTACAAGAACTCCTAACACACACACACACACACATACAACAAATCACAGCATTTCCTACCCTACTGTGCAGAGCTGGAGCTAACCTAAATATTGACAGGCGGTGAAACAATACGCGTTTATAATGGGTTGTCTCTGTTGTTTGTCTCTGTTGCGCTGCCTCTCGTTGTGACGTCGCCAGCGTGTGTCCAGAGCAGCCTCAGTGAGAATGACTCAACAAACGCTTACTGTTCGCACTAGTGTCCAGAACTACCACTCCGGGGGGCTACACGGGTATACTTTGAGAGTTTAGTGTCCCGTAAGGAAATTATGAAAACGAGAGATGCCCTAGCAACTGCGCTTTCAATATTTAATTCGCCGCGGGCAAAACAACATTTCCAATGCTTGAGTCTCCTCAAGCATTTTGTTTGTACTCGGGCATTATTCAAAACTTTGCTGAAATGTTTCCTCATTTCTTCCCTCATTCCTTCTTTATTTGCTCTCTCGTTTACATGATGTACTTATTTTGTACTGCCTCTGTGCCCACTCTCTTCTGGTTTCCTGGGCCTCCATACGGCCACAATGTTCTGGTCAGAGGGAGCTGGCAATTAGTCTGCTGTATTGAATTATTCAGTGCATGTGTTCCTCTCTCATAAAGAAGCATCACACCATTGTACCAGGGGAACTGTATACATTATATAATTCAAGATAGTTTGTCATTCAAATTAAAATCAGATACAAAGTATTAAAAAACACACAGAAATATGTGTGGGCAATTATCATATGTAGAGGCATAATACCAGTAGATTGAAAGTTTGGGACCGGTACTGGAACCTAGAATCATAATAGCAGAGAACAGATCTTTTTTGCCCAAAGGTAGAATTTGTCCTGCACATGGATAGGGTCATCAAAAATAGGCAGTGCAATAAAGGAATTGAGTGAACATACAAACAGAAAAACACAGAAACAAACCCCATAACGGTGCCATACAGCCATTTGACATAACAAGGGAATCTATACTAGACACTCATGACTACGAGGCTTTTAGTAATTGATTGAAGAGAGACTCCACAAAAGCATAGTTTAGAATAACCTAAGTGGTCTAAAAAGCCAAAGCATTAGTAAGGAAGGCAAGAAGTCCTAAAGCGATTACAACAGAAACTGTTCAGATTGAAATGCTGAGACAGCAAACAGAATGATGTTCCCCCCGTTACATTGAAGTAAGGCTGGTTGTTGGCACCGGGCTGTGATGGGTCTCTACCCATGCATTAAAAGCCATCTTGTTGAAAATATTTTGGGGCGAAGACTTTTCTTTTTTTGCAGCAGTGTTGAATTGATGGTTGGTATTACTACTTCACCACAGACCGGATTTGCTCATGCCCCAGAGTTTTAAAATAACTCAGCTTCTGGCAGAGAGAAATACAAGTCTATGGCTGCTTGGTATAATGGTGCAATGTGACAGAGGAACAATCATTTAACCTTACTTTGACCACATTGCCAATAATGTCCCCCTGACAAATTCACAGCAGCCCTTTTCTGCTATATCAGGATGTAATGTGATTACAGGATGTAATGTGACAACATAGGGAAATTAAACAAGTTGAAACCGGTTATTTGGAGGTTAGAGACACATCGTGGTGTAGACAGATACTTCCTCCATGTTGGAGCGATTGAGACTATTGTCTCAAAGTATTGTCTCAAATATAGCACTTTTGGTCTAATGACACTGGTTCAAATGTGCTCTTTCCTGTGTCTAGTCTTCAAATGAATGTAGCGGTTGTCTTCTCACTTACTCCGAACTAAATATTGGAGGGAAGATAATGTGGTCTCGTCAAAATAACTCAATCATTACATTTATGATTCATTCATTATGTTTAACGCAATGACGACTTTGGACTCATGTAATAGGAGTGGAATTGCATATACTATCATGTATTATAGTATATGCAATACATGCATGATATCATTTTAACATGATGATAGTGGAGATTAGGCCAGAGGTTGGTCAGTCTTCCAGAGAAGGACATTGGAAGGAAGCATCTTCCGAGAGTACAACAACACTTCTAAGTACTTCACATGTTAGTGGTATTCCTAGCGGCCATGAAGTTGAACAGTAGCAAAGTAAAGATAAAGACGTCACGTGTATGAGAAAGAATAGAAAGACAAAGTGCAGGCAGAGTAACAGTAAGCTCAACTGAAGTGGTATTATTGTTTTCAGAATTCTCTTTCATTGTAAAACACTTAAAATACCCTGCCTTGGCCTCTGGTGGTTTCCTCACATCCTGATAAATGACACGTCATAAAGTACAAGTCCTTTTCAAGGCTAGGATATAAAGATACGGACATTCACAATGTAGCTCAGCATGGTTATTCTGCACAGGGAGTTAAGATGCAAACACAATCTGTTTGAGGTTATATCAAAAGTAAAATAGAATATAGAGTATATCTTCAAATCCCTGTAGTATCAACAATAAGTATCAGATATAATTGTAATTCCCATATGACAAAAACTCAGGGGTACTGTATCAGAATCTATAAATATTACATTTTTGCAATGTTCCCATGGCGGGAAATCAGTAATTTAGTAAGAGGACACACACATTTTAGCTGGCCCACTAGGCACGTAAACCAGAATGCACTTCGGCTTTGCGGGCTTGGGGCTCGGCCATGATCTCTGTTCAGCTGGCGAGGCATGGCATCGTTCGAAGCAGAAACAGCCTAGTGGCCACTGTTAACCCAGCTGATTAGCATAACATTGCTAGCCTCAGCGATAGCTGACATCACTTTGTGAAGTTTCTTTTTTTCGGTTTGGGTTTTAGAGTTTGTCCTTGAAAGTGAGGGGTACAGGATCCAAATCCAGGACTGAAGGAACTGCCATTGAGGCTTCTAGAATGCACCACAGGCTAAGCTAAGCTATCGTTCCCAGGCTAGCTCTCCCATCCGAGTCACCAGCGCTCTGATCCCGTGGTTGTGATACGAAGGGATGGTCGAAATGTGATCGCCCATGTGGCATACAGTATACGTGGAGCTTTCACAATGAATAGTAAAGCCTGTTATACATATCGTTACAATACATTTCATTCATTTATTACATTTATAAATGTACAATTTACAGACTGTTTTCTCCTGAGAGGGGTAGAAAAAGTAATTCTGGGTAATGTAGGAAAATAGCACACTGAAGCAGATGGCGGGAAGCCTGACACGACAGCCAGTGAAGAAAACAGTTCAATATTACAAAATGTTAGGAAAAATAGGGTGTGTTGTACATCCCCAATATACATTTTATAATGATGCAAAGTGTTTTAGGCTGTATTATTACTCTAAGGAATTTAAAGTTCCAAAAGCAATGTGTGCGTCTAAATGTATACTACCTTATATACACAACGCCTAACCCCTGTCTATACTTCCAAAAAAATGATATTTCTTTAACGTTTCAAAATATATCCTTTTATAAAAAATGTCCACTGTCTTAGGTATCACTGTGTGTTTACATTATTGTAATCAGTTGATATAATATTGTCAAACATCAAAAATCCACATAATAGTATACACACTTTACGCTGCTTTCATGCCATTATTTGCCACAAAACTTTTCTTTGGGCATAGCGGACTGGAGTAGATCCTGAAATTAGCTCCCCTATGTACCGAATCAAGAATACATTTGAATCTGGAATCGTTTTGCATCAAGAATCGATATTGAATTGAAACATATCCCCAAATATAGATAGTTCATAGTCATGATTGTTATTTAAATTAAGAAATGCTCAAAAAACCGGGTCACCACTGGAAAGACAAAAGAGAGGAAACATTCCCTCTCAGAGATCAAACATTGAACAATTCCCAGAAGAGAGTCCACAAAATGTACTAACTGGAACTGAATTCAACAATTAAGGGGTTCTTGTCATTTGTATTATTCCCCATTATCATAGGCGCAATCTCAGCCAGATGGTAAAATGGAAACATGCAGAGTTGTGGGAAAGCCTGGAACTACAATCTGTCCAAAGACCCCAATGCCATTTTAAAGTCATAACAAATACTACCTAACTCAAACATGCCCAATCTTTTAGCACATGGAAGTCTGGGAGGCAGTTACAAAGGACTTCATTTCTGAAGCAGTTGTATCTATAGTAGCAGTAGTCAAAATATTGACTTTAGGGTTGTCACTGATGTAGCTGTAAACCACTGTATCTCATTGTTAACAGTTTTGAGTATGGGAAGAAAAAATGATATTCAACAAGTTATGGCATGTGTGCACTTTGTTCTTTGGGTGTTGGGACGTGCAAGCAAACATACTTACATATGCGCGCGCGCGCGTGCGTGCGTGTGTGTGTGTGCGTGCGTGTGTGTGTGTATTTTAGACTCATTAAAACCACACCTGCTTCTTTCACGGCTCCTGGTTACATTTTAACCCCCAGCGATAAGTTATTCTGCTGAATATGAAACCTGTAGCATGCCTGGACAAAACACACATGCACACACACAGACACGCACACAGACAGACACACACAGACAGACACACACACACACACACACACACACACACACACACACACACACACACACGGTTTCTCGTTTAAACCTCATTAACAACCATTCCTTCCTTGCACCCTGTGGCTGGGATTTTGGGAGTTCATTATCACTTCCATAGTGGATGCCTTGCTCACAGTCCAGCGCCTCTGGCTATGAAGAACACACCCGCGTTCTAACTAACCTCAAGGTGGAACTCGCCCCAAGGTCGTGACCCCGAGTCAGGAAGCTTGATTTGTTGAACTGATGTCTCTCCACCCTTCCTCCCTCCGTTGCATGGGTCAGCTGCTTCTTCAGAACGTAGTTACAATAAGACAAGTAGAGATGGCCTCCGTTCAATCAAAAAGGCGTCTGACACCTGAGACAGAGTGAAAATCTCTGACTGTAGTTTCCAGTCATCCTCATGATCCTTTATCCGTAATGTGTGTGTGTGTGTGTCTGTCTGTGTGGGTGTTTGTGGGTGGTTTCTACAGATCTAGTTGATCACAGGTCGCCTGCCCTCCCTCCCTCCCTCCCTCCCTCCCCCCTCATTGGGGGCATGCTATTTGTAAAGTGATCCTCTTTGATCCGAATATAAAGGGGAAGAGAACAGGGCAATTTCAAAATAGTGTTATTCAGGAGTAAAGTAAGGACTTCTAAAGCCAAGCATAACTTATATTATTATAACTTGGAATAGAGCAATAGAATGTGTGACGAGGTTTACAGCCAAACGGATGAGTGATATTATACAGCCGAACTTTAATAGTATAATTGTGACCCAATTATACTATTATGCAATGATACTATTTTCTGACACTGATACTGTGTTATCCCTGCCGTATTCTGCCCAATTCTGATTAAACAGAAATATTGTCTGCCAGGCTGTACTTTTGTCTCGTCTGGCAATTTCTGCCATTAAACTTCCTTCACTTCCAAAAACATGATTCTCAATGTTCCACACACAATCGCAGCTACAGTGAAGCGACACGCCTATATAGCACTCCTCCGGCTCCTTTTAATGAAAGCCACACCCGGCCCATGCTTCAAAACCATTACCTATAATAATCACGTCATAGTTGAAGAGCATTCCTGGCAACGCTGCAGCTAACTCCACACCCTGAACATGCACCCACTCTCTTTCCCCACCCCCTGCCCCCCTCTGTGTACTGCTCATGACTTTATGATGTCAGGAAACAGTCTGATCAAATCAATGTGCCGCTAGTGGGCTGAGAAAGAAGCACAAAGTACACACACACACACACACACACAAACACACACTATTTTGAGGACAATTTTCCAGATGGCCTCAATGTGACTCTTTCGACAGGCATCCTTTTTTTAATTGAGCTAACATTTTATAATTTCAAATAGTCAATTGGTGCTTGTAGAATGTTAATTGACATTACAGACATCACTTACCTTTCACTTTTACTACCGATTACGATATCTTACTTATTTCCACTGAGATAGCATGGCTTGATGGCGGCTTGCTATGCAAGATACTGGCTGTGCTCGATTTGGCTTGCTTGTTCCCTCATTACCTATTCCCAACATAGTGAACACTATACAGTACTCTATTTAGGAGATACTAATAGGGGGAATTCAAACACTAATTATGCTCACATGCATCATGGCAATGCATCATGGGATATAGTGAGTGAGGAAATCAGTGTGCATCAGTAGTATACTTCTTTGAAGGTGCATTATGGACAACACTACAAAGTGGTGACCACCTAATGCAATATATAGGGCACAAGTGGACCAATTCAAACACAGCCACTGACCTTCCTGAACATTCCTCATTCCCTACAGTCAGTCCCCACTCCCCATGTCTGTACCCATCACGTCCCAACCCTTCCACAATTGCTAGCAGAATTCCAAACCAGACATATCATAAATGTGTAGAATGTATGTATGGGATTGAATAGTGAACCACTTTTTCCAAGATAAATGTCAACTTTAAAAAGGGTTTAAAACATTGCACTTAGTTTGAACAACATATATGTTATTCAATATTCAATTTGTTCAGCCCAACCCATTTTGTTACCTCTTTGTTGTAGAAGGAACATGTGCTAATGTCATGATTTAATGGGTGTATTTGTGCATGTGTGTGTCTGTCTGTTCCTCTCCAATTGGCACCATGCAGGGATCTTTGCACACACATTAAGACGTAATTTCAACAACCAAGCAAGACAGGGCTTGACGGTTACTTTTTCCCCAGGAGCACATGTGCTCCTAAATTGAAAGATATAGGCGCACAAAGAACTAGAAATGTATCAAATTATGTGTTTTTACACACGTCTTTTTAATAATTTCGGGTTCAAACTGTTTTTGTTCTGCTTATTTTTTTCAATCGTTTGTTCAGCCATTATTCATACTTAATAGCTATTTTAAGTTTATTTATCATTATTATTTATACTTTAAACTACTTTAAACCGTATAAACAATATAAATGGTATAAACGGTATGAACACCTCTGCTATGCGCAAACTTGTAGTAAAAAAAGAAGGGGCACAACTACATGTAATAGGTGTGAAAATGGAGGGATTAATGAGAGCTTATTTCACCCTTACCATAAAGAACAGTTGCGTTTGGCCATTTCTATTTAAGTGATAAATTAACAATAGATGTAAACAAACATAAAGCAGAACTCTGTATCAGTGCCCATCTTCATCATCTCATACAGATTTTTGAACAGAACCTCAACCATATCTGCGGGCCCAGGGACTTTTGTAGTATGGTCTCCTGGACCGTTTGCTTGACATTGATTTTCCAACTGAGCTTGAATTCTTAATGCAATTCTGTGCGCATTCGTGTTTGCGGCTACGCACAAATATGGGACAGTTGTGAAGAAACCCGTTCCCGGTTTTCGCTCAAGTCACTCCGGGTGCTGGTGGTTCAGTTCCGGGGTTTTCCACGGACAAACACACAGGGGGATGGGAGAAATGCATTGGCAGTCACCACTTACGTTCAGGTGTATAAGTATGTTCCAAGCTTTTGATTATGTCCTGACATTCCCGCTTCAAAGCGTTGGACCTTACAGGAAATTATTTTAAAAGGGGAAATCCTAACAATGTAGGACCAACAAGTGGAAAAATCAGTGCGTTGATATTTATAGCCCCATGCGGCTCATACTGTGATGTGAACGGTCCGGTTTCAGAACGTTATCTTGTGATTCTTTGCAAGCAGTTTTGTCGCAAGTCTTCGGTAGCGAATGCGGTAAATGGGGCGAAACAGATTCATGAACTACACCTTCCAACATCTATTGGACTGTTTTAAGTGTGATATTGTCAGCTATTTTCTTGGTCAGTCTGCAAAACCATCGTGCTATGTGTGAAAGTCGGTTACTTGATTACGACTATCTGCTCCTAAATGTAAATTCATAAACGCACAAGGGTATTTTTAGTCGCATATGCAAAGGAAAGTCGCACCGTCAAGCTCTGCAAGACAAATACTAATAAAGGGGTTGACTGGCAAATGCGAAGCCAAAAGATTTCTGGTTTTGGTGTACGAAACCCCACATGATGTAAGGCCAGATTCCAAGAATCCCCTACATTTAAAGATACTGCGGTTTGGTCATTGCTGAACCAGATATAACACACAGTTTGGCTAGCAACAAGTTAAAAAACAGAAAACAGTACTTTCAGTTCCTCTGCCGTTTCAGATAGCTGCCTCACACACTCTCAAGACATCTGGTAACGAATACAGTAGAATTTGTGAGTGCCGATATGCATTCTGTAAATATTGAGGTATGTTATTATGTGATTTTTGTGCTGTTTTATCTTTTGTGGTACGAACGTATGGGTTTAACGCTGGGGTTTGGGTTCGGAGGTTCTTTAAATGAATATGGCGGAGCTGAACAGAACATGGTTGCTGCAAATTGACAACAGGTTAGGGTCACGAGACGTCCCCGTTTTCGGTGGCCTGTCCATGGAAATGTCCCTGGTAAGAAAATGTATCATTTATAAGCAATAGGCTATCAATTCAATATAGAATGGCAAGTATACCAAAGTTTATAGCACACTTAATGGCAAGTATGCCAACGCTTATAACACACTTCCAAAGCTTATAACACACTTAACTATGGATTGTGGTGGGAAAATGACCTCAGGCTACGACAGGATGCACCGATACCGATACCAGTACTCAGACTCGGCCCCGATACTGTGCTCATGTACTCGTAAAACTTCTCCGATACAACCACCCGATACCACTTTACTGAAAGAAGTCCCCAATTTAGAGCAAAAAGGGGTACAATCCTATGTTTTTGCCATTCTCCCCAAAACACTATGTGAGCGTTCCACTCTGCTGAACGCAGGCGGCGTTCTTTTCGTGCCACGACCAAGGGGCACCGGCGGCGCGGTGTGTGTGGACGTGTGGAGCTCTGTCTGGGCAGCGGTGAGGGCGGCGTCCGAGAGAAAGTTGAGCTTTTCGGACACATATAGTATAACGCTACGGTGTGTGTGGATGGAGATGCTCCGTCTGAGCAGCGATTTATTTAATACCCGCGTCCGAGGGTTAGGCTTCCCGGACAGCTATAGTATAACGCTACAGTGTGTGGCGCATTTCATTTACAACATCGCTCATTATAACTCACACACAACGACGGTACTAAAAAATGACCACAAAGTCGCCGTGGGCCGTAACCATGGCGATGGCACGCCTCCCTCGTTCCTAGAACTCTCAGCCCAAACACATTTTTTTAAATCTCAGTGTTTGAATTCCAGCTGAAACAGTGGGTTCACTGGCTCTTTAAACTGTAACGGTATTATTAAGTACTCATATCGGTACTCGGTATCGGCAAGTACCCAAATGTAAGTACTTGTACTTGGTCTGTGAAAAAGTGGAATCGGTGCATCCCTACACTTAACCATTGGGCCCAATCATTTACAGTACTTAATTTACCAAGATAATAGGTAAATCGTAAATATATCCCTTTTTTCCATTTCAGATACAATAAAATATATACACAAATCAGATAGTTTGTTGATATATATGGACTACCAAAGATCTGGTCACCTTACCATAAGTGAATAGAATATAGCCTCTGTAGGAATCATGGTACAATAAATTTGCTTCCTAACTTTACACCCTGAACATGCACCCACTCTCTCCCCCTTTAAGTATTGCAGATAAAAGTATTGCAGAAGAAAATAATCGTGAAACTCACATAAAATGAATTTGCCCCCATCCCTAGTTACATCCCTAGTTACAAAGCATAGATGCGATAAACAAACTGCATGGCTGCCGATTTGTTTAATTCAAACTTGCTCAGCCTCCCAGTAGATATTTGACCACAGAATTGGCAGTTAAGTGTTTATTGACCATGGCACATAAAGTAGCTGCCAAGAAAAAGCCCCATAGTGTTCTCAGAGTAGTTTTAAAACGGATGCAGTTTTTCACGATAATTCGAAGAATTTGAATTTTACGTCTATTTAGAAATGCTTTCCAAGGTTTGCAACTTCTGATTCGGGCAGTCCGGTCTCCAGAAGATTGAAATACCAACACGTTTTCCTGTCCTTAAAAAATTTAAATAAAAAGACAATGATGATTTTGAAGGAAAAGAGAGGGAAACAGAGGGGAGCAGAGGGAAGGGGAGAGGAAGTGGGGAGGGTGAAGAAGCCAAGACGAGGGAGAGAGGGGGAGAGGCGGGCAGTGGGGCAGGTCACTGAGTCTAGGGGCATTCCTCTGCATACATCACAGGAACAAAGAGCCCAAGAGTGTGCGTCTGTGTTTCTTCTGTTGTGGGGGCCGAAAATATCTGCTGACATGCGCTTCATTTGCAAAACTTTGCATGTAAAAAATGATGCTGCACATGTCTATTCGATGCTGTTAATGCATGCAAGTATGTTATGTGCGAGAGGTGGGTTGGTGTGTGTGTATGTGCTGGTGGAGGGGTGTCTTCCCTTTGCAGTGACGTACTGTGGGGGGAGGAAGGAAACTAGGGCAGCATTCAGCCCGGCTGGTACTGCTGATGTCACCTCTCCTTTGTCAAGGCAGACCGTCTCAGGCGTGCACACACGCACACACACACACCAATTCAAAACACATTCACAGCCCAAATTACGACAGACAGAGGCGTGCGCACACACACACACACACACACACACACACACACACACACACACACACACACACACACACACACACACACACACACACACACACACACATTGTGTATCCACTTAATTTGCTGTTTGGAAACATGACTCATTCTCTGTAGCATAGAACAAGGAAACATGGTATGTGTGTGTGTGTGTGTGTGTGTGTGTGTGTGCCCCCTTCATCTGTCATGACGGTTGACAGTTGAGCCACTCAAATGACTACTATTAGCCTCATGTCAACTCCACACCAACTCAGGGAGGAGGGGACCTCAGACAGAGCAGAGACGATGGGGGAAAAGACGGATGCACAGAGATGATGGAAAGAAGAAACTAATACCTCCACCGCCAATGAGCCACAGAGGAAGTATAAAAGCAATTGATTAAAGTAAAGACATGTTTGTCCACTGGCAAAAAAAGGTTCACTGTGGAGTCTCTCCGGAAACAGTACCGTCGGTTAATAATTTCGAGCCAGTCCCAGGTTATGCTAACAAGACCTCACATGCCTGGCTGAACGTGTGCGGGCTTTTTTCTTTGTATTTTTTCTGGTTTGTGTTGGGTGCAGTTTACTTCCTACTTAAAAGACGGTTATTTGTGTGTGTGTGTGTGTGTGTGTGTGTGTGTGTACACACATCAGGAAGTAGCCTGAGAACATTAGAACACTATATTGTGTCATTGCTGTACCTCAGAGCATGTTAGAATACTCTGAAATGCAGATAACCTGTCACAATCGAAGGTCATGCCATCAATGAGAATAAAGTGACTAAAGGATTTTTTTATCTATCTCACACTATGGCTCATGGACTATGTCTGTCAATTACTTACTTTCTAGAACAATAAGGATGGATGGAAGAGTGGAGGAAGAGGCCTGAAAGTGATTTTTGTAGGTTAGAGATTTCTAGCATATTTCTGCAATCACCTCACCAGTAACTGCCAGTCACACAGAAATGTCAAGGTCACATGTGAATAGTGATATCTGTGTCCGCTAATTAAAACCATGTACCAGCAGGCCTGTCAGTTGCATCATTTTAAGACACCCAGCACCAGTGAACCCCCCCCCCCACACACACACACACACACACACACACACAGACACACACACACACACACACACACACACACACACACACACACACACACACACACACTAGTTTTACTGGAGGGTTAGGGATAGTGCCAGGGTGAGATTGGTATTTCCCAGTGGTTGTATGGGAAATACCAAAAGAGCATGGCCACAGGGAGGTGGTACGAATTTCAAAGTCTGGAGGAGGTAATATGATCAACATAGCACGACGTCATGGGAAACAGTGCATTGCAGACTGGAATCCATATCCATCCTTGGTCCGGTCTTTGTCGAGCGTGCATGCAAGAAATGAAGACCAGGTCATCATGTATTTGAGCTTGAATGCATGCATGCATGTATGTATGTATGTATGTGACGTGTTCCACCCCATCATGGACATATCATGGTCCGACACTGGGGAATGTCAAGAGTGCTAATTAGGGTTTCCTTGACTGATGAAGCCATGTCGGAGGCCAGCAGAGTGCACACTGCATATTCTACTGCCAACATAATAACAGGGTTTCTCCCTTGGCCTTACTTGACTTCTGGAACACACACATGGACAATAACCAGTGTGTGTGTGTGTGTGTGTGTGTGTGTGTGTGTGTGTGTGTGTGTGTGTGTGTGTGTGTGTGTGTGTGTGTGTGTGTGTGTGTGTGTGTGTGTGTGTGTGTGTGTGTGTGTGTGAACCAAGCCTATATGTCTGGTCAGGCTACTACACAAAACATTTGGGATAGCCAGTAACAAGCTTGAAGTAAAGGATAGATAGCATAACGATGACGGCCAGGCGAAGATTGTCACATCATGATTTTAATGTTTTTTTTCAGTGAAGATGAAAATTGTGATGCAAAAATGTGATCATTCCCACCAAGAGTGAATCATATTGCAATCGCAATATCTGTCAAAATCGTCGCGTTATGATATGTTTTCCATATTAACCTGCCCTGCTCCGTCTAGGGTATCACTGTGTAATATATGGCTGTTCCAGTCGGGCTGCTTTCTAGATTTAAATGTCCCCCTCTGTGGTAACAAGATGCAGTGGTGATTATTACCACAGAAACCTGTGAGAGGCGCAAGTGGAGAAAACCAGTCAGAAATTAAACAACAGGTGTGCTTCTGCTTCTGGCTTTTGACTTTAAAAAGAAAAATGCATGAGGCATAAAAGAAACAAGACAATGTTTATTTTTAAAGATTGATCACTGATCAGAAACATTTTGCATTGATATAAAAAGGATCTTTGCATGTTTGTTTTTTAGCAGGGTTAAAAATGAAAAATAAAAAAACAATGAACATGGTCTCTCAACTTCAGCCTAAAGTTTCACAGTGGGATTTTCCCCCATTAAAATACCATGCCCAAGCATCAGCCAACAACTGCTTCTGCTATTTAACACAAGCAGTGTCAATTGCTTGTATTAAGTGCCCTTCAATTAACCAGCATGAAGCTTTGCACAAGTATGAGAATAACAACTAGTCCCTTCCTCTCACCCTCTCTCTGTGACCTGGGTATAAACCGAGGTCAGCCGGGTGAATTTGTGGATCTCAATGGTCTCAAAAGAGAACTAACCAGACCAGTCATTTCTCATGTGCTTTGTGGTTTACAGAAGCTGAAACCCCAACTCCCAAAATACTGTAACAACATGTGGTGACTGGAGATCCCTGATTAGGCCATCGGCGCATGTCTTTCCAAATCTGGCATTTTCAAGCAGTATAATTGACTGTATACATGATCTAGTATAAAGAACAGATGATTCATGTATGCAAATGCACCGAATTGTCTCACATACACTGAGAGGCTGGACTACCTTGTAACGACTGTGTACTAGGAGTACTAACCAGGAAAAACTGAACTACTCCCCACCCAAACTCTAACCTGGGTGATTTGCACCTCCAGCAATTCCTTATCATAAACGCAACCCCTGGGGAGCCTTGAAGAGATGTTGACATTGCAGCTGGTGTCATTCTAGCTTGTAACGTCAACAACACATCATGTAAGACTGCATGCATCCAACACACCGAGGGCACTATCATTTGAAAGAAATGTGACGCTAGCCCCAAGCATAGGCATAGTTAAAATAAATGGTGTTAACTGGATTTACAGACAGAGAAAGAGTGGCAACCAGGCAGTCACAAAGTAGAACCAAATTCTTTCTTGAGGAGTGTGTTCTATGAAGTATTTGTTCAGAGAACAATCAATTTGCACACTTTCCAACAAGGGCATCTGCCTCTATTGATTTATCAGAGGGCTTGGCATTGTGAACCTATTCGCCATCACAGTGCACATAGTAGTAGTAACACACACACACACACACACACACACACACACACACACACACACACACACACACACACACACACACACACACACACACACACACACACACACACACACACACACTTACTTTTTAGAGCCTGAATGAGAGCCTTCCCGTCTTTGATCAGCTCCTTGATGAATTTATTCGTTTTGTCCAGCTCCATCTCGTGCGACTTGAGCCTCTCTCGGAACTGCGGGCTGTCCAGGTAGCAGTCACTGAACTCCAGCGCCGGTAGTCCCATGCTTCCGAAGGCTGTTATCACTCCACAAAACGAGGTGGAAGACGGGATCTTTTGACCGAGCTACGGCTGCGGGTGACGCTGGTGTCAATGGTCTACAATCCAATTACAAGACGTAGCGCAGAGCGTCAAGACACCCAAAAGGTAAACCCCGTAATAACCTTGCTTTCCTTACGCCTCGACCTCTATTAACTTCGGTCTAGTGCAACGGGCACGATTATAAAAGAGCTATTGTGTCCCGTTTCTGGAATAGTGGTGGCCTTGGCGCTATCGGACACAGTATCCGCACCCCCTCTTTGACAACAAAAAGTCATACGCGAAATAGCAGGCTTTATCCGTGTTTGGAAAGTGCGGGCAAGAGTCTCCACTTGTCGCCTGTCAGTAGCTTCAGGTCAACCTGCCCATTCCTCACCACATTTTGGACCGGAGGAGGACGGCGTGCCGCAGAGATAGAGCGATGGGAAAAGGCGCTGAGCAATAAATAATAATAAAAAAAAAACAAGAAAGGAGAACGCAGCAGTGTCTACCCTGGGCGTTTTAAACGCAACGCTTTTCTCTCCATCCCTCTCGGCGTTGGCGTGTCGTAATCGACCTACCCATACGCAGCTAATCCTTTGACGGATGTCTCCCTTAGCCAATGGTTGCTGTGGGATTTGAGAAGGGGGCAGAGACGTCGGGCGGAGAGGTGCATTGTAGCGGGTTGGGGAGCGTGGTTGGGCGCCAGAAGTATTTCTCTGTTTGGATGCTGGTTGGTTGGGTGAGAACGCGACGTCATTTCAGACGGGCCGGGGAATTTCTTCCATAGCGGCCTGTGGTAGCATGGTAGCATCTGCCAGCTAAACCAAAACATTTCCAGGGATTGTTAAATGGCGCCCCCTGTCGAGATGAGCTATTTTAGAATTATTTTATATTTTGAGCGGATTCCCTGGTCTGCCGTTTCACTATAGTTTTAAGGATATTCGGTCCAAGTTCATCGTGTAAGCACACTGTTTTTGCGATTTGCTTATTCTCCCACCACTAGGCCTACACGTGTTTATAAACCACACACAAATGATGAACAACGCCAGCTTAAAGGCACAATATGTACGATTTCGGCTTTAAATTTGCTAAAAACGACTAGAACTATGCTGTATATTTTCTTTTCTTGTGTACTGACCCCATCTCAAGGGATTTCAACCATTTCTAAACTCATTGAAATCCGTACTTTTAAAATGGAAACGTCCCGGCCAATTTTGTCGAGTCTTAACGACGTCATTTCCCCTTAACCCCTAGCATCCTGGAAAAACGGGAAACACAGAGTGAGGAAGGAAGTCGGCGAACTAGATAGCTGTCCACTCTGTTGTTGTTTTCATTCTATTGTTTTTTATGCTCACTCGTGATGGAACACGATTATTCAGTCCAGTTTGCCACGACTTCTGTTGCCGGTCCCTGTAAAGCGTAAACGTACGGGTGAATCAAACGACCCAAGAAGATGATCTGACAAGAGGAGAGATAGCCTGCGAGAGTAAACATTGCTGCGGCATTCCCAAGATGGAGAGCTTGGCGAGGAGCTAGGACTAAAGAGAGACGCCAATCTTGCATGTGTTCTACCAGACAGGTAAGCTCCATTTGGCTCACGTTATCGGGATAATAGTACTAACAACAGTAATCATAGCATGCAGTATATTATTTTGATGATACTGTTGGAAAACAGTAACTATCCTCAATGTCGATAGTGTAACAGCATTATATGACGATAGCACAATGCAGTTAGTCATATTGTAAGATCCTTGTGTTTTTATGAATTAGAACGAGGAACGTATGTGTATCATGCCTCAGAGACACTGCAAAAACCTCACTAACGTTAACATATAATGGGATATAACGTCCCTTTGTAAATAGATTTAATTGGGCTGGGGAATTGGCTTTGTTGGTGTGATAATCTGAATGTTATATGTATTATAACATTGTAAACTTAAACCTTGTGTTGGCAATCAATCACTGTGATCGATACATAATAAGTAAATAAACACGCGTTTTGCGCTTTTCATTCATATATGTAATCCAGACACAAACGGTGGGTGGTGAGACAAACGGGGTAACGTAACAAAATACAACTGTTTCATATGGTTACGTATTCTATCTTTGCAAATAGTTAGAACAACTTACTAAAGCCAATCTCGGATTGAGTGCGTTAGCGACCATGACAATATTCAGTGTTTGTGTTTGGTGTACTAAGGAAATAGTGAGGCTATTCCACCGAGGCATGTTATGAACTGTTGTTCGTTAGTATCCCCTGCCTTTGTTTTTTCTATCAATGTATTATCAGTTCGTGGCAAATGCCAAATAACCTTTTTTTTTTTTACTTCACATTGTAGTTAGCAAACAGGAGGACCATCCACGCAGCTCCTAGCAATAGACCTCGAAAGCCTGTTCAAGTCCTTTCTACCTTGCAGCCTCCACCATAGCACCACCCAGTGACTCACCATCAGGGGGGTAAGGAATACTGAATTATTAGAATATATATTCTCCACTTTTCTGGAGCCTGGAATTGAAGACCTTTCCATGTCAGAAATACAATCACAGGTCCTACATGAAAGGTGACATTATATAAAGGGTATGTGGTGTTGGTTGTTTTAAATGAACACTAGGCTATGCACCAAAGTCCTTTAGCATCCAACAGAATGTGAAGATATTAGTTTTGATGAGGACTATGTATCTATCAGCAGACTGTAATAGCAGAACTTTGATATGCTACTGTTCTGTCTGATTGAATAGTAATATGGCCATGGTCTACATTTTTCTGAGATGGTCAGTTATTGTTATTCCTTCTCATCTGAATTCAATGTCTTTGACTTCACAGGGGCCAGCTCTACACTACAAGAGAGAAGAGCTGAACGTAAACTACAACCTCGTTCCTCCAAACCCGTGTCTCAAAATCAACGGTCAACTGAACGAGCAGCACCTTTATATATTTTTTTCTTTTAATTTATTTAATGTAAATACATTCATTGCAAAGCAGCATTTCTACTTAAACAATTATTTTCTATAGATATTAATAAATGTCTTGTACTGTGTATAAAAACATTGCTTCTGTATTTAATCACACATACTCTTACTACTATTTGAATAAGCAATGCCTTATAAAGAAGGCAGTATGGAACCATATATATTATAACAAGAATAAATTATAAAATGTACAAAGCAATTACTTACCATTCACTTCTATAAAAAGGAAGACATTTCTAAAGAACTTAACGGGAGTGATGTTGCTAACAGTATTTATAACAGTGCTGCCATGAACCCAGTGTGCTGGCCATTTGGGTCTGGGTAATGGTCACGTGTCCTGCACACGGCACACCCCTGCCGTGCCGCCTGCTGACGTCCCTCTTCCTCTACCCATCGGTCTTCCTCTTGCCGCACGGCTTGCTCTTCCTGTCCCTTTCCTTTTTCCTGTGGCCGTCCCTCTTGTGTTTCCCTGTGATAGGTCTTGCCCCCTGCTATAGGGGGGACTCCAGGTACCATCAACAGTTGACATTGATACATCCAATGAAGAGCTATCAGTCTTCCTGCAACATACAGTATTCACATGTCAACAGAAGCACTTACAAAAATCTTGAGATACAGAGAGGACACGATCAGCTGACAATATTTATGTGGCTACATTGAAAGAGCTGTCATGCGTTTTAGCTAACTTTAGTACTTTTACTTATTAATGTTAAGTGCATAAATCAGCCTGTTGCACCAGCTGTGCGTCATTTCAAACTTAGCTTTCCAACACAGCGATAACTGTTACAGAAGGCTCCATGCCTTGTCTAGTGATGTGACATTTTAATGTCGATCTAGCTATGTGCTACGATATAAAGTCAGAGCAACGTTCAACACGCCGAACACGTTATTTTTTTGTATGATTGTGCTGACCACGGATAACAGTGCTGGGCTAACTTAGCCCACGATGTAATTCATGTAACGTTATCTACAGCTGTTTGCGTAATCGACTCATGTAAACTCAGCAGGTTAACGCCACGTTGACTGACCTTAGTCGCGGCTATTTCGTTACAATGAAATGACATCACGTGATTAAACGTAACGTGAATAAAACGTTCATACATTACCTCGTCCGTGAACATGATTGCTGCTGAGTCGCATCAGATGGATTTTCACCGGAAACGACGCCATCAAACTAAGACTTGTTATTGTTTTGATTGAGGGAGCCTGTGTGTGTGTGTGTGTGTGTGTGTGTGTGTGTGTGTGTGTGTGTGTGTGTGTGTGTGTGTGTGTGTGTGTGTGTGTGTGTGTGTGTGTGTGTGTGTGTGTGTGTGTGTGTGTGTGTGTGTGTGTGTGTGTGTGTGTGTGTGTGTGTGTGTGTGTGTGTGTGTGTGTGTGTGGGTGCTGTTAGATCCGTCACTAAGTGAAGATTGTTGTCCTGTAACGGTTGTGAACAAGCTGGTGAGGAGATTCGCCCAGCCCCTAACTACTGTATACCAGACACCTATCCCGCTTACCCCGGAGCCCCACCCCTGGGCATAACCCTGGCCAGGACCGTGACTACCGGTCGCGTCTGTATAGTAGCTCTCCTCTGGGACCCGTGCACTTGGAAGTTTGCTGGGAATATTTAAGAGTTTGGAAAAATAACTCTAGGGATATGTTTCTATCATGAGGACTAGGTAACCTCTCAGAATCACGATGCTCAATCCGAATCCATCCATTTGTTGTCCGTAGGAAGAAGGTATCGGAGGTTGACAAAAAAGGAATTAAAATATATTTCTTTGATAAGCTTGCAGATTATATGGGGGAACATTGCAAATTGCCAAAAAGTCATTCGATATACAATATTATAAGAATATATAGAAAAATCAAAAGGGAACTCTCCATAAGAAGTTGACAATAAAAAATAAAACAACGATCACACATATTGCTTACTTGAGATGAGAGGCCGTATCAGACTGCAGGGGTGGAGAGAGGGAAAAACTCCTTCCGTAAAATAAGAGAAAATGATCTATCTAATTTCCTTCCTAATAGTCTATTTGCCTGTATAAGTACGCCTACATAGCTGTTCTATGCTATGGGAGGAATCTCCTCCGGAGATTTGCAGCTTCAGGCTTGCTTCTAAAAATACGAGGCTAAAAAGAGTGCTCAGAGTATATTCTATCTCCTCGCTTTTCCATCCAGATTCTATCTATTTAGTTTAAGGGCTATTTTGTCTCTACCGAAGGCTCGGGTAGACATCCTACATGGAGTCCCCGTAGTAAAGATTCCTCCCTGTTCTGTTCGTGCTCAGGCTCTTTTATAGGTCCTGTGGTCCTGTGTGTGTATACGCACACACATATATGCAGTACTTCTCTGTATCCATCTGTCTGTCTGTCTGTCTGTCTGTCTGTCTGTGATTTAAAATGTTGATAATGTCCAAATTATTTAAAACCAGATGGAAAAAATATATATATCGAGAGAGCAGCCTAAAAGATCCAGTGAGTGAGCCAGAGAGTATGAATATTATATATGTTCCTGTTCGCATATATATATATATATATATATATATATATATATATATATATACTAATTTATGCTGTATATATACACATATATATACACACACACACACATATATATATATATATATATATATATATATATATATATATATATATATATATATATACACACACACACACATATATACATAAATATAAAAATAGATATAGTAATTTATGTCTTTCTTCAATCATTTCTTTTTTTGTGGTATTACAATTTTAATTGACCATCTCCTAAAGCATTGGAGATCCCTAAGTAATCTCATCTGTATAAATGTGTGTGTGTGTGTGTGTGTGTGTGTTAAACCTGCAATGACCTGGGACCAACTCTGCTCTCCTCCCTGCCTTATGTCCATAGTTAGTTGGGATAGGGATGTAACATCTATGTCTCTTGTTTTTGAATAGACACACTCACACATATACACACAGATACAGACACACACACACACACACACACACACACACACACACACACACACACACACACACACACACACACACACACACACACACACACACACACCACAGGGAAGGGTCTCCTTGTCCAGTCAGCAGGCCGACTAGACATTATGTGATGTCAGAGCCACTAGGAGAACGGTTCCCCAGATCCCAGAGGACCCACGGTCTGGCACCTTTGTTTCATGACCAGTAAATAGCCCCTATTTGCACTGCATTCTGGGAAGATTGTCTGAGTGTGTGTATGTATGCCCTCATGCAGCCTCTCTCTCTCTCTCCATCCATCTCTGTATCTCACTTTCTCCCCATCATAATTTTTTTTCAGTCTCTCCCTCTCTCGACTTTACCCTTCCCGACAGAATGCCGAGACATTCCACATGCGGCTTAGCGACCCAGCGTGTCTCCGGAGTCCAGATGACGGTGACATCACGATCACGGCCAGTGAGACAGTGTCTTGCCTTGAGACGGTCTTATGAAGAAAGGAACAGCTTTTAGCCATATGTGAGTGCAATGGTTCTCTTTTCCTCCAGCATTTCTGGGTTCAGGTGAATTTGAATGGTGAACAAAGTTTCAGCACAATCATCTGGGAATCATTTACCAGAAAGAATCTCTGTGATGCGTTTGCCCGAAAACATGTTGGGTCATGTAGCATGCTTTCCCACACAGTCCGGCTTCCGAACAGACCTGGCTCCCTGACTCCATGCATCACGTAGTGAGCAAACACAGACCGCCCTTAAAAGGCATAGCGACTGAAAGGGATAGAGAGAGGGCAGAAGAGAGAGAGAGAGAGCGAGAGAGAGAGAGCAAGCGAGAGAGAGAGAGCAAGAGAGAGAGAGAGAGAGAGCGAGAGAGAGAGCGAGAGAGAGAGCGAGAGAGAGAGCGAGAGAGAGAGACACACACACTAGTGAACGTAACAAAAAACAGAGAGAGACAGAGGTGGAGTTTGAAAGAGACATGAACAGAGGTTCATATATATAGTAAAAGAGTAGCGAGCAAATCAAGCCAAGCCATGGTTTGACTTGCTCTGCATCACTCCTAAGAAAAGATAGATTAGGTAGGTGACAACATTATTTAAATATGCCCCCCTATTCTAACTCTGCTAGTGTCTGGTGGTTTCTGGACCCCCCCCCCCCCCCCCCCCCCCCCCCACCATCCACTGTTATCCATCTCTCTACTACGGTGTTACAGGATGTTCTCCACCATCGGGGAGATGGCCGTCCTGCGGTCCAGGCAGGAGCCGCCCCCTCAGCTGGGCTGCCACCACCACCCTCTGGTCCGCCTGTACTGCCTGAACGGCGGACACCACCTGCGGATCCTTCCGGATGGAACTGTGGGAGGAGGAAGGCTGGAACACGACCTCTACGGTGAGGAGGACCTGGTGGTGGGGAGGCCCCAGTCTGGCTTGGAACTGAGTTGTGCAGCAGTTATGCAGATGATTTGATGATGACATTATGGTCGTATATCATAACTGATGCCCGACCATAATGGGCTTACAAAAACCCTTATTCAAAAACAAAATATATATATATTTCTTTTGTTGCTACTTGGATGGTATGCTTTGACTGTTCTCAGCCTCACATCTTTAGTTGCTTTGCAGAAAAATGGATACTATCATGACTTAATGTAGGCCTACATGTATGTAATGATATCATGACTTAATGTAGGCCTACATGTAGTGATATCATGACTTAATGTAGGCCTACATGTATGATATCATGACTTAATGTAGCCCTACACGTATGTAATGATATCATGACTTAATGTAGCCCTACATGTATGTAATGATATCATGACTTAATGTAGGCCTACATGTAGTGATATCATGACTTAATGTAGGCCTACATGTATGATATCATGACTTAATGTAGCCCTACACGTATGTAATGATATCATGACTTAATGTAGCCCTACATGTATGTAATGATATCATGACTTAATGTAGGCCTACATGTAGTGATATCATGACTTAATGTAGGCCTACATGTATGATATCATGACTTAATGTAGCCCTACACGTATGTAATGATATCATGACTTAATGTAGGCCTACATGTAATGATATCATGACTTAATGTAGGCCTACATGTATGATATCATGACTTAATGTAGCCCTACACGTATGTAATGATATCATGACTTAATGTAGGCCTACATGTAATGATATCATGACTTAATGTAGGCCTACATGTATGATATCATGACTTAATGTAGCCCTACACGTATGTAATGATATCATGACTTAATGTAGGACTACATGTATGATATCATGACTTAATGTAGGCCTACATGTATGTAATGATATCATGACTTAATGTAGGCCTACACGTATGTAATGATATCATGACTTAATGTAGGCCTACATGTATGATATCATGACTTAATGTAGCCCTACACGTATGTAATGATATCATGACTTAATGTAGGCCTACATGTATGTAATGATATCATGACTTAATGTAGGCCTACATGTATGATATCATGACTTAATGTAGGCCTACATGTATGTAATGATATCATGACTTAATGTAGGCCTACATGTATGATATCATGACTTAATGTAGGCCTACATGTATGATATCATGACTTAATGTAGGCCTACAAGTATGTAATGATATCATGACTTAATGTAGGCCTACATGTATGATATCATGACTTAATGTAGGCCTACATGTATGATATCATGACTTAATGTAGCCCTACACGTATGTAATGATATCATGACTTAATGTAGGCCTACATGTATGATATCATGACTTAATGTAGGCCTACATGTATGTAATGATATCATGACTTAATGTAGCCCTACATGTATGTAATGATATCATGACTTAATGTAGGCCTACATGTATGTAATGATATCATGACTTAATGTAGCCCTACATGTATGTAATGATATCATGACTTAATGTAGGCCTACATGTATGTAATGATATCATGACTTAATGTAGGCCTACATGTATGTAATGATATCATGACTTAATGTAGGCCTACATGTATGTAATGATATCATGACTTAATGTAGCCCTACATGTATGTAATGATATCATGACTTAATGTAGGCCTACATGTATATAATGATATCATGACTTGAAGGAATTATTTTAGGAAGTGGTTGATGCATTGAGTAATCTATTGTGTCTGCAAACTACTATACAGTAGCCGTCAGTAATAGACTCTGTGCATGTGTGTGTGTGTGTGTGTGTGTGTGTGTGTGTGTGTGTGTGTCTGTGTGTCTGTTTGTCAGACACCCTAAGGCTGAAGGCGGTGAGCCCAGGTGTGGTGGTGATCAGAGGGGAAGCGACAGGGCGCTACCTGGCCATGGACCAAGATGGACGCCTGCATGGCTCAGTGAGTGGTTTATCATCAAGGATCCCACCTCAGTTCCCGGTTAGACAGGCCCACGCTGCCCAGAATCCTGCTGTGGTTGGCTCATGGCGCCGTATTAGGTTAGAGATGGTTAACCGTAGGTATTAGGTTAGAAGTGATTAAGTTTAGGTTTAATCTGTCAGACAGTTAAACCTGCCCTATGTACGTTTTCCCATTAGCAGCCTCTAGTGGCTTAAGTTGTAACTATAACTGTGACAGAATATAGGAAAATTCCCTTGATGGATTGACTTGTTGATGGGTTAGGGTTTTATTCTTGAGACGAAAAGTATTAGTTCAGATATCTTTTCAATGGAGTAAATAGCTGCAGGAGAAAAGCTGCATAGTGCATGTTAGAGATGGCTATGTTTAGTCAACAGCGCCAGCCAATCACTGTGCGATTCTTGGCAGCGTGGGCGGGTCTTACCAGGAACTGCGGTGAGATCTATAATCAGGCGTGAGCAACGTCTGCACCTCACTTTTAGTTTGCATACACTTTGTGTTTCTTTTTGCACTATAGTTACTAATCAAATGTGTTCTAACTACCTGTAATGGGCTTTGTTTGTTGTTTGCTTTGATTCAATAAAGCACAATGGCTTTTACAAGTTTGAAGTGAATATTAAGAGTTTGTTTTCGACGAGGTCCTCTGCCACAAAGAGCTACTTCCACACGGTGATGTGACCTAGAAATGGAAAACTGCTGTCTATCTGTCCTATGAGGAAACCATTGTTCAATTATTTTTCAGTGAGCAATAAATCATCATGATTAGTAATCTGCCATCATCATCCGGAGTGTATAACTCATTAAAGAATATCCCAGATGTGTCATGTCATTTGTACTTGTCATGCTTGTGTGTGTGTGTGTTTGTACATGTTTGTGTGTGTGTGTGTGTGTCTGTGAGACTTTGTTTGGATAACAATATCTTTATTTCAAGTGAG
>JACYXH010000658.1:1015000-1017500 GCA_026745465.1 Lota lota
GGCGGATCTTCCTGTACTCTGAGGGAGAGAACCTTGTCGTGTGATCGAAGGTAAGAAAACCGAAACATGTGATCTGAAAAAAAAAAAAAAAAATATATAGAAAATGCAGTTGAAAATGCAGTTGGAAATACAGCTTGGACAAGTCATCCCAACTCTCTCCCCTCCCCTCCTCTCCCCTCCTCTTCTCTCCCCTACATGCTTCTCCTCTCTCCTCCTCTCTCCTCTCTCCTCTCTCCTCTCTCCTCTCTCCTCCTCTCCTCTCTCTCCTCTCTCCTCTCTCCTCTCTCCTCTCTCCTCTCTCCTCTCTCGCCTCTCCTCTCCTCTCCTCTCCTCTCCTCTCCTCTCCTCTCCTCTCCTCTCCTCGCCTCTCCTCTCCTCTCCTCTCCTCTCCTCTCCTCTCCTCGTTACTTCCTGTGTGCCCTACAGAAGCTGCATGGCTAGGAGTGGCACTGGACAAACTGTCGACCTGCGGAACTCATTTCTCCATCCTGAGTGTAGAGTTTCAGGACATCACTCACAAAAGGAAGTGACTTGTCTCTCTCTCTCTCTCTCACGCTCTCTCTTTCTGTCTCCCCCTTTCTCTCTCTCTCTCTCTCTCTCTCTCTCTCTCTCTCTCTCTCTCTCTCTCTCTCTCTCTCTCTCTCTCTCTCTCTCTCTCTCTCTCTCTCTTGCTCCTTCTCTCATTCCCTCTCTCTCTCTGACTCTTGACTGAAGCCAGGTCCGGCAATGACATCCGATCTACAGAACGGGTCTGAATCCTGAGCCTCGACCCATTAAGATGTGTTTAGATAAGCAACAGAGAGAGAGAGAGAGAGAGAGAGAGAGAGAGAAAGAGAGGACAAATTTGTGCCACAGAGAAGGAAAGTGTGTTTGTTTGTTTGTTTGTTTTGGGTTGTTTATTTGTTATTTAGTTATTTCGTTTTGTGTCTTATACATCACCAGACATCAATTAAAAATGTAGTACTACAATTCTTTGCCAAGTGGGTGTTTCCTGACTTATTCTTTTAATAAATCGTCTCAAATCATGTTACTGTGCGCTGTATGGCCTCTGATCTACTGATCTACTGAGCACTATCTACAAGAACAGCAGCATTAAAAACTGGAGATACTACAAAAACAATAATTGCCCGCTATGACCTTCGAAGAGTGATCAAGGCAGCCAAGAGAGATTACGGCAAGAAAATAGAGTCACAGCTAAGCAGCAATGACCCACGCAGTATGTACAAGGGACTACACACAATCTCTGACTTCAAAGAGACCCCTAGCTGCACAGCCGACTCTCAACCAGATGAGCTGAACCGTTTCTACGCCCGCTTTGAACTGAGCCACACCAACCTCCTAGAGAGAGAGCCTACTCCACAAACGACACGGCCAGCGCCCTGGTCATCGCAGAGGAAGACGTGCGTGTGGTGTTCAAACGCATCAACATCCGAAAAGCGGACGGGAATACCAGGCCGGGTGTTCAAAGCATGTGCGGACCAGCTGGCTGGTGTATTCACAAACGTTTTCAACCTCTCCCTCTCCACGGGCAGAGTGCCCACCTGCTTCAAGTCATCAGTCATCATCCCAGTACCGAAAAAGAGCAAGGTAACATTTCTCACCCCCACAGTGAGCAAATGCTTTGAGAAGTTTATCAAGGTGCTGATCTGCAGAATGCTGCCACCCACCCTGGACCCTCATCAATTTGCCTACAGGAATAACAGATCGACAGACGACACCATTGCCACAGCACTCCACTCAGCCCTCACCCACCTTGACAAGAGGAACTCCTATGTGAGGATGCTGTTCGTGGACTATAGTTCAGCATTCAACACCAGAGTCCCCTCCAGACTTGACAGCAAGCTCAGGGACCTAGGCATCGACCCTGGCCTATGCGACTGGATCCTTAGCTTCCTGTCGGATCGGAAACAGGTGGTGAAGATGGGTTCTAAGATCTGCGCCCCCCTGACCATCAGCACAGGAGCCCCCCAGGGATGTGTTCTAATTCCCCTCCTCTACTCCCTGTACACCCATGACTGCGTGGCCACACACAGCTCCAATAAGGGGATCAAGTTTGCCGATGACACGACAGTGATCGGCCTGATCACCGACGGCGACGAGGCGGCCTATAGGAGTGAAGTCGACCGCCTGGCTCAGTACAGCCAGGACAACAACCTCGCTCTCAACGCCGACAAGTCCAAGGAGCTGGTGGTGGACTTCAGGAGGAAGAGACAGGTACATGACCCCATCACCATCAATGGCTCTGCTGTGGAGAGGGTAAACAGCATCAAGTTCCTGGGGGTCCACAATCACCAACGACCTCACCTGGGACGAGCACACCAACCAGGTAGTGAAAAAAGCACAATGTCGCCTATTTCACCTTAGGCGGCTGAAAAAGTTCGGCTTGGGGCCCAGGATCCTGGGGGCCTTCTTCAGAGGCACAACGGAGAGCATCTTGACGGGATGCATCACTGCCTGGTACGGGAACTGCACTGCCCAAAGCCGCAAAGCGTTATTAAGG
>JACYXH010000658.1:1022500-1037500 GCA_026745465.1 Lota lota
GAATAAGAATAAAAATAAAAACAATATTATTAATAATGCAATAAGTATAATAATTAGAATCATAAGAATAATATATATATTTATTTATGTATCATTATTTTACACATGATGTTATATTAATCATTATCTAATGATATATGGTATTTGTAGACATTTTCATCAGCAAAAAGTTATTCTGCGCAAACAAAAGGCAGATCTGTGTTTCGCTGTATTTCAATCTCAATTTAGCAGTGTAGGAAGCGGGCAGATGGTCTAACGCTGTACACAGCTCCAACGGACCAGAGAAAAATGACAAGAGAGGGGGGGGGGGGGGGGGGGGGGGGGGGGGGGGGGGGGTGGGGGATGACAATGAGGAAGTAGATTTTGTCATTAGCCGCTGACTCAACACTTAAGAGTTGAATCGATTCATTTGGACCGAATGTTGTGTTCATAAATAGAAGCCTGTTGAACAGCGCCGGTCTATTTTCTATGACCTCCTTCCTGATTCACATCCTGTGTCAACGGCACGCTGGCCCTCAGAGTGACCTTCTCATCACACACACTGCAATGATGGAAGGAGGTGAGTCAACCAATCATTCACCATACACTGTCCTGTGTGTGTGTGTGTGTGTGTGTGTTTGTGTGTGGTGTGTGTGTATGTGTGTGTGCGTGTGTTTGTGTGTGTGTGGTATGTGTATGTGTGGTGTGTGTGTGTGTGTGTGTGTTTGTGTGTGTGGTGTGTGTGTGTGTTTGTGTGTGTGTGTGTGTGTATGTGTGTGTGTGTTTGTGTGTGTGTGTATGTGTGTGTGTTTAGGTGTGTAGTATGTGTGTGTGGTTTGTGTGTGTGTGTGTGTTTGTATGTGTGGTCTGTGTGTGTGTTTGTGTGTGTGGTGTGTGTGTGTTTGTGTGTGTGGTGTGTGTGTGTGTTTGTGTGTGTGTGTGTGTAGTATGTGTGTGGTGTGTGTTTGTGCGTGTGTGAGTGTAGATAGTGTGTTATTTGTTTTTTTAAGCGCCAGGCTGGAGCGCACTATGGCACCACAGCCCAATGTGAAACACACACACACACACACAAACACACTCACACATACATCAGTATAAAAAAAAGACACACACACTCTCACACACACACCCCCAAAAGCAAAACGGGTTCTGAGGAGTAGCGGCCAGATATAAAAACTCATCCCCTAATACGTAAACTCAATGACGTTTGTTTGTTTGTTGCTGACTCAGTATCAGCCAGAGGACGGGTTCTGCTTCCTGTTTACGTCTCGCTCTGTGGTTCCCATAAAGACATGTTGTCCTTGATGGGATTTTTCCCCCTGCAGTCTCTCACCTCCGTCTTCCTCCAAGACCCAGGGCACACAGGAAGTCACTCAAGTCCTAGTATACCTTTCCTTATATAGTAGACCTTCGTCGCATCCTACTCTGCCTCACTCTCTCTCTCTTTCTCTCTTCTGCTCTAGCTCTCTTCACATGTCCGTCTCTCTTCTACAACTGAAAACCTGGAGCCGGAAAGTTTGGGTTTTTTGTGTGATTGGATGGGTTATTGTCAATGCAACCATGTTGATTTAATATCAATTCCCAAAGGCTCACTGGATAGTCCTTAGCTGGATTGCTAAAACTGCAGTTAATAATCTCGTACTGTTTCACAGGAAAAAAACAAAATAATACACGTTGAGATTCTACAGTCTAAAGTGTTTTTTGCTTGGTTCCTCTACGTCTCTAACGTGTGCATCTACAGGGCCATCTGGCAGAGAGACACCTAGATGCACTGAATAAAAGATTTTAAAATAACGTTTTTGTCTTGCTGCCAATACTTCTGGTGGTTGCGTGCCGGTGACGCTATCTGTGACACAATTGAGTGGTCTTATCTAGAACAGGAACAACTATTTTTTTTTAAGAGGCACACACACACACACACACACACTTGTGCATGGGCACACACACTTTCTATGGCTCCTGGCCCCTTCATCACTGTTTTCCATGGGCTACCGGCTGGCTGATATTATGTCTAATTCCGGGCATGCAATTAGTGTGTAGCCAGGTCTGGTTCTGTCTGGGTCATTTTGTGTGTATGTGCGTGTTTGTGTATGTGTGCCTGTAACGGGTTTGGACTACTTGCCACACATGAAGGTTAAATCTAAAAACATGTCACACGCACACACATACACACACACACAAGCACACACACACACACACACACGCACACACACACACACACACACACACACATATGTGCACGTGTACACATAAATAGAAATGGGCTGCCGATGTGGTTCAGTTTCAACCCATATGCCAACAAAGATACATATCGCTCACATTTAGTTTCTGGAGGGTGCCAACACTAGCAGAGAGGGAGAAGGCAGGCGGCAGGAGAGGAAGCGCAGGGTGTATTATTAAATGGTCAGTGTGTGTGTGTGTGTGTGTGTGTGTGTGTGCGTGTGTGTGTGTGTGTGTGTGTGCGTGTGTGCGTGTGTGCGTGAGTTTGTGAGCTACCTCCCGAATTCTGGGCATTCCACGTGTCATTGTGAGCACCTATAATCCATGTGCTCTTCCCACACACACACACACACACACACACACACACACACACATCACACACACACACACACACACACACATACCGCCACGATCCACTAAAACGGGTTATACTCCAGTGATTGGTCAGTCTCATGGGGTCAGAGGTTAGCAGGGATCCTGTCGTTCCTCTAAAGAAAGGTCAGGGGTCAACTTCCTCTCGAGCTAGTCTATAGCTGGTATATACATATATAGATAGATAGAAAGATAGATAGATATATTGATATATATATTGTATATATATGTATAGAAATATACATATACTGTATATGCTTCTTATATATTTATTGGCATGGAAGGAGAAAGGAGAAATAACTATTATGACTTAAAAAATGTAATGCATAAAAATGTAAACATTTTAACACAGAAGTGAAAAGTGAAAGCACCGAGCGACTACAATATAAAATATGATACATATGAAATAATTAAATAGAATGTACTACCAATATGTCACATCACACTCTCTCTATTACTCTTTTATTCTCGCTCTATCTCTCTTTCATTTTGTCTGCGATCTCTCGCACACTATCTCATACACACCCACAGACATCAACACATCCACCCCCCCCTCCCCCACCCATCCACTTCCCACCTCTTGTCCCTACCACACACCTCTCCAGAGCTCTCCAAAGCACACAAACACACCTCTTGGCCAGGCAGCCAGGCAGGACAGCAGGAAGGAAGTCAATATTTGAGGAGTTTGAGCTACTTGTGGTTGCAGTCTTGCCTTTAACTGTAAAGGAGCACACACGCTATAGTTTACAAGTCCTTTAGCTTGCAGTGTCGCTTTAGGCTCCCACACATCATAACAACTGCTTGTTACTTCATTCATGCTTCGTTCATACTTGTCCACATTCATTTTTGTTATTTTTCTTTGTCGTTATTGTGTTTGTTTGTTGTTGTTGTTTTTGGTTGTTGTTGGTTTTGCAGCCAGGACTGCCTTCAGTTTTTTTTGTCAGGGCCCGCGGCTACCAAGACTGCTAACTAGCATAGTTGACACAGAGGTCATGGCCTCTCGATTTTCCTTCATGTTAATTTCCTAAAATGCTTCCTCAATTAAATAAGCAGATTAAAGACAGAGGGGGAAGGGTCTAACTACCTAATTGAGTCTCCTTACCCTGGTTTTTATTATGGCCTCTGGTGACATGGCTGCCATTTTGTCCATTCTTCATTTGGAAAAAAACTATGAAGAAGCTTTCAAACCATTGATCCTGAGACAACTTCCTGCTTATAAACAATGTATCGGTGCCATTACGGAGCCGTCCTGTTGTCACGCAAACAAGGAGGTTTTGACGTGAACACCTTCACTTCGGAATAGAGTTAGAAAGGTGAAAACGGCTGTGTCCTTGAACTCAGTGCACGGTCGGACGACCACACACACACACAACCACACACACACACACACAACCACCACACACACACACACACACACACAACCACAGCTACGAGGTAGAGCATGGAAGCGGATGTTTCTGAACACAAATATTTACAGTAAGGAGATATAGTAACTAACCATGTGACCCCCCCCCCAGCCCCCCCACCCCAGAGCAGACCAAGTTACTGTGGAGCATTACCAACTGTTGCAAAACTCACCTTTCAGCTCACTGTGAAAACAAATTCTAGCGTGAACGCTTAAAGGATGTCTGCCATTAATGAAACCATGTCACTTCACAGTGGCTTTGTTTAGTCTGTTACAGTGGTCTGTGTGTGTGTGTGTCTGTCTGTGTGTGTGTCTGTCTGTCTGTCTGTCTGTCTGTCTGTCTGTCTGTGTGTGTGTGTGTGTGTGTGTGTGTGTGTGTGTCTGTGTGTGTGTGTGTGTCTGTCTGTCTGTCTGTCTGTCTGTCTGTCTGTCTGTGTGTGTGTGTGTCTGTCTGTGTGTGTGTCTGTGTCTGTGTGTGTGTGTGTGTGTGTGTGTCTGTCTGTCTGTGTGTCTGTCTGTGTGTGTGTGTATGTGTGTATGTGTGTCTGTCTGTCTGTCTCTGTGTGTGTGTGTGTGTGTGTGTGTGTGTGTGTGTGTGTGTCTGTCTGTGTGTGTGTGTGTGTGTGTGTGTGTGTGTGTGTGTGTGTGTGTCTGTGAGTGTGTGTCTGTGAACTACCATATGTTAACATTATACCACTATAATATACTCTTTGTTTCCTAATGACAGATCTGGCCACTAATTGTTAACACAGATTGATCCCACGCTTTACCTTTTTCTTTGTGAAGAAAACCAACTGTTGGGAGTCAAGAGGTTCAAATTGGTCACCTTAGTGCAGCTTCCTCCCAGTTGTTTATTGGTTAGAGATGTGTATTGTTAAAGAGGGGTCCGATGAGAACGAGATAGGGGATGACCCCCTCACACACACACACCAGACACTGAATGGCTGTTTGATGTGTGGACAGTGATTTGCATCTAAGTACTTTCACCTCACTCTCTTCCTAGCCATACTACTCACACATACATTAGCCTACACAACATCCACAACACCCCTTTCTCACCATTGTGTCTTAAAGAGGCTCCAAGATGGACTATCGTCAAGTTTGAAGCTCTATGTGGAGTCATTAGGTTTCACATTGTGGTTTTGTGCTTATTTCTTCCGTTTTGTTTGGTTGTTTTGTTTTAGACGTCAGATCAGAGACTACACACTTCCCATAGATGGCTAGCGTTAGAGAGAGTGAGAGAGAGGAGATAGATAGATAGATAGATAGATAGATAGATAGATAGATAGATAGATAGATAGATAGATAGATAGATGGATGGATGGATGGATGGATGGATGGATGGATGGATGGATGGATGGATGGATGGATGGATGGATGGATGGATGGATGGATGGATGGATAGATAGATAGATAGATAGATAGATAGATAGATAGATAGATAGATAGATAGATAGATAGATAGATAGATAGATAGATAGATAGATAGATAGATAGATAGATAGATAGATAGATAGATAGATAGATAGATAGATTGATGGATATAAACTGCTCAAAAAAATAAAGGGAACACTTAAACAACACAATGTAACTCCAAGTGTTCCCTTTATTTTTTTGAGCAGTATATATATATATCCATCAATCTTCTAAGATATATATATATATATATATATATATATATATATATATATATATATATATATATATATATATATATAGCATAAACAATCCACCAACATAAATGCCCTTGACTGGGTTTATCTACTCTCTGTTTCTCTGACAGACTGCTCTCTCGCTCTCGCTATTTCAATTATCACAATTTGGTGGTTGCCATGGGGATGTGTGCTAATGCGGGTGTGTGACTGTTAACCTTTGACTGCTTAAAAGCCCATGCAGGACACTATCCGTGGGGGCAGGGCAAATACTGGGATGTCGGAAAGGAAATTCACACTCATTTCCTCCGTGTGGTTTCGGTGCAAATCAACAACATCCTGTCCTTTTGTTTGTGAATCCCGCCTGCCCTCATGCTGGTTGCGCTTCAGAGTAGGCGTCATAAAATGCACCCCCCCCCCCCCCCCCCCCCCCCCCCCCCCGCCCCGTCTCCTCGTTTTACCGCCACTAAAGCTCGAGTCAAAGCTCGAGACGTCGAGAGGAAGGAAGAGACGTGTCCTTGTTCTCGTTTGATGCTTCAGATTAAAAAGAAAAGAGGAAACAATGGGAGCCATTATTATTACGCCTAATCGAATTAAGATGCCCTATATACGGTTTGTAGCTAACTACGATTTAGCACTGGCAGTAGCCCACCCAAAATGCTTGGGTAAAATAACACAACATAGAATAAAAAATAAAAAAAATAATTTATTATATTTACATACTCCAACAAACAAAACGTGGAAACGCTTGTAAGTGTGTTTTATTATTTTACAAATGGCTTGAAACATGAACAAAATAGCCAACCGTCGACGCATTCGCAAAAAGGAAATGTCAAATAGACATACTCTACTTCGGGGAACAAAAGGCTACAATTTGTGTGATCCTATTATTGGATGTTAAATAGGAAGCGACATAATGAAACACAAAATAATAGGCTTCATAAGGATTCATAAGACGCAGCCTATTAGTCATCCTACGCTCTCTCTCTCTCTCTCCTTTTCTGTTTGTTTTCTTTCCCCTTATTTCCATGAAGACTAAAACAGTCACTATCAACTCCCTCCTTGAACACAGCCTGTCATGCGAGCCTCGCGTAAGAATCGTGATGAGTGAATACATGAATAAATAAAGTTGAGTGGCGTGAGGCACATAGCAGATGAGGCGACTCATTCATGTAATCCGGCCTGACATTGCCCCCTCCCCCCCCCCCCAACCCCCCTCCCCTACCTAATTCTTCCATTCATAAATTCTCTGTATCACGCATGCGCAATGAAATTCAGAGTCCTCCCATTCATAAAATGTAACCCCCCCTCCCGCATTTGGACCCAGAGTCGTTTCGCCCTCCCATTCACAAAAAAAAAAAAAAAAGAAATGACCGAGGCGTCTGCGCAGTGCCTACTTTCCCTCCCATTCATAAAAACTCATTTCCCCCCTTGGTCGTTGCAACACCGTATCGAGAGCTCCGCGTCCACACCGCAGTAGCCTCCCATACGCACCAGCGGATGGACTAGCGCTCCATTTTATTTGATCCGTGGTTATATTTTCGGTACATGGAAGTATTTCTTTCCCCCTCCATCCTGGGAATTGGATACTATAAGCTACGCGTTCCCCATCGCATGCAACGAAGGGAGATTGTAGTCTAACAAAAGTAAGTAAGTTGAAATCTTGGATTTTTCTGATGACGTTTTTATTATTTTTTTGCGATCACGAAGCACCACACCAGTAGACTACTGTAAATGCATACGACCGCGAGAGGTTTCCTAACGCTCGTGTGCTTTGGCCAGAAAACACACACACACACACACACACGCACACGCACACGCACACACACACACACACACATACACACACACACACACACACACACACACACACACACACACACACACACACACACACACACACACACTGCAACTCACTCTTGCAACAAGCTGTTCCCAACCCGTGTTTGCACGTTGAGTCAATATTTAACCACCGATCTGTTCTACCGAAGCAAGGTGGTGGCACACACACACGCGCACACACACACACACACACACACACACACACACACACACACACACACACACACACACACACACACACACACACACACAGAAAGCCTCACATTAAATAGTGTTTTACTCCATCGACTATCTTACATCGCCGTTATTTTTGTTGTAATAGCCGTACTGTCGCTCATGTTGGTGATCTGGTTACATGGCGTTATTCGGGGACAACTCAAATAGCAGAAAGGAAACGGAATAGCCCATGGGCAGGCATTCGCTGCGCAGCTCAGAGCGCAGCAGCGCAGCTCCAGCCTTCTGCCGCGATCACTTTATCATCCGACGCTTGCGTGACGCGTCCTTCCTCTGCAGCTCTCCGCTGCGCACCGCGGCCGCGTAGCGTCAGGTGTCCCTGCTGTTCGGGGCTCCAGCTCTCCTTTAATGGTTCGTATTTGGTTGGACATATCTATACGACTGATGGTAACGTTTATGCACGACACACACACGCGGTCCTTTTTTATTCTTTATTTTAATTTTTATCTATATATATCGCCACACCACACCGGATCGGAAACGGATAAGCGATACTTATAAGGCGAAATACATGAGGCTATACGTATGCGTCTTGTTGCGAAGACATAACAGATAGCGCCAATGTTATTATCATCACAAGAAAGGTTTACCTAAGTATGCGTTTACAATGGCTTCCTAAACATGCGATTCAGGTACGCCGAGGAGCCGCGTCGCCTCCGGGTTTTTTATGACTCAGTCCATTCACATATTGAAGGGAGGGACACACGCGCGCGCGCTCGGGTCCGCACACACACACACACACAAACACACACACACACACACACACACACACACACACACACACACACACACACACACACACACACGAGAGCACGCACAGCAGTTCCGTCGGAGCTTAGTCTACATTTGATGATCACAAGCGCTTGTCTCCGAGCCAGCAACGTCGCAACAGGTTTCTCAACAGGGCTCTTGGAAATCTGGGGGAAATGGGGCTTTTGTTGGGGACTGCGAATGCATATCAAATTGACCGACGTCAAATAAGCCCGAGCGTTCACAAACAGTAAAAAAACAAAAGTAAAATATCAAAGGACCCGAATATAGTTTTTTTTCTTTCTTTGCTGTGCATTTAGAGACGAGTGTAGGCGCATTTTGCAATCGACAACCACCGAGTCCGACTTGACTGACTGTGGTGTCAGGCAGTTGGTTTGCCGATCTGAAGCTGTATCATTTCCTTCGGTGATTAATAACCCCTGGATTCGTTTTTGAATTTTTTTATTATCCATTCTCATACATGGACATACCTGGACTCTTTCGGTGTCAAGAAATGATGTCCTTTAAATAGCTCCTCCATATAGCCACGTAAGTAGCAACATATAGGTTAGGGACGGTGTTACATTATGGGCTGCTGCTGCTGCTGCGCTGTTTTCGGTATTCTGTTTAGTGTTCTACAAATCAGGTCCCTACTGGTTAACGTGTATTTGATGAAAGCGATAAAAACCTTTCCCAGTAAAGGCGCACTGTAATGACTATGACTATGTCTGCTCTTTTTTTTTCCACCACAGCCTACCACATTTATCCACTCAAGTATAAAAAAAAGTAGGAATCTATTGATAAGAATAATATATTGTTATGTATATATTGCCCTTCTGTATATAAATAAATAAATAAATACATAAATAAAATGTAACTACTGGTTAATGAATATGTATATATTGCCCTTCTATATATCAATAAATAAATAAATAAATACAACATAACTACTGGTTAATGAATGGTTGGCTTAAAGAAGGCTCCCTAATATTATTACAATAGGTAATAGGACTAATATCAGTTCCACGTATTCACGTGTATTCGCCTTTTTGGTTTTAGCTGATCTTGTTTTGCCTATTCGAGTCTTTTTGCATGCAAGCCCTATTCTCCCTTGGTTGCTCTCTGCTCTTAAGGAAAGCAATGTGGGCCCTAGCGCCGTTGTTCTAGTGTCAGCGTAAGGATAAAGGCTGCTTGGAAGTCTACTGGTATGTGGTATTAACATGCCAGCCTAGTTTCTGGATGTTAACACGGCATTTCTTCTGTTGCAGTTTTGTTCTGGAATGAAAAGGAAATGGTTTCCTTCTTATCCCGTAAACCTGGGAGTAGCACTGGTATTATTGTCTGATAGTGTTTAAGGAAAGCATTGAGTTTCAGTTTAATTGCTGTTTAAAATGAGCAAAAAGCAGAGCAAGAGTTCGTGAAGGTCATTACGTTTTTTTTTGTTGAAAGGTGTGAAAAAGTTAAAACCACCTGTTATACACGTTAAAACGTAAAAGTGTTTTCGTTAGAGATTGAAGTCTATTTTAGTAAGTATTTAGTTGAATGTGTAAAAAGAAGTGGTGCGATTTTATTAGATCTTTCATTTGAAAGTGGTGGAAGAAAACTTTTAAAATAATGAGCCGAAAAAAAACCTAATACAAATTGTCATAATATAATAAAAGTTGAGAAAATATTATGTATACTATAAATAGTCCGGTGTAATGTGCAACAATTGAGATGAAAATGCATCTCAGTTCAGCTCAATCAGGTTTTGTTTCGTCCACTAATCACCTCAACGTCATTTCTTTGCAGGCCACACTTGATGATTCGATTTTGGCAAAGTCAAAATAAAGACAATAAAAAGGAAGAACGCACAAATATCAATAACATTCTCTAACAACTCTCTCTCTCTCTCTCTCTCTCTCTCTCTCTCTCTCTCTCGCTCTCTCTCTCTCTCTCTCTCTCTCTCTCTCTCTCTCTCTCTCTCTCTCTCTCTCTCTCTCTCTCTCTCTCTCTCTCTCTCTCTCTCTCTCTCTCTCTCTCTCGCTCTCTCTCTCTCTCTCTCCAGGCTGCTGATGCCGCTCTAGAGTCCAGTTTCGCGTGTTGCTGAATGAGGAACACCAGCCTGCACATGGAGTCCAGGGTTCCCCACCACATCCCGGGAGTGTCCTCCTCCCTCATCTCCCAGCCTCTGCTGGACAGCCGGACGCCCTACCCCCACCTGCCCCACCCCGTCACCATCTACCCCATCGACCAGATGAAGTCATCGCACGTGGAGAACGACTACATCGACAGCCCGGCGGTCGTCTCCCAGCAGCCCACCAACGCCAGCAGCACCACCAGCAGCCAGAAGACCGCCTCCAGCCGCAGGATCACCTGGCTGGGTCAGAGTCAGGAGGCCTTCCTGGGCGCCAACCACAACCACCACCACAACCACCAACACCACAACCACCACCACCACCACCACCACCACAGCCACCAACACCAAGGGCAGGGCAGGTGCGAGCCCCACCCCCACCCCCACCAGGACACCACCACCCACCCGTGGATCTCCTTCAGCGGGAGGCCCAGCTCCATCAGCAGCAGCAGCAGCACCTCGTCCGACCAGAGGCTGTTGGACCACGTGGCCCCAACGCCCACCGTGGACCACCACCAGCACCACCACCACCACCGCCACCATCACCAACACCACAGCTCCGTCAACACCATCACCAACCCCAGAACCCCGGGCTGCTTGTCCTCCTCCTCCTCCAACGCTAAAGTCCTCACCTCCTCTTCCTCCACCTCCTCCACCTCCTCCTCCTCCTCCACGTCCACGGCCTCCTCCTCCTCCTCCTCCTCCTCCTCCTCTAAATCGCTGGACGTAAACCCCGGCAAAACGTCGGCGCCCGCCGGGTCCCAGCACGCCGGCTCGCTGCCCGTCTCGGCGCTGATCCCTTCCTCGCCGGCCGAGAAGAAGCACCTCCTTCTGTGCGAGCGGTGCGGCAAGTGCCGCTGCACCGAGTGCACGCTGCCCCGGCCGCTGCCCTCCTGCTGGGTGTGCAACCAGGAGTGCCTGTGCTCGGCGCGGAGCCTGGTGGACGCGGCCACCTGCATGTGCCTGGTGAAGGGCGTCTTCTACCACTGCGGCGAGGACGAAGACGAGGAGGGCTCCTGCGCCGACAAGCCCTGCTCCTGTTCCCAGGCCAACTGCTGCGCCCGCTGGTCCTTCATGGCCGCCCTGTCCGTGGTCCTGCCCTGCCTGGTGTGCTACCTTCCCGCCACGGGCCTGGCCAAGCTGGGGCAGAAGTGCTACGACAGCGCCAGCCGGCCCGGGTGCCGCTGCAAACACTCGCAGGGCGGAGGCGTGGGGATTAAGAGTGGGGGCGGCGGGGGCGGCGGCGGCGGCGGCGGCGGCGGCGTGAAGGCTAAAGTGCTGGGGAAACAGCCGCAGGGCTCGTGATGGCAGACGCCGCCGTGCTTGGAACTTTGCTGCAGCGTTGTCGTAGTCGTCGTTATTGTTGTCGTCGAGATGGTGGGACAGGGACACTTAGATAAACAATGCTCGCTCTCAATGGATAGGACAATCCCCCCCCCCCCCCGACCACACACACACGCCCATACACACACACTGCCCACCACCCCGGCCTTCCTGGATCTGGTGGTAGATGGCTTTAGATCGTGTAACAAAGGTACTTACGTTGCTTCCTCTTCGTGTGAAGAGTTAGATGGTTTGAAATGGCAACTGCTCTTTAAGAGGTTGTCAGGTCAGCTGTGTGTGTGTGAGTGTGTGTGTGTGTGTGTGTGTGTGTGTGTGTGTGTGTGTGCGTGTGCGTGTTCGTCTCATAAGACGGACTCAAGAAGGACAAGAGACTGGACTGTGGGACTGGTGCGGATGCTTTTTTGGTTTTGTTTAAGATGATGGCTGAACGCACAAAGTCAACGTCCCTCTTTGCTGCTCTGTATTTCTCAAACAATTATTCGTCATGGTTACCAATTAGATTCTCTTAGCTGTTGTTCTTCTGATGGCGGAGAAGTTACACACACACACACACACACACACACACACACACACACACACACATTGCAGACACTTACTTCAATGTGGTGGTTACAGGATGGGTCACTTTTTTAGCAGTGAAGCTACCACTTAGCGTACTGTCTCTCTCTCTCTCTCTCTCTCTACAATTACACTGACCGAAGTTCAGTGTCACCAGTCTTCCTCCGATAGCTTGACGATGCTACGTTGGCATTGCTAACATTTTATCCCTTTGTTTTACATATGCGGCTTTGAAATGATAGTTGTTGCCCATAATCTTTCTTAGATGTGAGGAGTTAATAAGTAAAAAGATAAAAGACGCCATGCTGCAAGTGAGAAAGAGATATTCGCTTCTCAGTGTGTTTCCTGTTTTAGGGGCAAAAACGTTGACATGCTTAAAGATTGTGAATGCTGTTGACTTTCATCAATCACCTCAGACATAATGCATGTCACAACCTGCATGCACATGTAATGGATACCCACAGTGCCAGAAGTCAATGTATTGTAGGAGAAAAGAAAAAAATAATGTAACAAAATGAACCTCTAAAGTACACCCAACTTTCTCAGGGAGTGTTACAGGGATCCTCCATAGTTCAGCCTCCAGTTTGACTGCCTTTCAAAGAGAGCCCGCTCTACGCCTACTTTGCACAAGAAGGCAAAGAAAAATGTGTAAATGAGGAGAAAATAAAGGCAATAGTGAATCATTTATCAGAGTAAGCTATGTCAGAGACAAAGTGGCCAGAAAACAACATATAACAGAGAGAGAGAGAGAGAGAGTGTGATAGAGAAAGGTGGAACTGAAGTTGTTGTGTGTGTATTCTAGCCAGCCTTAGTCGAAAATCAAACCTGCCACTTGCACAACGTTTCTAAGACGCAACCCCCCCACCCCACCCCTACACCCCCCCCCCCACCCCTACACCCCACCCCACCCCTACACCCCACCCCACCCCACCCCACCAGATAGGCTAAACTAAAGCACAGTATTAACTACCATGGCTGCGTTTATGATTGGCAATGTTTTTAAATGTGTGTGAACTACATTTAGTCCAAGCTCACCTCAACCACACATCCACTCCCTCCTCCTCCTCCTCCAACATGTCTTTTTTTTAACTCATAATGCTGCATAGAAGAGGTTGTTAGTCTTTTATTCTTAAAGTCTATTTTTGTGGCTTGCATGACGTTCTTAGGACTTTGCCAAAGGAAGCTAGTATAGCATGTTTATTGCTGTCCTGACTACTCACAGTTGCTACCGCACTCTTGCCAAATGGAGTTTGATGGCAGTTGGTTGATAAAGGCACACTGCCTCTATGTAGCGGCTTGCCTTTCTAACCGTTAAGTCACAAAGGGTTACCAAACGTTTTCAGCTCCATAATATACACCTTTTATTCACATTAGGCCCTGTAGCCTCATAGGGGGAGGTGGTGAATGGGCTAACTTGCTCATACCTGTACTGGTATCGTCGCACAAAGCTGATATCACATGGTAAAAACTAGTGCACTGTCTTTAGTCTTGAATGTATGAGGCAATATCTTCAGAAATTAGCAATTTAGCTGGATATGAATGGTGCCAAAAACTGGTGAAATGATTGTGGGACAAGGTTAATGCCTATTTTGGAGAAGGACGTAAAAATCGCAAATGTTTTGACATTATATTTAGAAATAGAGCTATGCAGGTGAAATGTTCTTTGCTGTAAATAGTTTCACAACATTTGTGTTCTTTAGAAGAGACTTTTAAATGTCCTTAAAAAGATTGCATGGTACACTATAACTATGATTCAGTACAAAATATACAGAGAATATATTAGATATATATTTTAAGGGGAAGAATGGGATGTTTTTGAGGACGCAATTCTAAACAGGTCAGGGAGAAATGAGACAACAATAGAAGAGGAAAAGAGAAGGGAAATAATCAATTAAAAACTAAGATCTTCTTTAGCCACTGGATCTTGAAAAGTGTGCCCGGCAATAATGCTAAATAGAGTTGAGTAAATCCTACTGTTTATGCTTTCCCTCGTTCATTAACAGGCAAGAGGCTAAAGCTCTGATTTCTTATGCCAGCCCACAACCCTGTGGGTTCATTGAACACAAACACAATATGTCCCTATCTGGATTAACCCATTTCCTGCCACAACTGCCCAGTGTTTCAACTGTCTCTCTCTCTCTCGCTCTCTCTCTCTCTCTCTCGCTCTCGCTCTCTCTCTCGCTCTCGCTCTCTCTCTCGCTCTCGCTCTCGCTCTCGCTCTCGCTCTCGCTCTCGCTCTCGCTCTCTCTCTCTCTCTCTCTCGCTCTCGCTCTCGCTCTCGCTTTCACACACACATATTTGCATTGCATTCTTTTTCTCTCTGTGCTTAAGTGAGAACACCCCCTGGCCCTGATTGACAAACACAGCTGCTGTGCATAAACTTGTCATATCACTCGGGTAAAGGTGGGCTCTCTTTTGCCTTCTTTCTCTCTCTTTCCCACCTTTTTATCTCTCTCTTTCTCTCTTTCTTTGTGTTTTTTTTCCTCTGTTTGGAGCCGGTGTATTCTGCCTTTTGTTGCTTTATCACT
>JACYXH010000658.1:1042500-1047500 GCA_026745465.1 Lota lota
CCAACCGAAGGCTTTAGCACAAATACCAAAAGTTATCTTTGTGTACAGAATATAAAATGAAGCATCTTGTCTTTAGCATATGCTAAAAGGGCTAAAAGGCCTCCAACTAGAACCTGACAATTTTATTTCAAGATAATTCCAGATTCCCTGTTTCTGTTGTGAATTGGAGGAGGCAAGACAGACAGATTAATCGCGGTCAAAAAGAAAAAAAGAACCAACATTGTGATTTCTTCTCACCAGCCAGTAAGCCTGTGCACCCTTGAAGCCAGTCAGTCAGCCAGCCAGCCAGACAGTCAGTCGGTCAGTCAGTCAGCCAGTCAGCCAGTCATCCAGTCAGTTGGAAAGCAAGCCAACCGGTCCATTTCATTCAGTGGAGTCACTGGCATGGGACCAAGCAGCACCCCCAAACAAAGGCCTACTGTCTTGCATCACATCCTCCCAGAGCGCTGCCTCTTATCTCCACGTCCTGCCAGGCCCAAGCCAGGCCTCTCTCCTCAGCCCTAGACCCTACACACCCCACCCTACCCCATCACATCCTCCCAGAGCGCTGCCTCTTATCTCCACGTCCTGCCAGGCCCAAGCCAGGCCTCTCTCCTCAGCCCTAGACCCTACACACCCCACCCTACCCCATCACATCCTCCCAGAGCGCTGCCTCTTATCTCCACGTCCTGCCAGGCCCAAGCCAGGCCTCTCTCCTCAGCCCTAGACCCTACACACCCCACCCTACCCCATCACATCCTCCCAGAGCGCTGCCTCTTATCTCCACGTCCTGCCAGGCCCAAGCCAGGCCTCTCTCCTCAGCCCTAGACCCTACACACCCCACCCTACCCCATCACATCAGCCCACCAGCCCTTCGGTGAACCGCCGTGGCTTTTAGATTTTCAGTTTATACATGTTTAGGGCTTGTGCATCACAACATCACAATGCAATGTACGCCTCCATTTTGGAAGCATAGGGTCATTGGAATGTTAGTTATTAGGTTGGTAGTCATGTTTTTTTTGGTCGTTGTTATGTCATTAATCGTGATATGATTTTCCATTATGGGGAGACATTGTTGTTGTTGAAACTGCCACAGAGCTTCTCATGCAAGACGGGGCGAAACAAAGTTTTCATTAGCCGAGGTTCCAGTCTATTAACGTTGATTCAGGATTTTACAGTACTACAACTCTCTGGAGTCCTCTCAATATGAGTATCTCCAGCAAAATCTCCCGCGATGCATTCTGATCTACAAGCCCTATTCATTCATTCTTTATGATGTACACAAAATGCAGGTGTATTTTAGGTGTCTTTATAAAAGATTTAAAATGTATGATTAGGTCAATGACTTCCAACCAATGAATGGGAAGTTGCAATCCTAATATCAGCACAACCACAACCACACACACACACACACACACACACACCACATACACACACACACACACACACACACACACACACACACACACACACACACACACACACACACACATATCATGAGCACATAATGTGATGTTATAATGTAACCTCTGATCCACATACAGCATGTTTTATGTGAGTGGACCTATGTGTGTTTTTCTTTTTTTTTCTTTTTTAAATTCTATTCTATTATGTTCTGTTCTATTCTATTCTCTCCTGTTCTATCCACATTGGAGTAGTTTAGCAGTCTGAGGCTGGAATCTCAATGGGCAGCTTTGCTTCCCAGTCATGATAAGTATTCTGCCCATGTAGTTTGATACTTCCTTCTACAAACTGTGTGTGTGTGTGTGTGTGTGTGTTTGTGTGTGGTGTGTGTGTGTGTATGTGCATGTTTATGTGCACTTGTGTCTGCATGCGTGTTTGTGTGTGTGTGTGTGTGTGTGTGTGTCTGCAAGTGTGTGTGTGTGTATGTGTGTGTCAGGGAATGTAACTGAGTGTCATGAATGTTAGTCTCTGGCTGTCTTGGGCTAAGTGTGTATATGTGTGTGTGTGTGTGTGTGTGTACAGGAACTGTTGAAGTCCTTTCAGAGCCTCCTCTCAAACAAAAATACACACATACACACACACACACACACATTAATCCATATTCTGATTTTAACAAGTAAAGATTACACAACACACACACACCTCTAGTTCCTTTCTATAGCTTTGACTAACACCCCCACTCCCTCTCTCTCTCTCTCCCTCTCTCCATTCTTTGCAAAACAACAGCTCTCTCCCTCACAGCGGAACATCCTTCACCCCCCCCCCCCCCCCCCCCCCCCCCCCCCCCCCGAAAAGCATCAGAGGGTCTAAAACTGAAAACCCACCAAACTTGGCTTCCGACCCCCGGGGCACCCTGGGCCACGCCCCCCCCCCCCCCTGCTGCTGTGCATTCCTGGTAGGAGCAGAGTGTCAGAGCCCAGCACGCCCCCCTGGCCCACAGCCAGCACCAACCACAATAACACTTCATACATTTATCTCCTCTGGCCTCAATACACTCTGCTCAACACACTCACACACAATGAACAGCATCAGGCGTGTAGCACACATGTCTGTCTGTCTGTCTGTCTGTCTGTATGTCTGTATGTATGTGTATCTATGTGTGTTTGTATGTCTGTATGTTGTGGAGGTCCAGGAGAACCTCAGCGCCCCCAAAGGGCTGAGAACGGACAGCACAGACCTGCAGCTAGACGGCAGTGTGGAAAGGTGATAGCTAATCAGTATTATCACTCACAGCTGCTGCAGGCCTGGGAGCAACGATCAACTCCTGGCCTACTTAAGCCTGCCGGTGACTACCGTGCGGGAAGTGTGGGAGCTGGGAACCCAGTACGAACGGCTGCTGGACGAACATGCTGCCCGTTCCCAGGACTCCCGGAACGGGCAAGGGGAGCTAAGGAAGCTAGCCCCAGCTAACCCCTTCTCACCCCTTCTCACCCCTTCTCACCCCTTCTCACCCCTTCTCCCTGGGCGGACAACCCATCGGCTGACGTCTTGTGTTTCCCCCTCCGCAGGCCCTGTCCAAAGACTGATCCCTGCGAGAGAGGATACCCTGGTCTAGGAAGAACCTTGGAGAACCTTGTTTATCCCCAACCCCTTTTTCTTACTTTTGCGGTGGTTAAAATAATAAAGATAAGCTGAATGGGTTTTAACCACAGCCGTTTCCATGCCGGTTACTAACTGTCCTGTCTGAGGTGCCACAATGTATGTATTTATGTATGGATGTGTTGGTTTGCAATCCTCAAAATACTGGGTGGCAGTTTGTACACACACACGCGCATGCGCGGGCACACACACACTATCATAAACATGCACTACTGCAAATAAGCGGGTTGTTTACTCAGACAAATCTTCTTCCAGTTGACATGAAGACTCTTCGTTAGTGTGTGTGTGTGTGTGTGTGTGCACAAATATTTTCATTACCAGATGTTAATGTCCCCCTCACACACACACACGCACACACACACACACATACACACACACACACACACACACACACACACACACACACACACACACATGCACACACCCTTCTTTGTCCACACATTTTGTGTTACAGAGCCTCCCGACCGTATGGGCTCCCGACTCGCAGCCTGGGCTGTGAACCTAAACCCTGTCATACACCGTGCACCGTGTCCCTTTGTGATGTTCTTCCAAGACACAGTGATCCTGCTTTAATTTGTGTGTCTCTGTGGCCCTTTCATCCTGCCCAGAGTCAGGACAAAACACAAAGGCTTCCCAAACATATTAGCTCAAAGAGGGAGGGAAGGGGGAGAGAGACACTGAGAGAAGGGAAAGGGGGAGGGAGGGAGACAGGGAGAAAAACAAGATGGGGAAAGGAGAGAAAAGAGAGGGAGGAGAAAAGGGGGGAGAGAGAGAGTGAGACAGACAGGGAGAGAATGAGAGAGGGAGGGGGAGGAGGGCCTTATGTAACAGGTATGACTTCACAGGAAGTGGTTGAAACAAAAGGGTAGGGATGCACAGGCACTTACAGATAAAGCTAATCTTTGTATGCATATAGCTATAATGAGAGCTGATATGGGCATATATAAACCGGCAAGTTTATGGGTGTTCTGTTTGACTTTGTGTGTGTGTGTGTGTGTGTGTGTGTGTGTGTGTGTGTGTGTGTGTGTGTGTGTGTGTTTACGTGTGTGTGTACGTGTGTGTGCGTTTTGGCCTGCATAAAGCTTCATGGTGTGTATGTGTGTCTTTGTGTGTGTATGTTTAATTTGTGTGTGTATGATTGGAATTATGTGCAGACGCATGTGTGTATGTGTGTGTGCGTGTGTGTCTGTGTGTGAGTGTGTGCCTTTGTGTGTTTGTGTGTGTGTGTGTGTGTGTGTGTGTCAGGCCCTGACCTACAATAAGGCTTTGTTGCTGTGTTCAGGAAGAGTGCCAAAAAGAGGAACAAATGCATGTCTGGTTTGATCCTTGGTTTCCTGTTGCATGCGTGGGCCAGAGGGCCAGAGAAAGAGGCCAGTCTGACTGGGCACAACAGTGGAGCCCATTCTCCCTAATATCAACCCACTGCTGCAACATAACTCTTTGTGAGGAAAACTGCATTTCCACAAAAAGGTATCCAGAAAATTTGATCCTATCTCTTCATATATTCTGTATGTTTACATATATATATACATATAAATGTATTTAAGAGGGAAAATGAAAGCACATTCTGTACATGAAACGCTTCTTTTTATTTTATTTTTTATTAGTGTAAATAATTATTTCCAAATAGTTTCAAACTTAAATATGAATTGCAATATCTTGGAGGCTAATGTTTGTACCAAAAAACGAAAAAGAGTCACAAATGACGTTTATATGGACATAAAAGGAACATCTACATTTCACATGTACTCGGGGGGGGGGGGGGGGGGGGGGGGGGGGGGGTGAACTCTTCTTGCTTTTTCAAATGTCAAAGAACTTCTCAACCGTGAAAACATCCTGATAGCACTGACCGCTGTGTCCCTCATAAAATGGGAATGAATCGGCCATTGTCCTGTGTGCTGGTGGACGTTAGTCTGATTATGTGAACCTACATGGAAGGGACACTGGGGACACACTAG
>JACYXH010000658.1:1052500-1055000 GCA_026745465.1 Lota lota
TGCTATTTAAAAGAAACAGTGATTATTGTTATGAATATAATTCATGAAGATGTACTCACATCTCTTCAAGTGCAGCACAAAAGCAAAGAGTATAACCTCATTCATAGTCACCGTGCGTGAGGTGCACGTGTCGCAACTCTGACCTTTTCAAGTGCCACGCGGAGTGTGCAAACTGTGCGTTCAAAGCATGGCTGTGATTGGAGGATTTCAGATGACCTCACGCATGCTGTTTGTACTTCCTGTGCTCCCTGTTTATCCTCTTCCCGTTTTTTCAAGATGAACGCACTTGGGGAGAGGGTTGTGTGCTTGTCCGCCTACACAAACACGCTCTACATAGTGTTGTTTTGAGTGTCTTTCGTATAGGGTTATTTTATTTGATACTCATTCAAGCACATTTGGTTTATTCAGAGCCATTTTGTACTTCATGTACTATTTCGGGTGATATTCCATCTGACTTATAAGCACATTTAACTCATGAATTCACTCAAGACCGTCAACAGTGTTCTATAGTTTATTTAGTCGGTGTGCTATCTTTTATGACGAGATGCTGTGATTTTAGTTAAATTCACTCCCTCACGTGGAGTAAGATGGTTCCGAAGCTGGGTCCAGTTGGCGAAGCCATTGACATCCATACCATTCAAAACAAGGGTTTAGCAGCTCCCGTCTTTGATTTGTCCAACACATGTAAGCGCAGATGAACTGCCCTGGCTGGGCAGCTTTATCCAACAGCACCCACAATCTCTTAACACATCCACAAGTTTCGATCTTGTGTTTACACGCCACACTGCGAATGCGCACGGACTCCAGCTTGGTTCACACTGCAAGCCTAAATGCTCCATTCGGATTTATTGCTCAGATGCGATTTTATTTGCTTGGCTGTTCACCTTATTTCAAAATGAGGCCGTTATCAGATTCCAGTGGGAACTGTTGACATAATAATTAATAATTGCCCTTAAAACAAATTTGTGATTTTAATAACGCACAAAGCAAAACTACATATCTCGTGGGATTGCTGCGTGGACGTCAGTGGCTCAAGGATCCCCTCATCGTCCTAGGCCAAATGGTTACGGCAGAGCATCAATGTAGCCAATACCTTTCTGAAGACACATTGCGCAGAACCAGACCTGTTTTGATGTAGCAACACCTGAAAGTAGCCCAAATCTGAATTGAAAAGATCAGATTTCAAATGATTTGTGCTGTTCACACTGTTCTGAAAAGATTTGTGCCACTTTTGCTTGCAGTGTAAACGAGGCCTTGGAGACTTTATCGGCGCGCAGTTAGAATTTTTGAATGTTAAATGTCCTGGTCAGGGTGGTGAATTTTGGATTCAACGGTGTATTTTTTATTGATCTGACCCACCGGTTTGCAATGGACTGGCTGCAAAGTCCGTGAGCATGCGCAGTGGCGTGTCAACGCGGGATCAAAAGTTGTGGGCACTATTTCAGAAAACTACCTATCTAAGGCAGTTTGTATGCGCCAACTTGTGTCAAATAAAACAAAGATACAGCTATGGGAGCTGGAGCTTAACAAAAATCATGGCTCATTTACATCAGACAATCTCAACAATTAACCTGTGTTACTGTAGTATTTAAGGGTTGATTAGAAACAGAACTGTTAGAAACAGTTAGACTCATTTTCAGATGTTGTCTCTTGTTTTGCTTTTGGACACTTCGTATTCTGCTAACCCAAATAAGGGTAGGGAGGGGGGTGTTGAAAATGGAAGTTAAACGAGAGGTCAGAAAGTATTTTAATTTTAAACACAACAAACAGGATGTATAGAGACACAACACAGTTGGGCACACTAGATACTATTGTACCAAAATCTAAAACGACTTTAATCCCTGACAGTATTTGTATTTAACCTTAAACACCATAGTATAGTATTTTACTATGCCATAGTGTCGTACAGTTCATAGTACAAAGATGCACTATAAACTATACTTAAATCAACAAGCGTGTTCATTTTAGTCCATTCTCTTTCTCTGTGAGAGAATTTGAGGGAAATGGTGGCAGTTCATCTGTGTGACGATTCGTCTGATTCTTTGATTTGGGAAGGAAATCAGACAAGGGAAAGAAAAGAGGAGAGACTTGAATGAATGACCCTGCTGTAAACTCATTACGTGATAGAAATGTACAGGATACTACTTTCAGATGCAATCCCCATATCTTTAAATGGATACCAGCTAACTCTCAGATCAAACAAACCTGATATTTATATGTGTTCACAGATCATCGTACTAAACCAAAAAGTAAAGTAAAGTAAAGTAAAACAGTATAATTGGATACATCCACAGCCTTTAACAAAGCATGTGTTCTTAATTGTATTAAGGTCTGGCATTTCATGGCACACAGTTCCAGTATACATGTGCTGGATTCAACAAAACTAAAAACAGATTCTTGGCAGTGCAAACCCAGAGTCGCACCATTCCGACGAGCGACATTAACGTTGAGATGACTTACGGTGGTAGATAGCTGTTGCACTCTGAATGGTCTAGCCTAA
>JACYXH010000658.1:1067500-1072500 GCA_026745465.1 Lota lota
AGGTACAGCAAGACAGGGGGGTGAGAGAGTGGGGGGGGGGGGGGTGAGAGTGTGGGGGGGTCAGAGAGTGTATGTGGGGGGTGAGAGAGTGTGGGGGGGTCAGAGAGTGTGTGTGGGGGGTGAGAGAGTGTGGGGGGGTCAGAGAGTGTATGTGGGGGGTGAGAGAGTGTGGGGGGGTCAGAGAGTGTGTGTGGGGGGTGAGGGAGTGTGGGGGGCCGAGAGTGTGGGTGGGGGGTGGTGAGAGAGTGTGGAGGGGTGAGAGAGTGAGGGGGGTAGAGTGTGGTTGGGTGAGAGTGTGGGGGGGTCAGAGAGTGTGTGGTTGGGTGAGAGAGTGTGTGGGGGGTAGAGAGAGAGTGTGGGTGGGGGGTGGTGAGAGAGTGTGGTTGGGTGAGAGTGTGGGGGGGTCAGAGAGTGTGTGTGGGGGGGTGGTGAGAGAATGTGGGGGGTAGAGAGAGAGTGTGGGGGGGTGAGAGAGTGTGGGGAGTTAGAGTGCGTTTGGTGGGGTGAGAGAGTGTGGTGGGGTGAGAAAGTGTGGGGAAGTGAGAGTGTGGTGGGGTGAGAAAGTGTGGGGGGGTTAGAGAGAGTGTGGCAGGGTGAGAGTGTATAGAGGGTAGAGGGTGGGGTAGGGTGAGAGTGTGTGGGGGGAGAGAATGTGTGAGGGGGGTTGAGAGAGTGTGGCGGAGGGATGCGAGAGTGTGGGGGAGTGATAGAGTGTGGGGGAGAGAGAGAGTGTGGGGGAGAGAGAGTTAGGGAGTTGATAGAGTGGGGGGAGGGTGGGGGCTGGAAGCACTCTTAAAATAAGAGGAAGTTTACACAGCCGAGTGGTGTTCTTCAGGATCTGCACTATTTATACAACCATTTATATTTAGTGGGTGTTGCACATGCATGACGTGTGTGTGTGTGTGTGTGTGTGTGTGTGTGTGTGTGTGTGTGTGAGAATGTCCATGTGATGGCTCGTGTGTGTGTGTGTGTGTGTGTGTCTCTGCTGGTTTGAATTAATAAAGAGACACAATTGAAAGCTTCCTGTTATTTGGCGCTGAGGCCAGAGGAAGTGGAGCTGTGTTCGATGCTAGCTTCGGTCAGAGGCTGAGGTACAAATACTGTCAACACTGCATACTTTCACCCGTCCCTCCACTCCCTCTCTCTTATGCACACTGTAACACAAATTAAATAATACAAAGAAATGCTCAATCTCTTCTTTCTAAAATGACATTGACGTTGACATTGGACACATGATTCTTGCAATTTCTGGGACGATCTTCGTGGTTGAATGCACTTTTTGAAGTCGCTTTGGATAAATGCTACAGCTAACTAAATGTAATGCAATGTAAATGTTCACACACACACACATACACAAACATATTGTAAAGATAGCACAAAATACAGCAATACACTGAGAGACATACATGTGCGCATATACAAATATCCACGCAGGATAATATAAACACATGTTCACAAAATTCACATTCAAGAATGGCAGAGCATTCATAGACATACCAAAAAATTTACAGACACAGGCAAAGACACAAGTATTCTCTTCAACACACAGACACACATCCATGCGCGCACACGAAACACACAAGCACTCATTTGAGGACTTTGCTGCAAAAAGAAAACGCATGTAGTTAGTGCACGACCCCGGAAATACTTTTGACTCTGTGTTAGGGTTCCAGATGTTTTTCAAGCACACAAACAAGCCACCCGATTGCAAAGCGGAAATTCGATTTGAAGGCAGCGATACAGACCATGTTTATCTGGCCTATCGCAGTACAGCCAAATAGTCCCTTTGGGTTTACTCATGATAAGTCCTTTTTTCTGGTAGGCCTGGAATCCAAAACAGAGGCTACCTTGTCTTCCTGTTTAATACCTGCTGATTAGCTGAGTACCATTGTAGCAGGTAAATGTCACTTAGCGTTGGGAGGGGAGGGGAGGGGGGGGTGGGGGGGAATAAAATATTTACGTTTATATTGTATTTTTATCTGGCTTATCAGCAAGGTATCAGGTGTAGGAAGGGTGGAGTTCCAGCAGCACAAAAACAACAGAAGAACAAATCTCAGGTTGTTATTTGATAGGCAGCCAAGTACACCCTACACGGTAACCGGAATCATTTTATATCCTTTAAACAATCAACTGAACACACATATTGAGTTCTCGGAAACAGACCACTTCACACCTCAACACAAAATAATCTCCGAATAATCTTTACTCCCTTTTGCCTCTCTGTAAATCGGTTTGTATTCTCTGGTTCTCGTTAAACATTGATATAAACACAACGGTAAATGTACATGTTTACACACCACAGCACGCAGACACACACACACACACACGCACGCACACACGCACGCACACACGCACGCAAACAGGGTTAAACCATGTGTCACAGTGAAACAAGGATGTCACTTTATTGAAAGGAAACTCTCCTTTCAATAAAGTGACATCCTTGTTTGTCTTTTCATATGTAACGTTTCATTTATATTCATAGACAAATGATGCTCCCCGCCCTGTACACACTCATATCAACGTTGACCGCCAAGGGTTTGCATATTACATTTGAGTGTGCATACTTTCTACTATACACCCTGAACGTCTGGCAGTGATCTGTAGGCCGGGCCTGTAGAGTGGCATGTTGTAAACAAGCTCTTGAGATCTCCCCAGGCTGAGGAATGCAGCAGGAGGAAGCTAACAGCCGAGTGAGCAAGGAAGGCTAACGTCATGTGTTTAACCGCTGCGCTCTCTGTTACGGCCTGCACAGCTCCTCTTCATCAGCAAAGCTTTAAACCATATACTCTCTCGCTCAATGCTATTGTTGTTTAAAGAAGACGTGATATGCTTCACTTCAAGTCTTTAAGCAGAGACTGAAGTTCAAATTCAAATGTATGTCAAATTGTACTCGTACTGCAATGCTAGCAGAGCAGCATAAACAGGTGCAGAGGAATTAGCTAACATGGAGATTGGCCCTGATTGGACCATATGGTCACATGATCTTAGCTGTGGCCACCCAATCCGCTGACCTGTCTGGTCTGGAGTAAGAAAAGCTTTGCAAAAGCGTTTCACGACAATCACCGGCATGTGTCAAGTAGTATCTGATTCATTTGAGATTTCAGAGCAATACAATACCACGACCTATGAAACTATTTTCGTTGCCATAGGTTGATTGCCATATGTGTGTTTCACTTTCACTTATATTTGCCAATTCTTCACAAATTGTACGTGTGTTTTGCGTAAATTTGTACCATCTACAATACCAACCACAATCCTCAGTGACACAAACATCGTTCGGGCAATGTTTTAAACCCGAACAAAAATGAAAACGTTAAGTGGCTAATCGGGACCATACGGTTTTATATCTCAGGGTTCCATTAACGTGATATGCCTGCACTTGTTATAATACCCTTTTTTCCCCCCAACACTTTTCTAAACTCCATAGCAAAGTTGACGATTGATCGGCACCTCATGGTTCGTGCAAACATTAGCGTTTAAAAAAAGCGAATCAATGCCAAAAACCATTCCCATTGAAGGTTGCTAAGCAACGGACATTGTTTGACGTGTTGGTGGTTGTCATGGTATGTAGAGAACATAGAGGGTACATGGGTTTGCGTAATACGCACTGGGCGGGCCAAGAGGATGAGTGGTCGTGGCTGGAGGGGCGGGGGCAGCTGGCCGCAACATCTGGATGAGGAAATGAGGACCACTGTAGACGCGAGGACAGCAAATATGGTGAAATTCAACAGCAAAGAGACCCCTCCCCCCATCATTATGACCCTCCTTTATTTATTTTTTGGATCCTCTACCCTCCCAAAATCTCCATCCACCCCCCCACCCCCCCCCCCCCCCCCCCCACCCCGCACCCACACACACACACACACACACACACACACACAAAACACTCAAAACACACCCTGACCACTGCTCACTGCACCCTAAAGGGCTTTAATATATTTTGTTGATGCTAACGGCTAGCCGTGTGATGCTGGTATCCTTCCTCTCTCAATCAGGCCCGGAAGGAACGTATCCCGGGGCAACATCGGAACTCTTTGTTTACCCATTCCATAATAGAACTCGTTAAACTGAGGACATCTTGATTGGGCCCATGTCTGGTTCTAATTCCAAATGGGGAATTGGACAGGGAGAGCGAGAAAAGAGAGAGAGAGAGAGAATGCAAGACAGAGAGAAAGAGTGAGAGAATGAGAGAGAGCAACAGAGAGAGAGAGAGAGAGCGAGAGAGAGAATGAGAATGAGAATGAGAATGAGAATGAGAATGAGAATGAAAGAAAGAAATAAAGAAATAAAGAGACAAATAAAAAGCAAGGGGTTGGGCTAGATACACAAGAAAAGTAAAAAGGAATGACAGAAATAAATAAATAATGAGAAGATAATAAGTGAAGGGGCCGCAAGTTGGGGAAACAAGGCATAGACAACAACAAAAAAGTTTTTTATCGATTTTAATACTGACAACCTTTAAAAGTATATTGGCTCCAGCAGCATGTGGTTTGTGTGTCTGAGTGTGTGGTTGTGTGTATGAAAGAGAAGTTGTTTGTCCATGCATTGAGATAATTAAAGAAGAGAGGATATTGGCCTCTCTTTCAAGCCCATGTTTCTCTATAATATCTATTCTCTCTATGTCTTTGTGCAGGCTAGTCCTGAAAATGGTGTATTTGTTCGGTAGAATCGAAACAGTTTATGCATAAAGCATCAGTTCAGATACTTCACTTTAGTCTTTTGCATTGTCCCATCGATTTCAACTTTCAGTGCAGAAAACGTGAGAGGGAACACATTGGCACGGCCAGATTAAAGACAGGCATGGTGACGAGCCCTGCTTCGCTTTGAAGACGCCAAACGGCTCACAGCTACTCACGGGGGGGTCGGGGCTATGTAGGTGGTGGGTACAGTCCCTTACACAATCACTCACCCACACACATGGACACACAAACACACGCATGTTTATGTGACCATGCAGCAGATAAAGGGAAGGAGAGTCAACAGCACTGCAGATAGTCTAC
>JACYXH010000658.1:1075000-1077500 GCA_026745465.1 Lota lota
CACCTCCTCCCCTGCACCTGTGCCCCTGCGGAGGGGGAGTTCCGCAGCGTCGGAAACCCCCGGGGGTAGACTGGCTCCTTGCAGATGGTTCCCAAATGACACCTCCATTATCAGTCCTCCTCTCCGCTTCCTCCCCTCTTGCTGCTTTCCTCTCTTCCCCTCCCTTCCTCTGCTCTGCTGCTCTAATTTCCTTCTCCACTACTCCGCTAAGCCCTGCTCCTCTCCCCTCTTCTCTCTTCTAGTTTTCTCTCATCTATCTCTCTCCTTCTCATCTCCTCTTCTCTCCTTCTCCTCTCATCTATCTCCTCTCCTCTCATTCTCCTCTTGACTCCTTTCCTTCTCATCTCCTCTTGTCTCCTTCTCCTCTCTGTATCATTCTCTTCTCTTCCTCTCATTCTCCGGTCCTGCAATTTTCTCCTCTCCTTCTCCTCTCCCTGTCCTCTTCCTGCTCCTTCTCCTCTCCCTCCCCTTGTCCTCCTCCTCCATCTCCTGCTCCTTCTCCTCTCCCTGTCCTCTTCCTGCTCAATTGTCCTCTCCCTCTCCTTGTCTTCCTAATCATTCTCCTCTCCCTCTCCCAGTCCTCCTCCTGCTCACTACTCCTCTCCTTGTCCTCTCCCTGCTCCTTCCCCTCTCCCTCTCCCTCTCCTTGCCCTCACCCTGCTCCTTCTCCTTCTCCTCCTCCTCCTCCTCCTCCTCCTCCTCCTCCTTCTCCTTCTCCTTCTCCTTCTCCTTCTCCTTCTCCTTCTCCTTCTCCTTCTCCTTCTCCTCTCTCTGTCCTCTTCCTGCTCCTTCCCCTCTCCCTCTCCTTGCCCTCACCCTGCTCCTTCTCTTCTCCCTCTTCTCATCCTAATCCTCCTCCTTCTCTCCAGGAAGGGCTCTCTCTCAGCACCGCCAGTGTTCCTAATGGTTGCCTCTTGCTGTGACATATCACAGCTGTCAGAGCAGGCCTGGGGTTACTTAAAACCACACATACTCTGAAAAAGAGGGCAAAAAAAGAACACATTGGAAGTACACGGACCCTTTATCGTGACGATCCCTGAAGGGGAACTTGCTTTACTGCTGTGCTACACTGAGAGTGTAAAGCCTAACTTGGAAAAAGTATGACCTGAGCAGAGTTTCCCAGAGGAGAGGAACAGAGAGCCTTCTCTGATTGCATGTGTATGTGTCTTTTGCGAGTGTTCTCTGTTGAGCCCCTTGGTTGATATATTTTGGACAGGGTTTACCGTTAGTGCACATATTATGTTTAGCATTTTTTCACCTTAACAATTTTTAATAGGAAACCAAACTGTTTATTTATTTATTTGTATTTACATTTACTTAAATTCAAAACAATTGACAAGTAAGGGTAGTAAAGAACAATCAAGGCATTCAATCAACATTGAGCAACTACAAATCGAATTGGTGTGTGAGTTCAAGTGCAAGTCAAACATCACAACAATAGCATGTTGACATCACAACCATAGTGGCGCAGCACACATACTCGGTTAAGTTAAGTGTTAAGGTATCGCTGGAACGGCTCAGCTGAGTTCATGTGTTTTTGTGGAAGGTTTTGAGGTTTCCTCTGCAGACTGTATGGTGCTGGCTCGCTCATTCCACCATTAAGGAAGCACGCATGAAAAGAAACTGGATTGCAAATTAGCAATGAGCAGTAGAGGCAGCAGCAGACACCATTCATTAGTGGACCTCCAAGAGTGGGCGGGGTCACAGGGCACGATGAGTGATGCAATATGTGTGTGGGGGCTGATCCAGTGAGCACCCTTAAATCCTGCGTCAAGGGTCTAAACTTGATGCAGGGTTTCTGCAGGGAGCCAGTGGGGTTGAAATGCTGAGAGGTGTAACATTTGCGCACAGATTTTGGTTGGTTGAATATCAGACTGCCACATTGTTGAATCATAGGAGAAGACAAGTGGCACAGGGGCATGTCAGCAGAGTGTTTAGCTTGGCTGGCTCCCAGCGGGAAAGGTCTGGTGAGCCCGGTGAGAGGCTCACTGGAGTCCATGAAGAGACGGAGGTTTCCCTTTTGAGAAAGGTATGGTAGAGTTATCATTACATCATCAGCATAGCGTGGCATTGTTACAAGCAGCCACAAGCACACTTCATGATGGATCCAGGTGAGGATCTAGTAGCGACCCCTGTGGCACACCAGTTTTCACCTTTCTGACTTACACTCTTACATAAATACTTCACCTCGCTGTCATACCTTGTTGGATCCACCGGATAGGTTGGACAAGAGGATATTTTTGACAGGTTTTACAACGTCGCTAGCCATCGATAGAAAGACAAGCAGAACGAGAACTAATGACTAGGATGTATAGCTCTTTCCCACCACGACACCACGTGTCCACAGTCCGACAGTGAGAAAGGCATGACTCTGTGGCCACTATTGAAGGCAGACGGGTTAAAGGGTCCAGCAGATCTTATCTGTAGGAGGGAGGAGAGTCGTGTCTCTGAACACTTGAACATGTTCAAGTGTTTTGGAAAGAAATGGAGATGAGATATT
>JACYXH010000658.1:1082500-1192500 GCA_026745465.1 Lota lota
TTCTTTCCATATGGCGTGTGTGTGTTGAAAGGACAGAGATGAAAAGATTCAAATGTGTGTGACACGTTATGAAACCCCCATAGGTGAAAGTGAAATATCACACAGCTGGATAGACACATCCAATCAATGAAGCTACTGGTGACGTTGTCGTCCCCCCCCCCCCCCCCCCCCCCCCCCCCCCCCACCACCCACCCACCCACCCTCTCTTTCCCTCCTGAGAGAGAGAGAGAGAGAGCGAGAGAGGCTGGGAGAGAGCAGGAGCGCATCATAGCTTACAGTGTGATTCATCACGGCTAAGAGAGAGGAGGGGGGGAGGGTGCGTGTGATGTCACCTAGAGGGTGGGGGGATAAAGAGGAGAGGGTGGGAGGGGGATTGGGGGGTCATGTGTGAGTCAGAGAGAGGACTAGGGCGAGGAGGAGGAGGAGGAGGAGGAGGAGGAGGGGGGGTTGGGGAGAGGAGAGGAAAAGGATGTTGATGAAGATGAAGATGATGATGATGATGATGATGATGGTGGGTAAAAAGAAACATGGGGAGAAAGAGACCAGTGGTAACAGTCACGGCCTGACGATGACTCATTCAAGATGTACAATGTTGCGTCCAAAACACATAAACAGGACCCGCAATGACGTTTCACCGTCAGATAACAATATCTGAAGGTACGCACACAAACGCACCACACATCACAAGGAAGGCAAGGAGAGGGGAGTGGGGGGGGGGGGGGGGGGGTCGAGATGACTCACACAACCATGATATCACCCCTCCCACATCAACCCCCACCCCCGGAAATCTCAGTCCTCTCCAGCATTCACTTACTTACTCGCAAACACATCCATACAGACGCATGTAATCTCTCTCCCTCTCACACACACACACACACACGTTTAGATGCATACCTTAAGGCAAGCATGGATGCCGTGCCCACATCCTTTTCTTCATCCCTCCCTTCTCAGCCAACAGTCTGCAGCGGGCCGTACCGGAACATGTTCTCCACCTCCACACCCAACACACAACCTGGTACTGTGTCAACCTGCAGCCTGGATGTGTACCAGGCCTCTGCAGTAACAGATGTGAAGGAAAATCATGATGTTGATTTGGATTGAAAACAAGAATTCGGGTCTTCCTGTAACAGGCCAACAATTCTTACAACTAGTTTTGGTTTTACAAAACACCTTTTTTTCTGTTCTTCATAGCAAACATGAATCCATAACTGTTTAGTCAAACGATTAGAGCGTTATGATCTACTTTTAGTATTCGCCTATGGAAGCACCTGTTACCCAACGCCAAACACCTTCAACTTGAGGGAAAGAATGCATGTGTGTGTGTGTGTGTGTGTGTTTGTGTACGTAAGTGTGTAATGTTGTATAGCCAAGGGGCAGACTTTATGCGTTATCCGATTTACCATCTCACATCGGAAGCTTGTCGGAAGCAACAGTAAATCCTTTGAAAGAGAAAGTACCTAATGTCCCATTAGCTCAATGAAAAGTGTAAAGGTGTGGCTGTAGCCTAGCAGGATCCTAGTGTGAAGGTGTGGCTGTAGCCTAGCAGGATCCTAGTGTGAAGGTGTGGCTGTAGCCTAGCAGGATCCTAGTGTGAAGGTGTGGCTGTAGCCTAGCAGGATCCTAGTGTGAAGGTGTGGCTGTAGCCTAGCAGGATCCTAGTGTGAAGGTGTGGCTGTAGCCTAGCAGGATCCTAGTGTGAAGGTGTGGCTGTAGCCTAGCAGGATCCTAGTGTGAAGGTGTGGCTGTAGCCTAGCAGGATCCTAGTGTGAAGGTGTGGCTGTAGCCTAGCAGGATCCTTGCATGCATGATGCAGGAGCGTCGGCATCAGACGGACCCCTTCATGACCATGGGCCTCCACTCTACCGGTCGATGATCGTCATAACACACGTGCAGACTAAGGGCTGCAGGAGTCTAGTACAGGACGAGATGTAATTCCCTATCGATTGCTCAAAATATAAATAATTCTCTGTAAATCCAGAGAGCTTGACAGGACACTAACCCATTTTTGTTTTTTGGTGGGTTGGGGTGGGGGGGATCTGGAGAGGTTTGGCACAGAAGTGGTGTCACGAAGGACATCTGGACAGCCAGCACATCTGCACCAGTTGACCTCGCTGGAGGGATATTAGAAGGAGGTCTCAAATGAACCTGGGACTGAGGTTGTTCCTACAAGACATAGGTTGTTTTTTTCCAATGTGGAAATATCTTTGGTGTAATTTATGTGAGGACCTCCTCCGCTAACCCTTTAAGCACACCTTACAAACATCTTGTCTCAAAGTTCTTTTACCCAAGGTATGATGTTCAAAGTGAGAAATGGCCTCTTTTGTGGTAGCACCATGCATGTAGCATGCATGGTCCTATTTGTGTGTGCTGCTTGTGCTCACTATCTTTCAGAAGTATGAATGTGTTGTTGGTGATGTTCCGGAACACAGCAGCTGTCCTGGGCTGAGGGTGCCTTTTCAGATGAGCTAAACATGTATCATTTCTTTATGCAGCTGTCTCCGTTTTTCCTCGGTGGACTCTGGAAAAAATGGTCTGCATTCGATGCTGTTTACGGAATGCTTTATTATCAGGATTGCTGTAGCTGATTTCACATCTCGGCTCTTTTGGTTTTTTTATACGCTGGAGAAAGGCTGTTGTTTTTTTTGCTTGTGGGATCTGGACCGGACTCATGTTTTTTTTGTGAATCGTCATATTTGCTAAAACAAAGGGTTCGTTGTCCATTTAAATCTGCTTCAACAATGAGCATTGTGCTGCCTCCTTTGCAAAGTCCTTCACGGGACAGATCAGAGTTTACAAACTTCCAAATTAAAAGATGGTGAGATACCATCTCTTTCCGGTTAGTTAAGTAAACAGACTGAAAAGCCCAGTGATTGTTCAGATTATTCTTTCAAACAACTTCCTAGAAATCGTATTTCCAGCCAGGGTTCAAGAGAACAGGGAAACAACCACAAATAGATTGACAGAGAGAAGAGCACTATTGCACCGGGCCCTTACATCTCATACACTTTTATGTTATTATATATCATGAAGTAGTGCACGGGTTCAGTATCCCAATGTAGTGAAATGAACACATTTACCCTTCAAACTTCAAACGACTCCTAGACAAAGTCGTGGCATGTTCATTACCATTGCACCTTCATAGTGAGAGCTGCACAGACCTCCAGCTTGCCACTCGGTGCAGAAGTAGCCTCTGTCCGTGTTGCAGACGTGGTGGACTGTGCGATAAACGTCGTTGAGGTAGCTTCAAAAGCAGGCTAATGCAATATATATTTTTTAATGCTGACAAAATAGCTTCCTGCGCGAATTGCTTCCACATCGATCTCATCTCAAGCCTTCGGTTCTATTTCCTGAGCAGCTAGGATGTAGAGAACACGGTCTACAATCCGCTCCTAACGCACCCTCAGCAATGTCCATTTGTGGCAGTCATCAGGTTTACGGCTTGCCTCCGACCTCTGTTTGCACAGACCCCTCCAACACTGGTTCATCCGTTTACACAAAGCATAGTCATGATGACCCATATCCTTGCAACACAAAAGAAAAACAGACTTCATCCTGTTACAAAGGTTAGATCACTGAACGTCAGATTTTTATTATTTCATCAATACACCATGAGCAGAAAATAAAAGCTTTAAATTGAATAGTTAGGTTTGCTGTTCTTCTTCATTGCAAGTGACGTTCTCAGACAAATATAGGCTAAAACAACGTTTTCGATTCCAATATCTGCGGACTGAAATAACTGGAAGCTGGAAAAGAAAAGCATTTAAACATAGAAAGAAAAATATCCTGGGTAGTTTATTTCTACTCCAGCCAACCACAACACAGATCTTCTAGATCTCCTCTGGTTAAAATGTATTATGTATATTTGGAGAACTCTGCGTGTGTGGCAATTAGTTTGAATAATACAGAAAAAATGTATATTCTTGGTCTTCCACCATGATCAAATAGGTTCTAAAAATTAATCAATACCTGCTTTAAGGAGAAACAGCCCAGCTGCCAACATCTGCTCATGCTCTCAGCTGTTTGGTATACCAGGGCCACAGTGGAAATATCCAGCACTCAACTATCATTCCTAAAGCGAAAGTACAGTAACTTCATGTATATGGAATATATTACTTAGTACCCTTAACTAGTACACCAAGCCCTCCAATGTGTTTTCATGGTCACTGTCCAGAGACTGAGGACCACCAAAGACCAGGTTTTAACAAGCACTAGAGGAGAAAACACAAAACAAGACTGCCCCCTGGTGCAGGGGAACAGTACATGCGTCTCTACAAACATACATTTAGCTATTTACAATATAGTAGAGATAAGGCATTATTTAGACTCCACACACACACACACATACACACACGCACACACACAAGTACGCACACACAAGTACGCACACAAGCACACACACACAAGTACGCACACAAGCACACACACAAGTACGCACACAAGCACACACACACAAGTACGCACACAAGCACACACACACAAGTACGCACACAAGCACACACACAAGCACACACACAAGTACGCACACAAGTACGCACACAAGCACACACACAAGTACGCACACAAGCACACACACAAGTACGCACACAAGCACACACACAAGTACGCACACAAGCACACACACAAGTACGCACACAAGCACACACACAAGTACGCACACAAGCACACACACAAGTACGCACACAAGCACACTAGGGTAAAACTAAGTTTGCGGCCTCCGCCTTTCTGTTTGATGAAAGTGATGTCATTCTGGATAATAAATCAAAGAGAGGCCCGAGATACAAAGAAGATGAAGAGAAGAGATTCTCAGTAGATGAAGAGGACGCGGGTTCGGGGTAGCGTGGTGAAGGAGTCGGTCATCTTGCGGACGCGTGCGTAGTTGATGAAGCCTCTGAGGAAGAGCAGGAACCCTGGAGAGATGAGGAGGAGAGAACACATGAGACATGGCCAGCTGTCACCGTGGAGACGCAACACATCAGCATTCACACACAACACATCAGCCTTCACGCACAACACATCAGCCTTCACATACAACACATCAGCCTTCACGCACAACACATCAGCCTTCACGCACAACACATCAGCCTTCACGCACAACACATCAGCCTTCACGCACAACACATCAGCCTTCACACACAACACATCAGCCTTCACACACAACACATCAGCCTTCACGCACAACACAGCCTTCACACACAACACATCAGCCTTCACACACAACACATCAGCCTTCACGCACAACACATCAGCCTTCACGCACAACACATCAGCCTTCACGCACAACACATCAGCCTTCACGCACAACACATCAGCCTTCACGCACAACACATCAGCCTTCACGCACAACACATCAGCCTTCACGCACAACACATCAGCCTTCACGCACAACACATCAGCCTTCACGCACAACACATCAGCCTTCACGCACAACACATCAGCCTTCACGCACAACACATCAGCCTTCACGCACAACACATCAGCCTTCACGCACAACACATCAGCCTTCACGCACAACACATCAGCATTCACGCACAACACATCAGCATTCACGCAAGATTCTATAACACACTTGAATATTGTTAGTGATTTGGTGGTAGGTCAGACAGTGTGACTCACCCAGCACCAGGAAGACCCACCACAGCCAGTACTGGCCATCAAAGTAACTTGGGAAGTAGCTGGAGAACTGCAGACGGGAAGGAAACACAAGAGCCAGAGGAATGTTTACTCAAGAAACATGTCAAAAACAACTTTGTACCGTTTATTTCTGCACCGAATACTATCAAAACAAGTCAAATAAAATAACTATGTCAAGCGTCCATTTTGGCTGCAAATGACAGAAGCACACTGACAGGGAAGTGTGTATGTGTGTGTGTATGTGTGTGTGTGTCTTACCCGAACAATGAGGATCCATTTGACGAGAGACAAGCCGAAGCCTGAGATGGCACCGTAGCGGCCGGCGGCAGAGGAGGTCAAACAGAAAGACAGGAAGAACCCGATCCAGTTGAACAGCAATGCCACTGGACAGAGAAGTGGTGGGAAACGTTATCCAGAAGCACACAGCGAAAGGAGCATCAGACTACCAGAGTAAACTGAAAGCTGAAGGGAATGCTACAATATACACACAGCTGCCTAGAGAGACGGAGGAGTGTGAATCTACAGTTGTACGCACAGCACTTTTGGGACGAACAATGTCGCGAGGCAAAGACACGGCACGGATCTTCGATAGCCTGCGTTTACACTGCCACATCGTGTTAACGTGTGCACAAGGGGGCAGTATAGCGTTTCAGGCACTAAGCCTGTTCCCTGCTTGGCCAATCAGCAATTAGTTGACGCAGACCTCAGCAGGGTCTGACCCCAGCCCCTGGGAGGACTGGGCGTCTTCACGATCAGCCAAAGGGCCGTGTACAGGTCTCTGCATCGCAGCGTGGACCTTGGCGTACGTGCCGACACAGCAGTGTCATTTGAAATTGAATCGTGAACGATACCAGGAGAAATAGCAAGAACAGTGAGGACTTACTGAAGAATGTCAGCATGAAGATCCCGTCGTTGCCTATCCTGAGCTGGTCGCTGTCCTCGATGTCATCTCTGGCCACAAAGTCCTCATCCTGAGACGGGAGGCGAAGGAGAGGTGGGGAAGAGAAGTGAGAGCAAAGAAGCGCAAGCACGACAGTGACAGAGCAACACAGTGAGCCAATCACACGCATACAGTGCCGCCGCCCACGAAAGGCCACGTCCATCATAGGTCAAATGAACTGGTGAACAGTGTCCAAAGTATAAATCAACTCAACATCTGGCAGGCAGAAATAAGAAGAAAATAAGTCAGTGGACACACAAGCACACAGGGATACTGAACGCAAAGGATTCATTTGAGTGTCACATTTAGAGGCAAGACAAATGTTTAAAAGAAAATAAAAGAAGCCGGAAGCAAGGCTCACGACAGCTATCCCCACAGTTCCCTAGTTACCTCCAGCGAACTGCGAATGACATCATCGATTGTCTCCAGACACTCCCTGTGCTGCGTAAGTGGCTGAGCACAGGGAGGAGGAGGGGTCAAGGCAAGCAGTTTGTGGCAGAGAAACAACACCAGCAGTCAAACAGTGGCACCACATGCAGAAGCGCACCGCTACATCGTCACCACTAGAGGTCAGAGTACAGCCCATTCTTTACCATCTGCTACAGTTATTACTGTTGCGTGATTTAGGACTCCCAGCGAATTTGGAAACGTCATCGAAGAGTGGGTAGGGTTTAGGCTTCTTGCTCAAGGATACTTACAGGTGTGGGCATTGGTGATCGAACCCAGTACTTTTCAACTGGGAGTCGAACCCTAGGCACTGCACCACTAGACTCGGCACTGCACTACTACTACTACTACTACTACTACTACTACTACTACTACTACTACTACTGCATATATATCTTCTGTATCTTGTTTGAGACTAACAAGACGTTCCAACCTCAAATCAGTGAACAAACGCAGAATTTGACTGTGTGCCAAGACCGTTACTAACAACACAAAGAACACTTGTGATAACCAATGCGTTACCAGTGATAAAAAGGTCTGTGATAATATCTTTATTTTTTATTTATTTTACTACAAAGAACTTAAAGATAACTTTCTTTATGGGTGCGTGTATTAAGTGCATCTGCACCACTTTCCACAGGAAGCATTGGAGCAGAAGGAGCAGTGTATATATGCTTGAGCTCACATGGTCTGAAGGAGCAAAACAAACAAATAGGACAGAGAAAAAGATGTCGTTACCATGGGAACGGCGCCAGATTCAGCCTTGGTCCTCTCTGCCTCATCGTAGGACGGCAGCGTCGTGGCAACGTTGTAGGAAGGTGGCTTGGGGAAGGCTCCGTCTTCCTTGAGGTCAAAGTAAGCTGAGGAAAGCCCAGCAGAGTCAGACCTCGACCACGGGCAACACCAGGGCCAGAGATGGCCTTTTTCCATTGGCACTATTTGCCGTACCGAACTGTACCGAACCGTACCGTGCCGCGCCGATTTGCGTTTCCACTAACGCGCCGTGCCGTACCGTGCCGTGCCGTACTGCGCCGTACCGTACCGCGCCGTACCGTACCGCGCCGTACCGTACTGCGCCGTACCGTACCGCGCCGTACCGTAAGCGCGCCGTGCCGTACCGTAAGCGCGCCGTACCGTAAGCGCGCCGTGCCGTACCGTAAGCGCGCCGTGCCGTACCGTAAGCGCGCCGTGCCGTACCGTAAGCGCGCCGTGCCGTACCGTAAGCGCGCCGTACCGTACCGTGCCGTACCGTAAGCGTGCCGTACCGTAAGCGCGCCGTACCGTAAGCGCGCCGTACCGTAAGCGCGCCGTACCGTACCGCGCCGTACTGTACCGCGCCGTGCCGTACCGCGCCGTGCCGTACCGTAAGCGCGCCGTACCGTGCCGTGCCGTACCGTACGGTAAGCGCGCCGTACCGTGCCGTGCCGTACCGTACGGTAAGCGCGCCGTGCCGTGCCGTGCCGTACGGTAAGCGCGCCGTGCCGTGCCATACCGCGCCAGAGATGGGTCTTCTCTGAGGTCGGGCCAAAGGGAGCCCGCTTGTTTGTGAAGTGGGCTGCGGTGACCTCAGCCCTGGTCGTCACCACTGTGTGTGTCGCCGTCCATCTGCAACAGCCCAAATATGTTAGCTGCGTCTTAAACGAATCAATCCGAGTTTACGGTAGGCTGTAATGTAAAACTAAGTAGGCAATAAAAGTGTGTGTTGTTGTGCCATCGACACGAGACAAGCGCGTCATCAGTTAAAGACGCACCTTCAAGAGGTAAAACCGGTTGAAATGGCATTGATCAATCCCAGCCATGCAGGGCTGCCGCGCCGAAAAACACCAAGAGAGCGAGCAGACCAGGCTGAGCCTTATGGAAGAAGGCAATTCATTATCTCACTATATCGCTATAACAATATCGAGATCGAACTTAATGAAGGATTCCGGCATCCATTGCTATGGTAACTTACTTTAAATGTTGATGATGATCCATGTGATCCAGCCATCTATTTTTCCTACATTAGTTTGACAATCTGTCTAAATAATAAGGATTTTTCCACATTCTCAACAAGTACATCAACGTAAAATATAGATTGCTTTTCCCATTTGATAATGACAAGGCATTCATAACTTGTTATATATGTAGTAGTAATAATAAAAATCATATTTATACCAGCGTTTTCTGCAGCAACGCTGCTGTATGGGGGCGGAGCATCGGTTGCTACCTGTAGAACTTCCTCTGGCTCCTCCTCATTGGCCAGCTGTCAACAGGAATCAATGTTACCAAACAACCTATGTTAGTATTGGGTTAATTTACGTTTCAGAAGCTCAGCTTAAAGCAGAAATCCTGAAAGTGACTTGGTATTGAAATAGAGGTCTTCTGCTCTGCATTATTTAGTCCCTGACAAACCACCACCAGTGCTTTCAAAAAATAAAATACTAAATAAAGCATGAGCAATGTATTGCATAAATTATAAAACAACTAATGGACTATGTGAGGGTTACACAGAGGATACATGTGAGGCTTATCAATGCCCAAGTTTAGTAGACATAGGCTCGGCCCGAAGCCAAACAGTGACAGAGGCTGAAAAAACAATGGGCGGTTCGTTGCAAAAGGACATCATAGAACATGACACCATCCCTTCACCATGCAGTCTACTCATTGGAGGTCTGAGGTCGAGTTGGTTAGCTGGTGGAGTTTCACGATTCACAAGTCAACATCTACCATCCAGAAAACCAATTGATTAATTCTGCCTTGATTAAAAACAACACCAGCACTACCAGTAGATCAGTGTTCATTAAGGCCTAACAGCAACAGGCAGGAAGATGGATACTCAGCCGCGGCTGCAACCGGAAGTGAATGTACAACGACAGCTTCGAAATGGCAGAGGTCACGTGATCAACGTGATACTTAAGCCTAAACAAAACGGAAAGCGACGACATATTTTACCCAATATTATACGTATATAATAACATACGTGTCCCTTATGGTTAAAAAATAAATAAACGGTTGAGATTGCTAGATCGTGTATGCAACATGTAATGAGGATAAAGAAACACCCTTTTCAGAGTAAAATTGACATTTCTCAGAATGGCACAATTCACGCCCTTCAGCAGCCCAATGTGCTGGACTGGCTCTAAGGATTCAATATATTGTTCACATAAACTACTGACACTCTTCCCCTTCTTACCAAGGTGTAAGTAGCGAGCCTAGTAGACCTCTGCGGGCACGTTAGCATTATGCTAAAGTACGTTCATCCACGACAACAATGGAGGCGACTGATGAAATATACAGGAAGAGACCACAGTTCAGCTAACGTTAACACCCCGACACAAACAGAACCATCAACCTATTCCCATTCATTAAATATCGAGCAGAATCCTGCGGGTAGAAAATCGAATTCGTTCAAGACAAAATCAAGTGAGTGGAAATGTAAAATACGTTTAACGTATTTTTGAAATAAATGTTTTTTTTTTTTATGACAACTTGCGTACCTGCTGATACCTGGCGGTCGTTTCGGACATCCCGGATCCCTTGTTTTGTAGCGGCTATATACAACAGCAAATGACAAAATGCCCCTCAAATTGAAAACATACAACAAAGCGATCAAGTCAGTCGTGTAGATACGATAAGGCCAAAGTCCCACGCCTTTTTTTTTTTTTTAGAGAGCCAATGACGTCAAATAGCCACAACACTCTTTACTGCCACCTGTCGGTACGATGGCGCCAAGCATCAGGAGAGCAGAAGCAGAACATGAGAATAATACCATTCATTTTCAGAACATCGCCAGCTCTTGATAATAAATGTATATTCAATATTGTGCCTACATAGGATAGCCTATACCACAACATCAAATTATTTTGATAAAACATTTGAATGTTTTTGATAATAAATGTGATGACACATTGCTGTTTTTCTAAAGAAAGAAAGCTAATGAAGAAAGGAAAACTTTTCGGTGCTTGCAAGGATTATTGACCAACCCATATTGATTAGAAGTAGGCCTATTTGAAGAATAAAAATAATAGGTAAATGGTTGGTTTTCCATGTGAGGTATTCCCAGAATGTAAGCAGCCTACAAATTATGGCCATGAAATATAATACAGTATATACTACCCATTCTTAAGGTTTCTTATCATGTGGCCCCTCTAATCAGTGTTTATTTCCATCATCAGCATGACTATGATACCAATATCACATGCACAACAATTAACTAGTTTAAAACATTTTTGTTCATCACAATAACTGATTTAGTTTGTTACATACAGCACAGTAAAAAATAAACACAAACTGGGGTCTGGTGAGGTTTTATTGTATCTTTACCTTAAATAAAAAGACATCAATAATACCCATGCCCTCTTCATATAAGCCATGAAAGTAGTCCATTGGCTTTGAGGGTAAAACTGTGACTCAATGAGTGAGGTTCTGGTATCTGATCAGCATGGGGTAGGTGGTGCCTATATGCTTCTGGTTATGGCGGTGGCAGACGATCTCCACGTCGTACAAACTGAACTGAACTTTGACACGCTCGTTGGGGGAGCTCAGGAAACAGAGGGTGTAGAGGGCAAACTCAAACTCAGGACTGACGCCGATGAAGATGCTGCCTTTGGGCTTGAAGCCTTCCTTCCAGCTGAACTGTAGCGCCATGATGTGCTTGTTCTCGTCAGGCTGGGGACAGAGAGTTTGTTCACTAGTATTATTATGTGTGTGTGTGTGTGTGTGTGTGTTTGTGTGTGTGTGTGTGTGTGTGTGTGTGTGACACATGACACAAAATAAAATATATAAATGATTGATCAAAAAAGTCTCCTAAGTCAACTAACGCAATCATTTGGACCACTTACTTGCGGGGAATTAGCGTTGACACTGTAGCCTTTGTAATCAATGTGGCCCAGCTTCTCCTGCAGGTAGAGCTGGATCCAGTTGTGGAATCCAATGACGGTGCGGCCGCGTCTGGTTTCACCAACAAACACATGCTCGAACCCTGAGGAGTCTGGCCTGGTGGGACAGGGGCCTCAACATCAGAGCTCAGCCTAGCACTGGTGTCCATGTTCAGCATCCATGTCAACATGTGCCTCATCATGGGCACTTGTAAACAAGGACGTTGAGTAACTAGATCCAAAATAGGAAAGCAAATACTGTGTATATTAATATTTGTGTCTGATATAAAATATTGGACACAAATACCACTCACTGTCTACTTACATTAAAAAGAAATAACGTGTTGGAGTAGTTAATGTAAACTCTGCCCCGTGTTACCCTGGGCTGCTCCAGCCCCCAAGATGCAACAGTGCAGAATGAAGAGGGGGAAAACACCAGACAGATGTGTTGGCAGTGGCTGAACGGGTTGTTGTTAAGGCACAACCTACCTGCTGGATCCGTTCCGGGCGTAAAGTTCAAACCAGATCATGTACAGCTGCTTCTTGAAGTCTTTCTCATTCTCTGGAGAGAGTTTCTTCTCCACGAGGTACTTATGGGCTATCTGTTAGCATACAGAGGAGAAGAAAAAAAACGTTTCGCTGCCACTTTTCTAGATGTTCTCAGAAGAGTAAAATGGTGTGTGCTGAGATCTATCCCATGCAGGTACCTTCATGGTGGGTGTCTGAACGAGGGAGTCCAGGAACTTGTGGTTCTCAGCCTCCTCCTCTGGGGTCACTATCTCCGGTTCTCCGGTAGCACTCACGTAGTTATCCAAGAGAGAAATAAAAGCTATGCAACCATGGGACACAGAAGTGTTGTTAAAGGTCATTCTTACATAACGTTTGGATTCCTTCATACATAAAGATTGGATTTTTCATTTTCCAAAAACTGTTTTAATTTCAATGCTGTGTGGATGATACACACATTTAGTTAAAATAACCAGCGATTTGTTTTCATATCGGTCAAATTTGGACCTTTCTTGCTCAGCGTTGACTGTACAGTCACAGCACAGGATTTGGTGAGAGTGATTTTTTCACTTTTACATCAAGGTAAGTTTAACATATCTTTCCCACTGCAGAGGTGTAACTTAAGACACACCTAAAATCATGCTAATTCGATTCATCTTCCCAATTACAGTAAATACGGCATTAAATAACAATTGGAGAGTGTCGAATTGAATGTATAGTCATCAAAAAAAATGAAATAAATCTTCTTCTTAAACCCAGGGACTACAGGCTATGCAGATAGGCCCTGAGCTTTCAACCACGATCATAGTGAAGTCTAGATACAGATTCAGATCATTAGTGTCATTTCACATCTGGATGTGGTTCACAAACGTGTTTGACAAGATGGCACTGTGGAGCAGAAAGGAGGCAGGGCGTGGGCACAGTGCACACTCTGTGTTTAAGTTGAGGTTAGCGAACAGTAGTGTTTGATGTGTCCCTCCTGATAATAAATGTGATGACACATTGCTGTTTTTCTAAAGAAAGAAAGCTAATGTGAAGAAAGGAAAACTTTTCGGTGCTTGTAAGGATTATTGACAAACCCATATTGATTAGAAGTAGGCCTATTTGAAGAATAAAAATAATAGGTAAATGGTTGGTTTTCCATGTGAGGTATGGTGTCTGTGCTCCCTGGTTATGTAGGTCATGGTGGTCGGCTTGTTCTAAGGAGATTATGAAGCGACGAGGGAGTTGTGCTCGGCCACACATGGGAGATGATGACACTCATATACTATCACACAGCAGATGAACACATCCCCAGGGGTGTTTAATGTGTCAACACAGTGTGCACAGTTGCAATCTATCAGCCAATGGCAGATATATTTGACCATTTGGCAGGGAAAAAAGTCAGGGTTACATATTAAAACAGTATAAATTCTACGTTAATTCCATGTTACTTTTGGACCTGACAGATTAGAGTGTTTTAAGCGTGCTTCTCCAGAACTATTAGTACTATGCACAGTAAAACAAGGGCCTTCAATTCAAATAGAGTTTGCTGTCGCTTTCCTTCTTGTGCGTGTGCATACTACACTACACCCCTCATGAATGTTCGTGGAAATGTCCTTCCCTGTGGGTTTACCTAAAAAGGTCTCTTTCTTGAAGATGTTTTCATCAACGAAGGTGAAGAGGGGGTACCCAGCCCCGTCGCTCACCGCCATCTCTCCGGCTTTACCCTGCGTCGCACAGCGCAAAGACAAGAGACAACACTTTACGTATTGCTTCATTCGTGGTTGTCTGTGCGATCATTACTGCCATACAGATACATTAATATATTTTATTTTCAAATACCTGGCTGTTGACAGAATGAAAGGGGCTTACAAATGATCATTGGTTGAGCGCCATTAATACAAAATGCTTTGAGCCCTTAAAATCCCTCTTCCTTTAATTTCCATATAGAAACAAAATAATAATTAATTACCATTACATCCATTATAATAGGATAACAGTTTAAGCTTGAATGTAAAGAATAACCTACCACTCAAATCCCACTCTGAGGACAGCGCCACCTGGGTTAAAACCCATTTTCCTCTTTCTGATAGGTTGCATTTGTATCAGTGAGATGATGTCACTATACATTCAACTATGACAGGTGGTGTCATTTGGAATTAGCTGTGTTTGGTTATTTGCTTAGTTATTTGCTCTGAGATTAATTGTGTGTGTGTGTGTGTGTGTGTGTGTGTGTGTGTGTGTGTGTGTGTGTATGCATTTGTATAAACAAATATCAAACATACTTTGGAAATTAAAAGATCTGACAGTGACCTAGCAGCAAAGAAGAATCATGAGATCGAGAGAGATTACAGTAACCGAAAAAGACAATGAAAAGGTGATCCATATTTAGAATACAGAATTAGGATGAAGATAGCATTTTCAAAGTTAATGCCATGGAAAACCATTTCATTCACCTTTCATCGACGACAATCAGTTATCCCTTTTTAATCTCTTTTCTAACAATGTTTTTTTTTATGCTATAGTGATGGTCAAAATGACGACCTGCAGTTTTTTTGCATTGCATTTTACTGTAGACCTCAGCCACTGTTTGGCTCAATTGTTTGGCATTCAACTGGCTTTGGCTAGGACCAGTGTCTGGCTGGCCATTGTACCCAGTTCAAATGACAGGGAGGGTTGTGTGTGTGTGTGTGTGTGTGTGTGTGTGTGTGATAGTTTAGTTTATCGGAGATGTTTTTGTGTGTGAAGGTTCACCTGAAGAGAAATCCTGTAGTCTTTGCCAGGTTGGAGCCGGTTGACGTCGTTGTCCCACAGCGCCTGCGCCATGGAGGACAGCTCTCTGTCACTCTCGACCATCACGTCCTCCCTGTTTGGCCGCTTTGCTCGGAATATGGGGAGGGGGGGAGGGGGGGGGGCAAGGGGGTGGCCCTCGGTATGTTGTAGAGGGGCTGAGGTTAGTGCTTTGGGGCAGAAGACATGGAATCAATTACATTACGAATGGTAGCTTGAGGAGCTGAGGTCATATATCGAATCAACGTTGGTGTAATGGTGCCTGTAGGTGTGGCCAGAATGTATACCATTTGCGATAAAGGTAAAGGCTGAGGTCAATCAGATCAAATTAAAGCTATATAACAAACTTCGACTTTGATTAAAAAAACAGAAAGAAGAAACCATACAAAATTTACGGAGGGATGTTTCATATTTTCACTCACATTTATTGTAGAGGCCTAAGATACAAAAGAAAATACTATACAAAGTGAAAAAATATAAATCTCTCATTCAGTGAACTAAGCCACCTCTTTGAACCACACAAATATGGCTGTGCACTCCCATCTGAGCTCTGGTTATTACGTTCCATCATCACCATTGTCTTCCAAGAGGCTTTCTTCTCAGTCACCTCACACAGAGCAATTCTACCCCAAACACACCAACCTTTTAGGCTTTTTCCTGTGTATCTTGGCTGGTTCTGCTCGCCTGCCAATTCCGAAAATAAAAGCTGTTGTTATAAAGCAGTGAGATTTCTTAGGAACTCCTGGTGACCTCCCGTCTGATGTTGGTAACGTTGTGACTGTTTACTGGCAGTGTGTACCTTTAGGTGCATGGGGACAACCCCCCCCCCCCCCCCCCCCCCCCCCCTTGTCGGTCAGTCAGTCAGTCAGTCAGTCAGTCAGGAAGCATAATGGGGTGCCCAGGATAGGACAGGAGGGGAAGGGGTGGTGGTGGGTGAGGGGGTTACTGTTGTAAAGGGTTATACCTTGTCAGCAACTCTAGCCAAAGGGCTTTGGCCTTGCTGTAGTGCTTTCAGTCTCAGGCCAAACACGTGCTCTCGTTGTTTCTTTGGTGTTGCATGTTGTGCTCTCTCTATTTCACTGCCGCTCACACTGCTCGTCATTACCAATCCAGTTATGACAGTTTTTTCTGAAGAGTGGAAATTATTAACATGATGCACACGGGGGTGGGGGGGGTGGGGGGGGGGGGGGTTTATGAACAAAATAAAACCAAGTGGGGATTTTTGTTCTTAAAAAAAAAAGTAGACTATTCTAAATAAGATAGGGTCAGGATAAGGGAGGATGAGGACAAAATGTCATTCTAATCAACCCCATATTGTCGCTATTTAAGATTAAAACACTCACATATAATGTATAATTATAAGCATAAATTAATTACATATGCGTTTTTCCAAATTGCCATTGATGTAGGCAACTATCAATTGTAATAGTTTATTTTGTTAAAGAAACAGCACTAACTTGAATGCAATATTTCACTTTACAATGTTTCTTTCATTTCACCCACTACCCCCTCTTCCAAACTCGATTGGTTGTTCAAGTACAATACAGTGACTGGAGGACAAGCAATAAAAACATAAATCACAAAACCCTTTTTGGTAGAAACTTTCATGATGTAAGCTCAACAGGTTGTACACGTGCAAGTGTTGACGTGAAAATCATTCCAGCAGGATAACAAACACGAACAAAATCATACAATGAACATGCCACGTATTGACATAGATTTCTGTTTATGACAAATGTTTAGGGCATTCTTTTCTGTGGTTATGGCACAACCTGATAACGTGGCAACTGTACAAATGAGTAAAGTGGCAAGACGGGCTGAATAACCAACTTCACATAAAATAAGGTTGAATGGAACTAACTGTGTGAGGCGGTTTGGAACAAGTCTGCCAAGTCCGAGTGCCATCATTATGCCGTTGCACAGAAAGATTAAGCACCTGTTAAGTGTTTTCTGTTCAATATTCAGCATTTAATGATTAAAGATGATTGCATACTATTTGAAAAAAATGTATTATGGCTAACATAGCCAAGTAAAACAGGGAACTGAAGGGTCTTCATGTCTTAAATAAACCAAGATGATATCTATTACTCAATTAAAGCACATGTAAAAGTAGTTATTTTGTAATGCGACTGAGGGTTTAGGAAATAACTTGTTTAAATGTTATGTATTAAGAAGAATCTCTTAAACCTAAACCCTCAGTCCAATAGGCTTAAACAAACTTAACAGATCAGCCCTCATGCTTGGATCCCCTGGGTGTAAAACTCATTCATTCATTTCCACTTCAAAATGTGAGTTCCGCACTCAATGAAAGTATGAATTCAGGTTTGGACTGATACATTTACAGCCAGTTATGGTCTATGATCTGTATAATTAACATACTACAATAGTATCATCAAAGCAGCAACCAACCGGACAGCAATTTTCAGCCAGGAGCTAGCATAGGCAAATTACATTATTATTTTCAAACCGTAACTACCTGGACTTGTTTGTTTTACCTCAATCAGTTGACCATATTAAAACATTGTACAAACGACTGAAGAACAGCCGCTTGTTTAACAGGAACCCCCCACCTCCTCCAATACATTTCCCTGGGCCTTTACACACATCTGGGAGGACATTAACGCCCTGCATTTGAACTGTCGGACAATCACTGCTAAGCTGCATTGTCCCCAAGTGCAAACACAAGCAGAGTGAATGTTGAGAGAGACAGACAGAGAGAGAGAGAGACAGACAGACAGAGAGACACAGAGAGAGAGAGAGAGACAGAGACAGACACAGAGACAGACACAGAGAGAGAGAGAGAGACAGAGACAGACACAGAGACAGACACAGAGAGAGAGAGAGAGAGAGAGAGAGAGAGAGAGAGAGAGAGAGAGAGAGAGAGAGAGAGAGAGAGAGAGAGAGAGAGAGAGAGAGAGAGAGAGAGAGAGAGAGAGACAGACAGACAGACAGACAGACAGACAGACAGACAGACAGACAGAGAGACACAGAGAGACACAGAGAGACACAGAGAGACACAGAGAGACACAGAGAGACAGAGAGCAAGCGAGCGAGACGACGCATCATGTCATCAGTCTTCTTCGTCGCTCAAGAACTCTTCGTCGTCGTCTATTTGCACGCCTTGGAAGAGTCTGGGAGAAGAAAAGAAACCATCAATCCGTAATCCGAATAATCAATCAATCAGTGAATACTACATAATATACAGAAATGTATGTTGTTCATAAGTGCAGGAAAGCCAGCCATTGAAGCCACAGTACTTAAAAGAACTTGAAAATGGTGTGTTTGCACAGATAAAATGGCTGGTTTGTAACCAAAACAAAACGCTAAGTTGGCCTGCGATCGCCGCAGGGTGCTCAGTGGAAATAGTCCAATTTGACCCTCATGCCCCCACATCACCGCTGCCTGCAACGTGTCAACAATACCACGGGAACGATTACATCAGTACCTGGTATCTGTAAATATTCGGAAAATATGAACTGTTGCGTCCCGCCCATGGCTTATTTCAAGATGAACAACCACTTCGAAGCGATGCTTGCAGAGATTGTGAGGGATTATGTGTATCATTCGTATAAATGCTTAAGCAGGACCTAAAAGGACATGGAGATGGTAGGAAACAGCTGGCGTCAAAAGCTGACGTTACTCGGCAGCAGTTTCGACCGCCTGTTAGGCCTTTCACACATGAACTCCGGATCGTCTCCGGAGAATCGGGTCCGGAGACGATCCGGAGTTTCCCTTTCACACATGCAACACACAGCCGGAGATAAGCCGCGTCAGACGTGTTCACACACATCGGAGACACTCTGGATACTTTAGGCGAGGGGGGGGCGCCTGGGTAGAGCGTGTAGGAGGCAGGACGTGACGCATAAAGGATGCAGTCACAGTGCTTACAACACGTCGAAGATCGCGGGTGAGGCTTCCAACTCCGTAATGCTGACTCTTTTTGATTATTAATACTGCATTTATTTAGATGTACAATATCAACAGAGGAGTGGAAAGCTGGAAATGTGCCTGGAAATGCAGGCAAGACGAGAAAAGTACGAAGCAGCTATTCTCCGTGCTCCCGGTTTGGCACCAGTCGCGTAATAGAAACATCGTCAACACGCCCACTCGCTCATTGTGAATTATCCGGCTCTCAGATTCTCCAGACTTTACACTAGTGGCCTACCCGGGTAAATTCTGGGTAAACTCCGGAGCGGCTAATTCAGACTAATTCACACAAATATATAATCCAGAGAATGTCCGTCTTGCCACTGCAAGACGGACATGCATGTGTGAGGGCTATATTTGACCAGGCCAAATTGCGATTTTGTTGTAAATATATCGGGGCCTTTACTGAGCCGAACAAAAAGAGGTGACTGACTGGTTGTAGCACGGCAGAGAGGCGTTGTTGAAGTGGCTGTAGGGGTTGACCTTGCTGAGCTGCCCCAGGCACAGCCAGCAGAAGTACTGGCGGCAGGAGCTGCATGTCATCTTGTTGCAGCCGTCCACCTTCTACACACACACACACACACACACACACACACACACACACACACACACACACACACACACACACACACACACACACACACACACACACACACACACACACACACACACACACACACACACACACACACACACCGGAGTGGGGCTCAGGACAACGCAGCAGAGGATCGCTCAAGTCGGGGCATTGTACCCTAGTAATGAATTCCATAGTGGAAACACATACGTACATTGACCTTCCCCTCCTATTCTGTTTCAGAGTTGGAGTCAATATGAAGAATGTGCCACATAATTACTACTAGGATCTGGATTAGCAAGTTAAGCAATACAGCAAAAAAGGAAGGCTTGTAAAAATTTGACTGCATTGTTTGTCAAAACATTGATATCAAAATGGAGGACGAACTTCTGGGATGTGTAATGAGGACTCAATAACTGCGCAGATCATGAATAGTACTAATCTCATTGTAAACATGTGACTACTATATTGTTCCATCTCATACTAGCGTCGCTGATGTCAGGAGAATTGTGGAACATTTCCCAAGCAAACCTAGCCACCAGCGACTAAGAGGACGCTAGTATTGCAACCTCTAAGTGGATATTCCCTCCATGTAGTGCACCATTCATGAAGATGTCAGTCTTATCTGATTGTATTTAATGGCGATAAACCAATGTTGCACCTCTACGGAAAGCTTGGGTCAACCTCTTTGGATCAAGTCTCTGCTTTCACAAAAGAAATCAAACCTTCTGTCAAGAAGTCTGTTAAAGTGCTCAATTTTGATTGCGTTCAAGTGACTGAACTTCTTGACAGAAAGTGGCTCATACATGACAAACCTCAGATTCTTTTTGTGAAACCAAAAAGGCGTGCCGATACAATGAGGAGGACCCAAGCTGTCCGTCGAAGTGCGATACTGGTGAGTAGGTTGCCGTTAGAAACCTTCACGTAAGACCTATTGCGGCTTGGGCACACCTAGCCTCACCCCCAGCGGCTCCTGGGGGTGAGGCTGGGGCACACCTAGCCTCACCCCCAGCGGCCCCTGGAGGTGAGGCTGGGGCACACCTAGCCTCACCCCCAGCGGCCCCTGGGGGTGAGGCTGGGGCACACCTAGCCTCACCCCCAGCGGCCCCTGGAGGTGAGGCTGGGGCACACCTAGCCTCACCCCCAGCGGCCCCTGGGGGTGAGGCTGGGGCACACCTAGCCTCACCTCCAGCGGCCCCTGGGCCTGGTTGACGGGAGCCCCGTGTGCTCTGACCTGGATGTTGGTGCCGCAGCGAGGGCAGCACTTGCAGTTGTCGCTGAGCCACTCGCGGCTGTAGGACTCCTCCACCGCCCGCTGGATGACCCGCTTGCCGTAGCGCTGCTCCATGAACCTCTGGTCCCCGGCCGACGCGGCCAGGTAGTCGTCGCGGAGGCTCCGGAGCTCGTCTGACACACGCGCACACACACACACACACACACACACACACACACACACACACACACACACACACACACACACACACACACACACACACACACACACACACACACACACACACACACACACACACACACACACACACACACACACACACACACACACACACACACCCCTTTCATTTGCTCCCATTGGACATGGGTCATTCTTGAAGCTAATCGCTAACAGATGCAAAGCCCTGTAGGCTACTGTGCCCATGGTCATGTTTAAGGATGCAGACACATTCATACCGGCTCCTTTATGACAATGCGTCTACAAATCCACCGCGTAACGCTTTGGTTAACAGACGTCTAAACTTAACACCCTTTTCACAGAGGCGTCACTCATAACACTATTATGGGTCTGTTCCTTGTCCTATGAACCAGGGCACGGGTAGTAGACTAAACTAGTGAAGATAACACACACATGGACCACGTGCCCTGGTTGAGTAGCAGCAGACCCATGACATGTCCTTCGGAGACACCTCTCTGAAAAGGGTCCATTCGTACAAGTGTAAATAAAAAAAGAAACTAAAATAAAGCTAAACTCCCACCACCCTACCTGACGTGACCTTGCAGTGTGACAGGCCGTGGTAGCCCAGCTTGCAGAGGGTGCAGAAGGCATACTGGCAGGCGGGGCAGATGCCCATGGTGGCTTCGGGCTCCAGTATGACGGCGCTGCCGCAGGACTGCCGCGGGCAGTACACCACGTCCGCCATCAGGTCCAGGCTGGACTGCAGCAGCAGCCGGTCGTAGCGAGCAAACAGCTCCTCGTCCACCAGCTGCTTCACCTACAACCAATCAAAGCAACAAAGTATGTGACTCATCAGCGGCGGCCATCTTGGTTGTTTATAAAATGCTTCAACCGGCGCTGCAATAGGGTCATCATAGCAAACCCACCCCATATTAGATAAATGGTTGTAATCAGACCCGCCCCATATTGGAAAAACTGTTGGGATTGGCCTGACTCAGTCCAGGTCTGCTGGAAATCTGTCTGAAAGGGAGCATGTGCCAGGGCAAATAAAACATGAGCGTAACATGAGTCTATCGGCAGTGATTGCGTACCATTTCTGGGCGCCGCCATGCATTATTAAAAAAACTCCAGCCAATCAGATTCAATAACCAAGCGATGATATGGCTCTGTTCGCTCCTGAAGATTCTGGCTGGAAGTAAAAGTCTCCTCTGAGACAAGCCTTCAGTGCACATTTCTGTTAGTCTTTTAACCTCATTAGGTCTATTTCATAAAAAACTCTTTTCATTGCTACACTGTCCTCTGGCGCCACCACTGTTTTTGGAGCTAACTGCACACTGTGGCGCTCTTCGCTTCGTCATAAACTAAAAACTCCCTCCCCCTAGCGTTGACATGTTTGCCAGAGGCTTTCCACGGGCACGAGGCCAGACTGATCTGCAGAGAGAAACCGAATGTGACCTGGCAAGCTCAGCGTGTCCTCACGACTAGTAAATGATAGCTGGGTTCACCACGCAGCCGGCTCTTACCTGTAGTGGCGTGGCCAAGGAGCTGCACTTTGGCTCGGGGCAGTTAAGGCAACGGACGTTGCCGTCGCGGATCTGGATCTGAAAGTACTCGCTCATGCAGTCCCGGCAGTACACGTGCTGGCACTCCTTGAAGCAGAGGCAGGCGGCGCCCAGCTTCTCCAGGAAGCAGATGCCGCAGCTGAACACTCGCCCGTCAAACACCTTCTGCCGCTGGGCCTCATCGAAGTCCAGCAGCTGGGGCAGGAGGTCCGCCCGGGGGTCCGCCACCAGCACGGCCCGAGAGTCAGGCTCCGACGCCGCTGGCAAAGAAGAAATGGAGGATGAGGACTGTGCTTCAGTCCTCATCTTCGCCTGTATCCTCTTCCTCTCCTTCATGTCTTCCTCGTTGTCAGGGAGATTCTCTGCGCGAGGCACAGCTGGACAGGCAGATACATTTTGGCTGAACCAATTATTGTTGAACTCTTGAAAAAAATTGAAATTGAAAAGAATTCAATTGAAGAGGAAAACATGAAGGTATCCCACTTCCAGTCTACCTGTGGCTTCACTCTTACTGCGGTCCACAGGTGCGGCCTTGCTCCCCATCCGCACCACAAGAGGGGACGTGATGGTCAGAAAGTCCAGGGCCTCCTCCTTTAGGAACTGGACCCACGTGAAGAGAACCACGGAGCCCTGGTTCTCCCTCCACAGCTCGTCCAGACGTCTGCACAGTGTGCTCATCTGCAGGACGGAGAGAGCACGTGGGGCGTGGCTACTTTCTGCACAGTGACTACTGGAGCGTCAGCTTTTGAAAATAAATGATTTAACTCAACAACAAGAAAATGAATTAATAATTCACACGATTTTGACTGACACAGACGCTGAAAGATTGCTCCTGTAATACAGAATGTTAGAAAATCTGAATTTGTGTACATTTGATACATTTCCATATAACTTCAAGATGCATCACTGAACACACTGAAGCAGATAGTACAAAGCATGTAGAACACTAGCAAAGTATCCATAGGTAGGTAACCTATTTGTCTCGTGATAGGCAGAGTCTTACTTGTGTTCGAGTCAGCCATTTGGAGCTGAGGGTAAATATTGGGGAGGAGGTGGTGGGATAATCTATGGGAAGCTCAAAGTTTAACACCAGAGGAGGTAGGAAGGATATGTCGTACTCGGCCTGCTTCTCTCCTGCAACAGATGGATTGAGAACGATAAAAGCACATACAAATGTGTAATCAAATATAATGCAGTGAAATAAGAAAAAGAATAAGTTTACATGAAAGCCTAAGTCTTCCCTCTTAAAATGTGTGGAGGAATATCAACGCACTACAGGTCAGTACTGGTAGGTCCGCCCAATTGACCAAACAATACTATTTTACCCCACAAGTAGGGCCATAGGGACGTTTTTTGTCCATACACATTTATGTTGAGTTGCTAGCAGCTGATCGTCGCACCATAACGGCTGTACCTTTGACAACCACTTTGAAAGCCGGAGGGAGCTCTAGACAGAGTTGGATCTCCCCGCCTTGGGCCGCTTCCGCCCTGTGGAACTCCTCTCCATCATAGATACTCGCTAAAGCAAGCAGCTCATCTTCCTGCGCTTCACGGTCCTCAGACATTTACATTCCTACGTTAAGATCACATGACATCATGGAAAAGGCACTACTACCACCATGTTATGGATTAAATGGGATTTTAATCAAAACACTGTTTAGACACGTTATTAGTATTCGTGAGACATTGCCAGTACCAGTAAACTACAATATTCTTTGGAAAGATACAAGACTATTAGTTTACAATCACACATTATATCATAAAGAATAATTCAGAAACAGCTCTATTTAAAGCAGGCTACCACGCACATATTGTTATGGCTTGAAACTGAAAAAGAAAACAGCTGCTGTCAGCATTTTCAGCCAGAAGAAGCCAAAATGCATGTTGACCCGTGGATGACTAGCAGCCATTCATCTAACTTACTCCTTCACTAGCTAGCATTGGTTTACTTTGTATTCAACACGCAATAAAATGGAGACACAAGGCAGCCAGCGAGTGGGCAACATATAAGCTAAAAACACATGTTTAACATTGAAACAGACATGTCATGTACTGAATATATAACAGACTGACATGGTTTTGGTCAACTTTCAGCTACCAAACAGTTAGCTAGCTATCGTTTGCAACTCATTATGTGTGCTAATGGTGACGTTAGCCAATATACATTGCCACTGCAACACAACCGTTTGAACATCACGGTATGCGTGTGTCTACACATAAGACTGCTTGGACATGGATTTCATTACTAGATAAAAATTGAAGATATAGTCGGATTTACCTCTTCTAGTCCACGAAGCTGAAGTTAGCTCCCGATTAGCAGGTAGTGAGTGGTGTGCGACCAGGAACGAGTCGATTTCGGTCCGATCGATCCGAACATAGTTTTGTAATGACAAACTGGTCATTACAACTGGAAAGATACAAGACTATTAGTTTACAATCACACATTATATCATGAAGAATAATTCAGAAACAGCTCTATAACACTGGTACTGCGACATGTTTATGACAATAACATAAAAATGACAAAAACAATGTATTTGTAATTTGTAACCTGTTCTGTGTTATGCCATATATCCCCCAGTATAGGATTCAGTCTGGCCCAAATGTTTTTTCCCACTCAGAACCGATGTCAAAAATGGCTGTATGGCCAGCTTTCCAAGGGTTAAATCACCTTGGGTCACCAACAAAACGTCGTTTTCATGGTCTAATAGACAGCTGAAAAGCCAGCTCCTTATTCACATTTAAACACTTAGAAAAATGACTGTTGTCAAAATACTAAAATATATATAAATTAGACATAATTCATAATCTGGATGTCAGGACAGGCCCACTCTTTCCCAGTGAAAAGAGAAAAAAATGACTATTTAAATAAACAGTTCTGTTTATTGGTCAAACTTTTCTTATATAACATACTATATATACCTACTTTATATTGATTCTCATCTCTAAGGATAGGCAATAACAACCCAAGCACATTTGTATTCTTCAGCAATACCACACTTCTAATTAATGTTCTAATAATCTAAGATCAGAATCAGAATCAGAGTTGCTTTTATTACATCCTAACGTACAAGTACGCAAGAGTAAAATTCTTAGGCTTGGATCCTCAACAGTCACATAGCAGCATCAATACAAGATCACAATAACAAAGTAAGTAATAATAGATAATAAGTAGCAACATCAATACAAGTGTTCAAGTGGTGGGAAATACAGAACAATATAATGCAGATAATCAAATAATGGGTTGTTGTAGTGTGCGTGGGGTTGGTTTGGGGGTAATGGATTTTTCCAGGAGCCTGGCTGCTTGGGGGAAAAAACTGTTCGTCATCCTCTGGGTTTTGGCCCCGAGGATATATATATATATATATATATATATATATATATATATAGATATAGATATAGATATAGATATAGATATAGATACACACATATACACATATACACATATACACATATATATATATGTATATATATTATATATGTGTGTGTATATATATATACACATATTGTTATGTTGTCTGTTACGCTGACAGGACGAGAACCCAAATGCGGACACTACGAGGCGGAGATGTGATAGATTCCAAAAAGATTTATTTTCCAAAAGAACAGGTTAGGGGTAGACAGGGAGAGAATAACGATATCTGTTTACTGGAACGAAGTAACTAACACGAGGTGGTTAAACAACGATCTGGCACCGGCTGCTAGGAAGACTGGTGATTAAGTAGAGTGCGGTGATTGTTTAATTGAAGGCTGGTGTGGAAAGCAGAGTGCACGAGGTGGAATAGCAGCCGGCGCCCCTAGGTAGTGGAAGAGGGTGTCATGACACATATATACATATATATACACATATATATATATACATATATAAATATATATACATATATGTACACACACACACACATATATATATATACTTTATATATATATATATATACATACACACACAGACACGTAGCAGGCCTGTGCATCCAGAAGGGTTGAATACATCTCCTGGTAGAAATGACCACACATGTATGTGTATGTATGTGTATATATATTTTTTTTCTCAATGATTTGATTGATGTTATTCTTTTTTCTGCTAACCAATTTGGGATGTCCATTTTGAATTAAAAAAAAAGTTAAACTTACAGGAGCTAGTCCACTATTACTTACCTAGTACTAAGAGGTCCCATATCCCCCACTGTCCAGAGTTTTATTTTTGGTCTTGAGGTCCGTTCAAAACTGTGTTTGGTATCATTGTTTTTTCAGATGACAGACAAAACAACTGCATATTTTGGAGGTAAAGTACCCTATTTTCGCTGCCCTTAGTGGTGGTTCAATCATGTTGGACTGAAATCGTATTGAACATGTTTGGATGATGATGCTGCTGCTTCTTCTTCTTCTCCCATAAAATGAGCTGTACCTCAAACACTGCAAGTCCTAGGGCAAATAAATTGGGTGGACAGGGTTCAAATAAATGAATACTCAGGCAAGCCAATTCTCAGGCATGAACATCATCGGTCAGGTGGCGCTACGACAAGCAACTTAACATGTTGGACAATAACTCCGGTAGTAACTATTAAGGTAGTAATCCTTACTGTAGTTTACAGTAAGGATTTGCAGACAGGAAGTGAGGCATAATTCCTTAACACATTGATGCAAAAGCATCCAAACTTCATATACATAGTTGGCATGGCCCCCAAAGTGTAACAGACCACATTTGCCTTGAACAAATTTCAAAAGAAAAATCTGGAAAAAATGTCCGCCAACATTGTATATGGAATTATGTTTTCAGTATCTTTTGTTGTTGAGATTTGGTCGACACATTTTCCATAATCTATTCTCACTGTCAAATAATTTGCTCCATAACCCTCGATCCGAATAATGTGTTTAGTGTCTTGCAAGAGTTATAAATCAACAACTGAAGTGGAACACTTCTTCTTTGTACTCAGTTGCCACTCATCGCTCTTGAAAACATACTCCTGGAAGTGGTCCTTGCTGAGGGAGATACAGCATACATGACGCTGTCGCTCACCGGCAAAGTTTTCAGAAGTATTGTGGGAGTACTTTCAGAGGAAACACCACTTTGCGTGGCTGGACAGTAAGTTTTGGGCTTGTTCAGTAAATTATTTAGCAATGCCTTACTTTTGAACTTATGTATTGTTTTACAAGATGTAGGCCTAAGCAAGTTGAATAGTTACTCAGGTAAAATGATCATGATCATAACTGCTACTTGTTCCTGAATTGCAAATATCTATTCATATACATTTATGCAGAAATATGACCAGGAACATATCCCGTCAAATCATCTGCAGAACTGGTTAACGCTTCATATTGTTTTTTTTTTCATCAGATGTTGTAGACTGGACGGCTAAAACACCTGCGTGTGTAGTGGAAATCAGAGTCCCTTTCCGAGTGCTGCAGTGTCCCAGATGTGGTGAAGCCTTTAATTCATCATCTATATATCTTGGAAATGGCAAACGCAACACGCTAAGGGGGATTTACTACTCAGTAGAGGACCCAAGCTGCTGCTTATTCTGCCAGGAATAACTGTGCTGTATTACGTTTAGGTTAATATTCGAACCCAAGATGTCACTGTTAAGGCTGCACTATTAAAATAAATTACAATTTAAAATCTGTTTCTATTTTCATTGTATAATTCCCTGTAATTCAACACAATATATTTAGTAAAACTTGGGCTGTTGACTACAATTTAATATAAATGTATGTTGGAATTGGACCCATCACTGGGACTGGCAGGGTGTCCTACATAGTGTTTTCAACAAACAATATTTAAATAAACCAACAGGTGACAATACATTATAATAAACAATGTGATATTAGTGTACAGCGAGCCGGTCATAATGAAGAAAAACATTATGAAGGAATAACTACACTTCAGAACCATGGATAAGGCTCTGTCATGCGCGAACAGTGCCTGAAAACGTAGCATAAAGAGACATTCACAGACCATTCAAATCAAGTCAAAATGGCAGCATTGACAACATATAAAAAAGACAGGCGCTCAGCGGCGATATGCAAAAATTACATCATTCTGGCTAGACGGTCCATTTAAAACCTTAACAAGCTGCCAAGGTGGCCGATCAGAAATCCCAGATCCTTTTAGAAAGGCACTTGTAGGGCCATTATTGAGATCCGGTCTTTGGGCCAGGCTCTAACCTCCATAGTAAGATATTCTATATCCTGCTTAGTATATAACGGGCGTGTTTTGTGTGGCCCAAGGTGATTTAACCCATGGAAAGCTGGCCTGAAATAGGCTGTACAGCCATTTCTGACATCGGTTGAGTGGGAAAAAACATTTGTGCCAGACTGAATCCTATACTGGGGGATATATGGTATAACACTGAATAGATTACAAATTACAAATACATTGTTTTTTTTTTATCAATAAACATGTCACAGTACCAGTGGTAACCAGTTTGTCCTTAAAAAAACTATGTTCGGAAAAATCGACTCGTTTCCTGGTCGCACATCACTAGCTGCGGATAGGGAGCTGTAAATCGGAAGCTAACTTCAGCTTCGTAAACTTAACCATATCTAAAAATACATAAACTCACCCGAACCCTAAACTTAACCATCTCTAATTTAATACCTACACTTAACAGTCTCTAACCTTATACCTTAATAGAACTATCTAACCAGCTAAAATTAGCAATTGACTCATGTTGTTACGCCCTCCTCTGCCACCACCTAGTGGCGCCGGCTACCACTTCCCCACGCGCCTCCTGGTCTACACTCCTGTCATCAATCAACAATCACCGCAACCATTTTATTCCCTGCCTTCCTAGCAGCCGGCGCCAGTTCGTTGTTTACACTCCTCGAGTCAGTACTACGTTCCCGCAATATAGATTCCCGTTGTCTGTTCCTTAACCTGCATTCTCCTCGTGCCCAGCGCTTCCGCGGATCCTCTCCTGCTACCCGACCCTCGACTGCCTGCCTGCTGCCGAACCTCCGCCTGCCCGACCACGACTTGCTTAGCCCTTGCCTGCTTACCTACAAATAACCCCCCTTTTAAACCCTTCGTCTATCTCCGCCTTGTGGTGTCCTGCATTTGGGTTTCCCCGACCTGTACCTTAACACATGTACACCTTTAACGTCATCCTGAGAAAGCGTTTTGTTTCTTGAATTGGACCGCAAAGTTAAGGTTAGCAAGTCGACCTGAGAGCTGCTCACTACGATAGTCTTAATAAAGGCAAACGCATAAATAAAATAATACGTACGCAGACACACTGAATACCTAAAAATAGGGTCCTGGAAATGCAGTCCTAATTGTTGCAGCCTCCTCTACCGCGGGAATGCATTTAATGTAGATGGCCATAAAATAAAATAGTAGAATAAAACCTCCTCTTGCTAAATATAAATCTAACTTCAAAAATGTTTGATAGCTGAATCAAGACTAAAAGTAAAAGCATGATACACATTTTGTAGAAACGATTAAAGATGATAAATCAATGTAATTTAAGTACAATCATATATGGAAATGTAACATTTGTGATAGCATAATATTTAATCGGATGCTTTTTCCATCCCACGTTATAAATTCACAATAATTCTCAAGACATGAAATTGTCAATATTTATTTAGCATTTTTTGGCAACAACAACCCAGTTGGTGTTATGTTGGACTAGCATCACCACTGCTGTCAAGTAGAAAAACAACACAAGGCTAAACCAGAAAAAAAGCCCACAGACCATCGCTTTTGAAAGAGGAAAGCCAAACAACGTTGAAATACTATGTGATAGTAACTCAAAGAATTTAGTTCATAACCATAGGTTGTGCGAAAACTGTTCAACTTAATTAAGTTCTAGATCTTTTCTGCACTAAATACTTTACAATCCAGCCTTTATATATTCTTTATGATTTCCTAGTGACAAAAAAAATAACAGTGCCAATGTACAACAAAGTTAATATCAGAACAGACTTTTTCTCCTGTCTTTTACATTTGGGACCACATACTTTTCGGCCATTCAGGACATAGACATATTTAACATTTTCACAAATCTTGCAGCGAAAAACTATTCAACTTAGCGTTGAATACCTTGAACGTTCTGTTAAACATTCGGAGTAAAATCTGTTTTGAAACAAAATGGCCACCAAAGCAACATACAAGCAGGTTCCATCTCACGCTCACAACTTGTATGCCATTCGCTTGCTGCTTCAGTATTAGTAATATGAGAGATCGTTGTGTTCTTCAACAGCAAAATAACAGACCAATAACATGCTGAGAAGGACAAAACACAGATATATATCTATATATATTTGTTTAACACGATGCTCAAGCCATTCTTCTTCTCCTTCTTAGTCTTCGGGAGAAAACGGAGAAGAAAAACAAAAGAAAATAAACTACAGTTTGATCAATTACATTCTCTGGAGAACAAGGTGGAGATGGGGCGACCGGTCTAGAGAAGAGCTGGAGGAGGAGGAGGAGCATGGAGGTCAAAAACAAAAGAAAAAGAAAAGAAACTTGAGTACGTTAAGTTAGTCAATATCCATCTCGGGGAGCTTGGCGTTGTCTGTGGTTTCCTGCTCGGCGTCCGCGGCGGCCATCTTCTCCCCACCTGCCTCCGCATCGGGCTGGCCGTTCACCGGGCCGTTGGCCGTCTTGTCGTCCTTGGGGAGCTCCACCTTGGGCTTGGGCTTGGACACCACCGAGTTGCAAGACAAGTACAGCTCCTGGAGGGGGGGGGGTGAGTGATGGGGAAGGAGGCTCATTTATAAAAGGGGGCCGATATCGTTTAATTTTTTTATAGCAGCTCCAAGAGGTGGATTCAGACACACACACACACACACACACACACACACACACACACACACACACACACACACACACACACACACACACACACACACACACACACACACACACACACACACACACACACACACACACACACACACACACACACACACACACACACACACACACACACACGACTAAAAGAGCCAAATAGAATATATACAGACTCATAATATTTTGGTGGAAAATCGAACACTGACATTTAAGAAAATGTGTTTTGGGTTGAGTTTTAGGAAAGAGAGGGGTGTGTTACCCCCATGGTTATGACCCACGCCAACGTTGTATTACTTTACGATGTTGTATATACTAAATGCGCCACACACCATAGCGTTATACTATAGGTGTCCGGGAAGCCTAACCCCCACTCGGACACGGACATTCAATAAATCGAGCGATTTATTTATCTCGGACTCCAGTCAACTGCTGCCCTGACAGCGCTCCACACGTCCACACAAATCGCAACCATTTTAAAGACAATGACAATCATTTCAAGAGACAGCAAAATTTGCCGTCTCTTGAAATGATTGTCATTACGCATTTGCCAATTATCGCCTCTTGGAGGAATGAACTCAGAGCTATGATTGGCCGAACTCTTCTTCTTTTCCTTTTGGCAGCAAGACGCTGCAGCCTCTTGCTATTAGACATGAGTACTGCACGAGCACAATCAAACCAGAGACGTTGTGATTCAATTCACAGGCATCACCAGCTTTTTGCGTAATTTAGAATGACAAATCGTACCAGCGTACTCTGATGTCAGAATGCGTGCCTGCTACGGAAAATGCGTGCAGTTGGCAAGTCTGTATATAATCAATTGCTTGATTAGTATACGTTTATTTCCAGGAATCCAGTAAAATACCATATCCTGTACAACGTGTCCAAACACACCACAAGGTCTAGATTTACTTTATTGATTTAGGTCTAGATACATAATATGTACCATTATCATTTTACAATCCATCAAATGTGTACATATTATTATGAGTAATATGCATTGCATAATGATAATCATAATAATATATATATATATATATTAGCATGTTAACCAAATCAAATTCCCAGCATGGATGTGTTCATGGCCTGCAGTGACCAGCAGGATGCCAACAGAGCTCTATGCTACTGCTTACCTTGGTTTTGGCCTGGATCTCGCTGACTCGGACCACAGGCTCCTTGGTCAGGTCCTGCTTGCTCTGCTGGTTCATCTTGTCGTTCAACCAGGCCATGGCGTCGCTCACCTGCTTCTCCACCCGCGTCATCTCCAGCTCGTTCAGGTGGTCGTACTGCTCGTCCTGGGGAACCACACACACACACACACTTTAAATAATAATAACAATTTATATAGTAGTTATTGATATGATTAATAACGATATAACTATATATATATATATACACATTTATTATTTAAACCAATTGCCAAAAGTGTTATAATAAGAGTAATAATATTGAGTAAGAGCACCAATTAATAAACTCTCCCCGATATACTTAAGACAAAATGGCAGGTTTGTGGTCTTATCAAAGCGCTGCATCAGGCTTTGATGGTCGCAGGGTGCTCCGCCAACCAACTTTCTCAACAAGCCCCCCCCCCCCCCCCCCCCCCCCCCCCCCCCACTGTGCAAGCTCACATCCGGTTTTGCCCGGCCAATCAGCAAACCCCAGCCATTGACGTAGCGGATGCCGAAACCAGGCCGTGCCTTTTGGAAGTTCTACAATGGCTTCATTAACATAAAATATATTTATGATGCTTTGGAATTAGTTGTACTTCAAAACGTTTTGAGAATGAAACTGGGAGCGCTAACGGTCGCTAACGGTCGCTAACGACGTTTGCTTTGGAAAAACGGCACTTGGTAATCCAACGGGCTGAAGGTCATCAAATGGGCTGCAAAGTGAGGTTGAGCGACGGCGCCCCTCGACGTACACTGCTGGTGGCCTTCCAGACCTAAAGAGCCAAGGGAATATGGTCTGCTGCGCCAGCCTGCCCCACGGCGCCGCCGCCTGCCTCACGGCGCCGCCGCCTGCCTCACGGCGCCGCCGCCCGCCCCACGGCGCCGCCGCCCGCCTCACGGCGCCGCCGCCCGCCTCACGGCGCCGCCGCCCGCCTCACGGTGCCACCGCCCGCCCCACGGCGCCACCGCCCGCCTCACGGCGCCGCCGCCCGCCTCACGGTGCCGCCGCCCGCCTCACGGCGCCGCCGCCCGCCTCACGGTGCCGCCGCCCGCCTCACGGTGCAACCCGAGACGTTAAACTAACAGCCACCACACCACAGGGACCATGTTGTACCCGGTCGAAACAGTCGTGTTAAACAGCACTTTGACAGTCTACGAAAACACCACAAATAGGATTTCTTGAATAATATATTATGCTGCTGGTCTACTTCATGCAGCGAGAAGCATTTCCCATTAGCCTTCAAATATTGAATCTATGCAGCATGTTCCTTTTTTCAACATAACACCAAATTCTCATGAATAACTTTACATCGACATAAGAAAAGGCTTTTTGTTTGCTCTCAAAACCAACCAATAGTGCACAACTCAGAAACCCTGCGAGTGATCACCTTGGCCTTGTATGCGCCGACCAACTTCATGTACATCTGGATCTGTTTGCCCAGCTCTGCAAACGCTTTTGGTCCCTCCTCAGCTTCCATGTACCGCTCCATTATGGGCTGGCCAAGTTGCTGTTGACAACAGGGGGCGACCGTATTAGACTCAACAGACACATGGAGTAATGAAGAAGTACTTTTCATATGAACAGAGACCAGTTCTGAGACCTCAGTGGTATTGTTATTGTAATGGTTAATAAATTAACAAATCTTGGTCAACTCTAAAAGAACAAATAAAACCGGTGTTAACTGGATAATAAAAGAAAACTTGATGGTAGTACTAGATTATAATGTTAGCCCATTGCACTACTACAGTGTTAAAAGGACTTTCATAACAGTTATTACATATTATGTATTACGTGCTTGTTGTAGTACGCTACCTTCAGCTCAGCCAGTTTATCGATGTAAACCTGCTTCAGTTGGTCTTCTCCGTCCTCATACAGCCAGTTCTCTGTGTCCTCCAGTTTTGATGAAAAGGAATCCCGGTCCTGGATTGAAATGGGAAACGGTGAGATCAACCATAAACAATAACATGTTGAAATTAATAAGAACTCAAGAAAAGCTTGAAATGTATTTATTGTTTGAATCCACAAAAGAACATTACAGTGTCCTGATTATTGTACATTCTGACCATATTGGTAAGTCTACACATAAAATAACACATACTTTATTAATCCCAAATGGGGCATTTGGGTGTCACTGCAGAAGTACAGGACAGTATCCTTAGATAGAGGAAATATTCAAATAACCGAAATATCCTTTGTTTCGTATTCGGGTACTAGCCCATTATTTGAATACATTGGCACCACTGTGACATCTTCGGTCTGGTGTGAGAATCGGCACTACCGCTAGCTGTTGAGGAGGATGCGTTCATACCGCTGCCTTCACTGTACTACACTGTAGTACAGTGTAGTACAGTACTACACTGTAGTACAGTGTAGCACAGTGAAGGCAGCACAGACGTGGTTGTGAATGGTAAGAGAAGACCCACGGGGGTTCGGACTCACGGGCGTGCTGACAAACTTCTCCAGGAGGCCGTGCAGCTTGTCGCGCATTTCGTACACGTACTCCTCCACGTTGTTCTTGGCGTCGTTCCGCTCCTTCTCCAGCTTGTCCTGCATGATCATCTTCCCCTGGGAGACAACACGCCATGCAGTCAGACTAGGGGATCTGAGCTGGAGCTGAGCTCTGATATAAGTTGCACCGTCACAAACGTTTATGAATGAGAAGCTAAGTGTTCATAATTAAATGATCAGTAGACAATAGGCCTAACTGCATTTAACAAACAATATACTGGAATAAATTCTAACCTTAGATTATGTGCTGCAAAACCTTTATCAATAAGTAGTATTTATTGATAAAGTTTATTTTACAATAATACAATATTAATAAATTTGACATAAATGTTGAACTTATGTCATTAATAATGAACAATGAATGAATAATGAAGTAATAACTATTACATTTGCGCAATGAGTAAAACGAAAATCAAGTCACAGCTTGAGCAACAAAGCCGAATCAGAAACACTCATCAGGAAAACGGTTGGGGCTTTTTGCAAAAAAAAACAACACACGAAGTTAAATTAATTCAACGTTGTTTAGCCAAAATAACATACCAGGGTACCTAGGGAACATCGCGCTTGTGCTTGTGTGTGCGCGCTTCTGCTTGTGTGTGTGTGTGCGCGTGTGCATTACCTCATTCTCCACAAACAGATTAAGCGTTTCATTGGACAGCTGCCAGTCCAACTTGTGCTCTATGGGCAGCTCCACCATCTTGGTTTTCACTTTGGGCTTCTTGGCCTGTGAGGGCTGGTCCGCCTTCTTCTCCTGCTTGCCGTCCTCCGTCGACGTCTAAGGATAAGGAAGGGACATGTGACCTACTATGATCATCCTGGGGAATGTCACTACTACATACCACACAAACACACTTTAGGGCAAATGTTTTTTGTTAAGATAGGTGATTCTCCAATTCCTTTTCAAGATACTTCTTTGGGATTGAAGCTCTACAGAATTATAACTCAACATGCCAACCGATTGTTTTCTGCCTTTAAACCATTTGCTAAGGTGTCCTATGCTTACTTCCTTTGTAAATATTTGGAGCATGTTTTTAAGATAATTTCCAACTCTAAAAACACCCAACATTAAAGTGATTCTTAGCATTTGAGTACATGTTTATTCAATAAACCCAGTTGAAACCACAACATTCACCTTCTGGGGCACTTGCATTGCCTTATTATCGAAACAATTTGACAATTACATCATGTGGTTTAAGCTAGCCAAGCAAATTCGTTTTTTGGTGTGGGTGCACACAGACGTGTACTATTGTGGGTGAGTGTGGCGTTCAAACTGGGAAAGTGCTGTGAAGTTATTCAAGTGAGCTTCACTGGCTGTGAGTCGAACAGATATGAAACCACTTCTGCTCCACACGAAATATGCTTGGAGACTTTCTCACTTGAAGCACTGAGACAAAGAGTTCATGCCTTCTGCATAATATTTTCAAATCCAACATGTCATGCTGAATTCTATGAAACTTTACATTTTCTTTTTTAAAGCATAAGGACACCATGATCACTGACACAGGGCGAAAATGGCTGAATCCTGAACAGGTGTGAGTTGTCTTTTAAAAACAAAAGACTCAAGATAACCACTTGAGAATGCGAGGTTTGTCTGCAGCCCCTCTCAGACACATAATCGACATTTAAGAAACTGCCTTGGCTTGGATCTGCCTCGTAAGCTCTACACGATGATTGTTGTTTGAGTGAATGTTGTCCGGTATCATTCTACAGTAGCACTGCCCTACCGTTCATCACATTTGCATGAGTTAAAACACTAAGGCCTAGTACTGTGGGGAGTCAGGGCGGACCTGGTTCTGTCCAGTCGCGTCCACCTCGTCTGTCTCCGGCGTCGTCTCTCCAGGGACGTCTCCCGGGGACTTCTGCTCCTCCTGGTCAACCTGCATTTTGTTCTGACAAAAAAACAAAACCCATCCACTGTTATTTTATCACGTATCACTCGGATGGCACACTACCATAATAACAATGGGTGGGTTACGGGTGGTGAAAAGCTGAGTAGTAATTGGTACAATTGACTTATTAACGTGAAATGTGAAAGCGTATTTTTACCAACCCTATGCATACATGTTTGCCGATATCAGCCAGCTGTGGGTGACTGGTCATTAGATGACCAGCCTTTTCACAGCGGCGTCATCGTAGGACTAATTACTGGTCTGCTACTTTGGCGCACGGGTAGTAGACTCATCTTCACTAGTTTAGTCTACTACCGGTGCCCTGGTACGTCAAAGGAGAAGACCCATAACTAGTGTTATGAGGACACCTGTGTTTGTCCTACGACGACGCCTGTGTGAAAAGGGTCTACATCAAAGAAACAGCGGGACGTTAAGTAGCATGTCTGATACAGTGGGGACGCAATGTCAACGCAGCCAAACAGGTCTCAACAATGCTCACTTGTGCACCAATTGTGGTAAAGACCGAAAATGTACAAATATGTAAAACACGCAACACTTATCAGCACACCGTACTCGTTATATTTTCAGGAAGAAAAGGTGTGGCCTTCTCAATATTTATGAAGTCAGACCTTTGTGAATGGGAAACTCTAAAGGGAGTGTAAAGTCTGCATTAGCACACTAACAGAAGTGCTTGTCAGCACACACACACACACACACACACACACACACACACACACACACACACACACACACACACACTTGTTTTAATCTATTTTCTACGTTCCATTAATGGACAACAATTAAATTTTTTCAAATGTCCTATTTGAAAAAACCCAAAATAACTGAAACGTAAGGTGAGGTCGACTCCGGGCTAACCTTGTCCTCCTTGGGGGCGTGGTCCGTGTCCATAGGCTCCTCCCCCTCCACAGGCTTGAGCAGCTCCACCAGAGAGGCGCTGGACACGCTGAACACCCCGTGCACGTTCACCCGCACTTTGACCTTGACCTTGGCGCACTCGCCCGACGCCTGCGGGACGACGTTCCGCACCAGGAAGTGCCCTGCGACCGGGGGGAACGCATTTCATTCCCAATACGGAAGGGGACTCTTTAAAGGGTGCTGTAGCTGCAGGTCATACTTGAGAGTTGTTAACCAGCGGGAGCAGAAAAAAGGATTTGGGATTTTAACAAACCCAAAAAACATCCCGTCCCTCCCCTCCCTCCCTCCCTCCCTCCCTCCCTCCCTCCCTACGTACGTTTCTCCGCCATTGAGAAGTGTTGCATTTCACACACCCGCGGTGGCTACGGTAACGCTGTGTGTGCACATGTGATTGACAGGCTACATGGACTCCCCAAACCAATCAGGAAAAGAGACTAACAACTGTTACACCATGCATTAGGTTTTGCTGCCTTCGACCTATAGCGATTACGAAAGCAGTTACAAGCATTGCCCCCCTACACCCTACAACCCTGTGAGTGCAGATCCACGCTGCGTGCCGGTAATTGGGTACCTATGGTGGTGGTGGGGTGAGGCAGGTTCTTGGGGTCGCTGTAGTAGGCCTCCAGAGGGAAGGGCTCTTTCCGGTAGAACGTCAACACCTTGGAGAAGGGGGCGGTGTGGTTCTTGGTAAACACCTCGCAGTCACTGCAGACAGACAACATGGACCATGGCAATGCAATCAATCGATCACAAAGTAAGTATATTTGTTTAGAGTGAATGATAGATGAAGTCCGTCATTTCAGAGGAGCTTCAGATTCTAAACTAAGCCGTAATCCAAATTTGCAAAAATAAAAACAACGACAAAGTTCTCAAACAGGCTTGATTGATTCGCGATATACAATCTGTCATTACAGGGCCATCCCTAATGAGGGCATGAAAGGGGAGGGGGGGGGGGGATTCCTACCCAAGACCCTCCTCTACTGCAGAGCTCCACTTCAGAGAGATGGGGAAGGGGACCACGTCGCTGATGCAGAACTCCCGGACCTTGAAGGCCGGGGACAGGATGGCACACTGAAAACAAGGAGAGGGTAGAAGGTCAGGCCCGGGAGGAGGGAAAGACCTGGCCTTTAGTTGTATTGTGTTGATAAGACGCGCCTACAATACTGCATTGGAGGTATGATTTCACTGAGAGATTGGCGTGAATTAGTTATTGCTGATTACCTTGGGAGGTATGGACTGCATCGCGTATGAATTAAAACACCCCCTAAACTGTACGCAACTGCGTAGTAACATTTGAAAAGTATGATTTGTTCATATTTATTTAATACTAATAAAAGACATTATTGATAAATCATCATATTGAATTGTCTCTCAATCGATTATTGTTGCTACAAATGGTTAGAGCAGTAGATATCCTAATAAGCCTTGCCTAGTCATTGCAAAAAATACATATTCATAATTGCAACATGAGCGAGACAGAAAGTAGAAGACGGACAAAAACATTTCTTCATTTGCTTTGTGGGAGACATCAGAACACAACTGCCAGCGAGGGGCCAATGTTTGTTAGCCAAATAGCGCTAACTTTCCACCACTATACGTGCATTATTAAAAAGGCTCTGTATGTAGGTAGCCCACTGAATGGCTTCACCAGAAAGTGGGACTACTCGACAGTGGCAGAAACAAAAAATCTATTAATGCGATTATTGGGATTCCTTGCTTCCACAATGCTTCTATCATCCGGTTGACTCAAAAAACTACTTTAGTATTTTAGTGGAAGCAAATGAAAGTAACGTCCTACAGAGTGCGCTATGGTGTATTCAGCGACAGTTCATTCTCATCAACTACGCTCTGTTCAGTTTGCCACATTCATTAAAAAAAACAATGGCTGATACCAACTGATCCGTGGAGGTCAAACATATGCGTTAAACCACATAATATATATTCACAAAAAACAAAATAAAACGTAACATTGCATCAACATATTTACAGAATCGCAGTACATGTCGTATCGACACACAGAAATCCCTGTTCTATCGTAATGTAAGGTCGGTTCTGAGTCCGGTTGCGTGTTTATGTAAAGCCTCACCTGAAGAGCACATCCCCTGGCCACTGCTTCATCTGCGTTCAGCGTAGTGCTCAGCTCTTTGCCAAAGAACTTGCTGATGCGCTCTTTAATGGCTGGCATTCTGGATGCACCGCCCACAATCTCAACTGCATAGATGTCTTCCTTTTTTAGCTCTGCACACAGGAAACGAAACAAGGATAAGCCACGGGTAAAGAACATTGCTCCCAAAAAGTGCTGTAGGTACGTTTCGGGAGATGTAAGGAGAGGGATCAGAAAGTTTCCCCGCCATTTGATTGACAAGCAAGATGAATTATCCAAACCAATAAGGTTAGAGATAAGCTGATTGGTCGGTAATGAGACGGGAATGGTCTTAAATCTAAATGGGCTCATACAGAGGTAGGCGCAGTCAACCTCGAAACAGATATTCTCACAGCTCATTTCACTCACTAATAGCTGATGGATGGCGGGGCAATTTCTAACACTCACATGATAGCTCTTAAATCTTACCTACATCATCTTTAATGGTCAGAACATTTACAAGTGAAAATGTTGTTGAAGAGCGACCACCACACTGCAGTACTCTGGCGGGACACACCGTGTGGTGGCATCACATGAAACTAATTTGACCCAATCAAAAACACCAATTACAAGGGCCTGCTAGAGCTTTAGAGATTTTCATGTGGCCCTCGGCTGCAAATGCACTTGGCTAGTAAAAATGAGTCGTAAAACATAGTCATTCATGTGACGACCCTCTCTCGGTACTTCGGTTTGCCCATCTGTGCAGGGAGCCGGTGGATGGAGCTGACAGGGTCGTCAGCCGATGTGGTGCACCTGAGCAGGTTGGGCCTGCAGGCTTCATAAGGTGAACCCCATCCGCCACTCTCACCCTCTTCCCACGCAAGCATGGTGGCTCTTAGTTTGGCTTTGTACTTTAGTTTTGGTTGTGCCTTTTGGGTTTAGTCTTAGGTTTGGTTCTACGTTATGTTTACTTACACCTTTAAAACATCCCCACAGCACACATTCCACTAATCCCTATACTACACTCAGCACTGATTATACAGACTACATGTTATATGCTTATATTATTATTACTTTATCCTTTAATCATGTGTGGACTCCCTTCTTTGTTGCGCTCACGGAAGCCTGGTTGTAACATTAAATACCATCATCTCTAGAGTTCCTCTGTGATCCAACATTACATGATGAAAGAGGCCCTGAGGAATGGGTGCAATCATCGGACCAGACTTGTGTCTACTTGTGTGTGTGTGTGTGAGTGAGAGACATTGGGGACAGCCCAGTGTCTCAAAGCTGAATCAACTCACTGGCTTGTTCCAGGACGCATTGCAGGGGACCTTCGACTCTAGACAGCAGCCCTGCACTCATCTCTTCAAACTGACCCCTAGACGGGAGGGGAAATAGTCATCACACACACACACACACACACACACACACACACACACACACACACACACACACACACACACACACACACACACACACACACACACACACACACACACACACACACACACACACACACACACACACACACACACACACACCTTGATTAGCTTCAGATATTTGGTTTGGTGAACCATTCCAAAAGAAACACCTTACACAAGCTACAAAATACACTTGGTTTTGGCTGTAACTTGGTTTTGGCTGTAACTTAATGCCAGAGCCAAGAGAAATATGCGAGATAGCAGAACAGCTAAAGTCTGACGTTATTAAACATTCTTCAACTTTTTGATGGCAAGCATGAACTGTTGCAGTGAACAGATCAGTAAGGAAACAAAAAAAGATGAAACGAAAAAATGGAATGGCCTAGAAAGCGGTTCTGCAGTAACCATAAATGACGACCCCCCCCCCCCCCCCCCCCCCCCAAAAGGACCGCCGGCAAGTACGCGCGCGCCAACCTGTTGAGCACGCCGGTGACGTCGACGTCGTCCATGAAGCACTCGATGTTGAGCGGCAGGTCCGAGCAGTTGGCGCTCATCAGCTTCTTCAGCTTCTCGCACTCCTGGTAGAGGCGCACCAGCGCGCGGGGCTTGGTGCGCGGGTCCAGCTTGTACTTCTTCACGAACACCTCGCAGAAGTGGCTCACCAGCACCTCGTCAAAGTCCTTGCCGCCGAGCGCCGAGTCGAACGCCGTCGCCAGGACCTGACCGGAGGGCGGAGGGAGCACGTCCTCTTTGAGTGAGGCGCCACAGGGAGGCCATTTTACGTTTTATTAGGCCATGTCACCACATGGTGACGACCATCGCCACAGGGAGGCCATTTTACGTTTTATTAGGCCATGTCACCACATGGTGACGACCATCGCCACAGGGAGGCCATTTTACGTTTTATTAGGCCATGTCACCACATGGTGACGACCATCGCCACAGGGAGGCCATTTTACGTTTTATTAGGCCATGTCACCACATGGTGACGACCATCGCCACAGGGAGGCCATTTTATGACGCCTGTATTTCTTTCTTTTATGAATCCTACTGTTATACCCACCCGTTGACTGACATTACAAATGAGTTGCCAGCAACCATTCCCTGAAAACACATCCCAAAGTAAAAAAATATATAATCGTGTAGTCTTAGCCTTCGGATATCGCCCCCAGAGGCTGTAGCGTCAGAATCCCACCGACGACTACGTAGTCAACTCGGCAGACCAAAGTAAGCCACCAATAAGTTAGCCGTTAGCACTCGGCATACCTTGAGCTTTCCCTTGTTGAAGGCACACACAGACACTTGGAAGCTGGAGTGTCCCAGATCCACAAACACCACTGTCCGGGGCTTCTCCTCGGGGGCGGGCAGGTCCTGCTTATAGATGCCGTAGGCTAGAGTCACTGCCGGAGAAGAAGGAACAGCGTTAAAGCTGTTCATGCAAGTGTTGACCACCTTAGCCCATCGGTAAGCTAAACCAATAGACCTACATTGCTTGGGGTTTGTTCTTTTGACTTAAAAAGGGCACCCTATTTTAACTACCAGCTGTGAGGGTGGTTTAGCCATTACGAGCCGTTTCAAAATCTGCCCTGCGCCTTAGTGTCATCACGTGTGGGGAACGTCCACCTAGACGTTGCTATGGTCCACCGGTTAGGCTGATCTATCCAGCATACATCTGGGTGGACACTCACACTCGCGATGTCACTAAGATTTAAGAACACTTTTAATGAATGGCTTATCACACTCACACCTGGTGGCAAAATAGGGGCCCTATAAAGTGTAAGTGAGGCCCCCGTTTCAGATTGAATTCAAACACCAAGATAAAAAAATATAAATAAACATCTTGGGATAAGAGGTCTAGAGAGGGGGACGTGTTATCCCCATGGTTACAACCCACGGCAAGTCCTTTTTTATTAAAGGTAGTACCGTTGTTGTGTATGAGCGTTATAATGAGCACTGCATTTGAAACACACCACACACACCGTGACTTTACACTATAAGTGTCTGAGAAGCTGACTTCAACATCAACCAATGAATAGATGGAGCTCCACACATCAACACACACACCGTGATGATGCTCTCTCTCCATCGTGTCCATTCATCGTGATGTCAAAGTGCCTCGGGAAAAAAAGGCACTTTGACATCACAGAAGAACACGACTTGAGTTCGGAGCAAAGAAGAATGTCTACAGGCAAAAACATAGAATGTTTTCTCTAAATTACGGTATTATTTTAGTAACAGTGAAAAGAAAAAGAAAAAAAGGCACAGACGTTGAAGATCATATAAGACACACGACGACGTTTAAAAACAAAAACATGTTGATTTTGGGTTCACTGCCCCTTTAAAAGAATCAGCAGCGTAAATGAATGGTGTTGCTTGGTTGGCATTGTAGCAGGTTCATGCCGGGGACTGTCGTTTACCTGCCGTGGTCTCGTTCATCAGCCGCAGACAGTTGAGGCCTGCGATCTGAGCTGCATCGATGACAGACCTCCTCTCCATGTCCGTGAAGAAGCTAGGGACCTGGGAGAAGGCCACAGCAAAACATTTACAACCCATCACACCCGCGCTGCTCTCAAGTCCAGTGAGGGAGAACGGCATCAATGACGCCATTCACATCCCTCTCTGGGCTTCAAAGCCCTGTAAAGCAACACGTCACTGTGGATCAAAGCCCTGTAAAGCAACACGTCACTGTGGATCAAAGCCCTGTAAAGCAACACGTCACTGTGGATCAAAGCCCTGTAAAGCAACACGTCACTGTGGATCAAAGTGCTGTAAAGCAACACGTCACTGTGGATCAAAGCCCTGTAAAGCAACACGTCACTGTGGATCAAAGCCCTGTAAAGCAACACGTCACTGTGGATCAAAGCCCTGTAAAGCAACACGTCACTGTGGATCAAAGCCCTGTAAAGCAACACGTCACTGTGGATCAAAGTGCTGTAAAGCAACACGTCACTGTGGATCAAAGCCCTGTAAAGCAACACGTCACTGTGGATCAAAGCCCTGTAAAGCAACACGTCACTGTGGATCAAAGCCCTGTAAAGCAACACGTCACTGTGGATCAAAGCCCTGTAAAGCAACACGTCACTGTGGATCAAAGCCCTGTAAAGCAACACGTCACTGTGGATCAAAGTGCTGTAAAGATTTTGATAATAAATGAAAGAACGAAATGTGCAAAGTGTTTCACTGTTTGTTTTAGATTCTCCGATTGGCCCCATCTCAGTGTGTCTGGACAATATTACTGCACTAGTTACGGAGAATGCCAAAACAAAAGTGGTCATCAAAAAGAACAAGCTACGTTTAGCTTTTGGCGTAAGAGAAGTTAACATATTATGTCTGAACCGCATCCAGGGCCGAGCTGAACTGGAGAAGCACACGCAGCTCTAGTTCAAAATCCATGGCCGCAAGAATCCCAAACAAAATATGACACTTGGTTTGGTCTATCCGAATAGCCTAAATTGTATGTGTATTACGCTTGCATGACAGGTCTCTTGTGGACTTATTTTATATTGTTTTTCTGATCAAATAAGTGCTTCATGACCAACAAATGCATATCTTCCGAGATCTAAACGCTGTAATTACATATATTAACACAATATCACTCAAACTCATTTTAAGCTTGAGAGGCCAGGCAGAGAGGTGGCAGGCGTCTACTGGTAGGGAGGGTGATTGGCTGAGAGGTGGCAGGGGTCTACTGGTAGGGAAGGTGATTGGCTGAGAGGTGGCAGGGGTCTACTGGTAGGGAAGGTGATTGGCTGAGAGGTGGCAGGGGTCTACTGGTAGGGAAGGTGATTGGCTGAGAGGTGGCAGGGGTCTACTGGTAGGGAAGGTGATAGGCTGAGAGGTGGCAGGGGTCTACTGGTAGGGAAGGTGATTGGCTGAGAGGTGGCAGGGGTCTACTGGTAGGGAGGGTGATTGGTTGAGAGGTGGCAGGGGTCTGCTGGTAGGGAAGGTGATTGGCTGAGAGGTGGCAGGGGTCTACTGGTAGGGAAGGTGATTGGCTGAGAGGTGGCAGGCGTCTACTGGTAGGGAGGGTGATTGGCTGAGAGGTGGCAGGGGTCTACTGGTAGGGAAGGTGATTGGCTGAGAGGTGGCAGGGGTCTACTGGTAGGGAAGGTGATAGGCTGAGAGGTGGCAGGGGTCTGCTGGTAGGGAAGGTGATTGGCTGAGAGGTGGCAGGGGTCTACTGGTAGGGAAGGTGATTGGCTGAGAGGTGGCAGGGGTCTACTGGTAGGGAAGGTGATTGGCTGAGAGGTGGCAGGGGTCTACTGGTAGGGAAGGTGATTGGCTGAGAGGTGGCAGGGGTCTGCTGGTAGGGAAGGTGATTGGCTGAGAGGTGGCAGGGGTCTACTGGTAGGGAAGGTGATTGGCTGAGAGGTGGCAGGGGTCTGCTGGTAGGGAAGGTGATTGGCTGAGAGGTGGCAGGGGTCTGGAGAATGCTTACAGAGATGACGCAGTCAGCCACAGGCTTCTTCAGCGCGTTTTCGGCCGTCTCCTTCAGCTTGGTCAAAAGCATGGCGCTGACCTGCTCGATGCTGAAGACCTTCTCCTCCTCCATGTACATCACCTGGATTTGGCCACATAAAAAAAACATTAAAAAACGTACACACACACACACACACAGAGGCACAATAATAATAATAAAAAGATGGCGCAGAAGGTAATCTAAATGTTTGTGTCTAAGCATCAACCATATCATGTTAAGATGGCTAAGAGCGAAGGAATCCATTTCTGTACGCGTTATTCGGCTAGAATTTGGGATGTTTGTGATAAATAAAAACAATAAAAACATGGAATTTTTGAAGGGTTTCAAAAATTAAATTGACACATTCAGCGTCATATGCTGAATGTGGGCAATGTTTAAATGTTGCAAGTATAACATAAATAATAATATTTAATCTAAAGTATCAACTAATATATTTATAAATATATATATAATCGAATACATTTATTCCGAGATCCCTTCAAGAGATTGAGAAAATTGCAACACACAAGAAGTAGGCTGGAGTACATGGGAGTGTTTCCGGCATCATTGTGTCTGTGGCTGTAATGGAATAATTTGGGATGGGTATCATTACGATATAAAGTCTTATCGAGCCGGTACTTTAACGGTACTCTTATTGGTCTTTTCGAAGAAAAGACCAATTAAGAACAAGACATTGGTTTATATATGTTTAATATGTAACATTTCTTCAATAGCAACAGCATACAATGTTTTAAATAAATAACTATTATAGACTCTATAATACTGTGGAAATGGAAATGTAGAATAAAAAAATAAAAAATAAGCAATTAACAGCAAAACAAAAGACAGTGGCATAGAGCAAAGACACACAGGGTATGCATGCAGCTGATTTGCAAAAAGGCCTCAAGCGTTATTTTAAAGGTTCTTCTGAAGGAACCCTTGTTTCCTTTTCTGGGGATTGGTCATCCAGAATAGCGCGTGTTTTTTCTGAATAGATCTAATAGCTTATAACAGTGCTAGGGGCCTATGATAGTGAGGTGCAATTTCAATGAAACATTGCACAATGTAAAAACCATGTACACATTTCTTATTATGTTGATATGTCTTTTTGGCTACGTTTTGAAGCAAGATATATAATTAAATAGTCCAAAATAAAGTATTTGCCGTTGCATTGTAGTTAAGACTGAAATAGGTTAGTTCGCCAACGATTAGTTGCCGGTTAGTCCACTAATAACACAATCCCACATCTCAATAGCTATGTCGTTTGAAAATACAGATATTCACGCTCCGAATTACAGCGATCTGACGCGGGGAACTAAAGACGCCATCGCCGGTAGGAGTCCCGTGTGTCTAGCGATGAAGATCTGCCCAGGAGACGGGCGGCAGCACGACTCTCTACCGAGCCATCGTTTGGTCAATATTTCTGCACAAGAGGCGAATTACAAAGTAACCTGCCCTTGACAATAGGCTAACTAAAACGCCATTCACCCGGATACATATTACGTTTCAAAATGTCCGCAATGGATTCAAATCGCTGTTTAGAAGTGTGTCTCGCTAGCCCTACAACAGTAAAAAGCAGGTAACAAAACTGCGTGGCCGGTGGAGCTCCGGTGTGGGTGTAACACACATATAGACTGTATATAATACTGGTTAAAGTTATGGAGGAATGTATTAGTCGCTTAACAGTTAGATATGGTTTCGCCTCTTTCTGTTTTCATCCCCTTCCCTGCCAGAGCCCTGTCTCTGACCCCCACTGTTAGTTGATGCCAACTTTTCCCTGCCTTCACCCCCGTCCCAGCCAGAACAGTCTCTGACCCGCACTATTGATTGATCAAAGAGTTAATATGATGACAACTTTTCCCTGCCCTCAACCCCGTCCCTGCCAAATCCCTGACTCTGACCCCCAATTTTAAGTTGTTCAGACAGTAAATGTGTTTCGCCTTTATCCTGTTTTCATTCCCCTCCCTGCCAAACATCTGTCTCTATCCCGCCACTGCTCAAGAGCAGTTGATCAAACAATTTACGTGGATTCACCGTCATCCCGTTCTCATCCTCCTCCCTGCCAGACCTCGGTTTCTAACCCCCTACCTTTCTTAAGCAATTTATCAATTGAGCAACTGAGGGGTTGGTATCAGCACCAAACGGCCCTTCTTATGTCTCACAGTCCAACAACAGATCCCCCCCCAGAACCAACAGGTCTGGGGGCCATCTCACCCAGGTCTACCACCAGCAGCTCAGCTTTTAGGACTTTTTCTTTATCATTATTCTTTTTCTAATACCCGGTGAAATGTCAGGAAGGTATGAAAAAATAGATACCACACAAGCCTAGGCGGGAGTGACTCGGGAATTGCGAAAATGCATCTTAACGCGAGTAAAATAACTATCACAATGTTTATCTATCCTACTTAAGTAGAAGATATATTGCCTGAATTTCACCAATAAAGATAGCAGCACCGGGTACGTCGGAGCTTATCGCTAATACGTTTTTTAGTAGTTTAGCCCCAGGACCTGCTGAATACCGGTTTTCAGTACCCATCCCCAGGAATTATCTCGATTCTTACTTAATGATTCATGTGTTAAAGGGCCCCTATTTTACCAGGTGTCATGTTGATAAGCCATCACAATCCATTTCAAAATGCTTCCACATCGTGACACACGATGTGGGAGAGTCCGCTGGCTGGAAGGAGTGGATTGTTGGACTGTAACAACTGGTACGCTGGAGTTTATGTGATCATCAAATATCTGAATGGACACTCCCACTTGTGATTAGGGCTGGGCGATTCTTTCGCTTTAATTGATTAATTTGCATTTTTACTTTCCTACGATTTGTGAAATGGCTGAACAGCAAAATCGCGATTTCTAAAAGTTCTAAGCTCCGCGGAATTGTTTTGCCTTAAAGAGCAAGTGAACGCGCTGTTTCAGCTGGGATTCGGGTTCTGGGAAGGAGGGGGCGTGTCACGACCAACGGCAACTTTGTGATACTTTTTTTAGTAATGCTGTTGTGTAATGAGCTTTTTCATGAGTGACGTTGTATGTGAAATGTGCCACACACAGTGGCGTTATACTGACAAGCTTAACCCTCACTCGGATGAGGACACAGAGCTCCACACACACCGTAGTGTTACAGTACAGGTGTCCGGGAAGCTTAACCCTCTCTCGGACGCGATAATCAAAATCCACAGCTGCCCAGAACGAGCTCCACACATTCACACACACCGTGGCGCACCCTCTCTTGGACGCCGCCTTCAACCGACGCCCAGACAGAGCGCTACAGGTCCACACACACCTCGCCCCAGGTGTCCCTTGGTCGCGACGTCGAAGAGTTTACTAACAGGCAATCACTTCGGCGTCCCGAAAAGACCGCTACCAGCGTTCGAAGCAGAGTAACGTTCGCGTGGTGATTTTGGGAGACTGGATTTTACTCCTGTTTCCGCTCAATTAAGGTCTTCTTTCAGTAACAGCGATAAGATGGCATAGATGGCTATGTTGGTGATCATATAAGATGATCGTATTACCACGTTTACGGGGAACACAACCACGTTATTCCAGCACCTGCGACAGAGGCGTGTGGTGGAATGGCAGGTGTGTGTGGCACTAAGAGAAGCAGACGCCCGCTCAAGCCACAAAGCACCTGCAGAAAAGCAGGTAACCTTGGCCGCAGCATTTTCATTCCTTATGACAAGAAAGGGCCCCGGTGGCAGGCGATCACAGAAGCGGTGACCTATTACATCGCAAAAGATATGGCCCCCATTTACACAGTAGGAAAAAAAGGGTTCATCAAGGTGCTGCAAACGATGGACCATAAATGTTGGTCTTTTTAGTTTGTTTAGTGAAAAACTGAAAAAAAAAAGATTGAGGTTTAAATAGAAACTTGTCCATTAGTTTCAAAATAATCACGATTTTATGTTTAGGCCAGATCGCCCGGCCCTACTTGTGATGTTACAGAGCGGAGTTCTGAAATGGCTTTAATGGCTCAACATAACACCTGATGTTAAAACAGGGGCCCTTTACGAGAGTATCAATTAGGATTTTTGCAGGAAAATGCACATCCTTCGTTTGCGACAGTTAGCTGTCCTTGGGATTGGGACTAATAAATGAATGAAACCAAATTTGAAAGTATCAGCCATCAATCCCACCTTTATACCAGTAGATCCAGAGGGCATCTCGGCCAGGTCGTAGACCAGGCTGGACTTGACTGACTGAACGTAGGGGTCGGAGATGGCCCTGCCATGGAAACGCTTGAACCCCTGCACCGTGTTCTTACAGTTGGTCACCACCTGGTGGGAAGAACATATGGAACAATGGAGAGTTGACATACCACCCGCAGATCTTTACAATGCCATAAGGAGACGTGGTGCTCGGCTGCTACCTGGCTTTTGGCTGCTGCTCCGATGGATCGATTCTTCGGTCCAAATGACACAAACGACCTAAGAGATACCAAAAGGTCTTGAAAGATCTTCTAGACCTAAACATTTGCAAAGTCCTACAAGAAACCACACTGGCATGATTCTTATCAAACAACAACAAAATAGTGTCCGAGAATAACATAGAGAGGGATTTTGAAATGCAACTATATGGTCTTGCAAATACGTCTATTGCGACATGGCCTACTGTCAGGCAGCATTTTGGTTACATTACTCTATTACACCATGCAGAACTGAAAACCACAACAGTTATATGCACCGGAGAAACACTTCATGGTTTTATCACATTCTATATTTGAATAATAGTAATCTAAATCTGTGTTTGCAGTGGATGTCACAGAAATAAGGTAAGGTAATTTGTATTCACCCCTTTAAAATGTGTATTAATTGTACATCCAAAATAGTTTCAGACTGACCCACATGAGTGGCCCACCCACTACCTACGGCACCAAGCAAAAAGGGACCACGCACTGAACATAGGGTGCCATTAAAATCAACTAAGGCCCTTATAAAATACACTGCTAATGGGATGATATTCCGTCAGAGACAGCTCATATTAGGGTACCAATTCTGATATGCACCACTGTGTATATAAGCACCTTTTACCGTGGAAGTGATTTGTGTTCAAATATACCCTATTTAGACTTCTGGAGAGAGTTAAGCATTTTCGTCGCCTATTTACAATTGAAGATTGAGAACAAAAGAAGTTTGGACGACGAGTTTGTCCTTGTTCACCTACACCCCTCGTCCACCAACATGTTGCTGATGATGATCTTACGAGTTATTCTACAGTTTAAATGATGCCTTCAGTTACATAAACGGGCATGACGACTTTCTTCACAGAACTGAAGATAGAATGGTGACAATAACAAATATTTAGCGTTAGAAGACAAAATGGGGGGGAAATAAACAATATCGTCATCGGCCGGTCAATTCGCAGTAGGCAGCACCTCGCTACTTTGCGCGTCGCAATATTGCTAGAATATTCCAACTAATGATCGCTGGGTGTCGTCATAGGCGATGCCCCACAGCGGACTGCGCGCGATTAGAGCGTGGCTCGTGCCGGTTTGTCGGAGCTTACGTCCTCGGTCGGGAAACTAGTCATGCCTGACAAACACCGCCCTTCTGGCAGATCCAGGCTGGACATGCAAGCCGTTTCTACTATGAACAGTAATAAAGACGGGGAGCTTAGCAAACAAGTGAAGCTTGCTCTAATTTATTGTAGAAATTATATGAAATATAGTCATGTATATATATATATAACATATAGAACATAGGTAACTTGTATTGCCACTGACATTAACATAAATAAATAAATAACCGGACACAAGCCTTGGCAGTAGAAGCTAGCATCAATTGATACATTCACATGCATCTGCCTCGGACTGCATGCACTGATGCCCCGGTGTTCGTGGTCATTCGAGAAATGTTTCTTCTGTATTGGTTTCGTTTGAATATAAACCAGTAATTTAGAATATTTACTTACGGTGTACATCGGTCGCTGTACTCGTTAGCAACGGTCTCAATCCCACCAGCTCTGGCAACAGCCACATAACAGCTTTGAAAGCCCAAATCAAACCCCACCACTGACATCTTTCACGCACTAACAATTTTCTATCGTATTATGAAGTATTTGACTCCTCCGAAAAATAATAAAGACGCCTAAGAGATTATTTATAGACCTGTGTTCAAAGAGGTTGGACCACCTCTATTCATAATCCACAGACAGTTCGCCGGTATTCAAGGAGGCTGGCAGGGCGGAGAGCAGCATGGTGGTTTTCATAATTCACGCAGTCTCCCTGTGTAGTATCGCGATACTACAATGTTCTAGATAACTCTGGAGCCTTCCACAATCATCTAGTGTAAATGATTGTCGAAGGCGCACGATGAAGGTGATTCATCATGAGCATATAGTTTCAATGAACGATTAAGGCTATTGATAACATATGTTTCTGGGTTCAATGACTGGAAAAGTTATCAATTTGGTGTCGATTGAAGGTCCAAATAACTGAAGGACAGTGTGTCTTTTTTATGTAGTTTTCCTTACACAAAAGTTTAATTTCAGAAATACTTTGTATATATACAAATACCACAAAAAACACTTTAATTGGGAGTAGAAAAGGCCTAAATAGACGTAAATCGCAAAGTTCCAAGGGTTACACGCGAACACCTTCCTTTTCAACAGAGGGCGCCAGAGATTATATAGACAAAGTTCCGGAAGTGGAGAGCAGCTCTTTTGTCAATGAAGAAGAATAGTGGAACATGGCGACTCCCATGCATAGAATTATTGCCCGAAGGCAAGCGTAAGTAAAATGTATTATTATTGTATAACCTAGTCGTTTCAAGCCAAATTGGTCATCATCTGATTTGATTGGGTTTAGTATGCTACTGTGTATCACATTGATAGCTTTTACAGCTTCGTCGGGTATCACAAGCGTGCAGTCGACCAATCGGCGGTGTGATTATTGTTAGGGTTATTCTTATGTGATTCTTTTTTTAAATGTATATAGATTTGAATCTGTTTTTCTTTCTATGTTGATTTGGGTTTTAGGTGAGTTTTTAATTAATTTCCTCACCCTCACCATATACGCGTATCGTAATATGTTAGTAGATCAATTGACCAATCTGCAATCTGTAGTGGCGAAAACATTAACACATTGATTATTCCCAAATGTACAACGCAGGGAGGCAAACAAACACAATGTGCGGTGCCAGAAGTGTTTGGAATTTGGTCACTGGACTTTTGAATGCACTGGAAAACGCAAGTACCTTCACAGACCTTCAAGAACAGTGGAGATGAAGAAGAAGCTGAAGGAAAATGAGAATAAGCAAAACATGCCCCCTGGGTAAGGCATATGTAAAACCTGCAAGGAAAAAGTTGGACATGTTGTATGATATGCAATGTTTTAAAAATCCTAGAAGGCTACTTTACAATTCTGAACAGTAATTAAGTAGTGTCCAAGTGGTTTCGTTTTAACGCCAACTGTGGAGAATGCAGTGGGTTTAAAGCCGGGAACACATTCAAAGATGTATATCTTGTTTTGCTTTTAACCCAGATTGACCCCTGGTGACAATTTTTCTGCCCTAGTCTGCTAAAAATAGGACCGGTCATTCTGGGCAGTCCACACATGTTGTCTTGTAGTTTGCAGGGATTAGGATTCTAATCTGTAGCCTCCCAATCGGGCCTGCGGCCAGTCGGAGCTGTCCCAATTCGAGGCATGAATTTCAAACATGTTTGATATGTACAGGACTGATCCGAATGCAATCCTGTAGTTTGGGCTTGTTTACGACAGACGGTATCAAGTGATTCCCATTCTTTAGTCAGTTAGGATTGTGAACGTTTTCTAGTGTGTTCCCGGCATTGCCAGTTAGCATTATAATCTGAAGTCAAAATTAACTTTAGTTTTTATGTATTGTTAATTTTCAGACCAGGAAAAGAAGGTCCATTGGAAAAGAAAGCAAAAAAGAAGTAAGTGACAATTGTGTGAACAACTTTACCCCAACTGTGCTCTGTCCGTTTGTGACAAAACAAACCAGTGGAGTCACCATGGTAGTGGCAAATGGCAACTGCAGTGTGGCTCATTGCAAAACGACTTATGGTCGGATCCTTTTCAGTAACAGGCTCCCGTTTCTGGAATAGCCTACCAACAGAAGTCATTCATTCATACATGCATACAAACATGCGATGACACTCTGTGCTTACTTTATTACCTAGTTTATATTTTAAAACCTGTTTTGGTCCATGTTATCTCTTCAATGTAACTTCCTTTTTGATGTAGAAAGGCCTAACCAGGCACGGCAGTCGCAAATTAGCTTTAGGCTTCTCATACCTTGGACATGCTACTAAAGATTCAACTTCCCATGTGTTCTTGCACATGTTCCCAGGTCCAGTGACTCCAGCGACAGCAGCAGTGACTCTGACAGCTCTGACGACGATTCATCTGACAGCAGTGATTCAGACAGCTCCTCCTCAGACGAGAGCGACAGCAGCAGCAGTGACAGCGACAGCTCTTCGTCTTCCTCGTCGTCCTCTTCTTCAGACAGCTCAGACTCGGGAAGTAGCAGTCACTCGGATCAAGGGCCACCCAAGAAGAAGAAAAAGAAGAAATAGGGATGTTTTTATTCATTCAGTTGTATTATTTTATCTTGTTCCTGATGGATAAGCTAAGCAGATACTGTTACTTAAGATTGTATGTTTTACAGTTCCCTGAATATTTTCAGTGTGGGCAATTTGAGTTAATTTTTTTGAGATGGACAAATACCTTTTCTTTGTTCATATTTGGCTTATTTAGTAGACCTCTATGAAACAACCTTCAATGGCAATTTTAAATAACAGAAGTTTGAGTATTTTCCCAATGTTTATTATTGTAAACAATATTTTTTTAGTCCTACATACACTCTGCAGCAGACAAGTCTGAAACATTGCATTTGCATACCATTAGGCTTTGAAGACATTTTTCAATAAAAAGGGCATGTAAGCATTCTCTGTAACGCTGCAGTTTAAAAGAAAAATTGGAAGCATGTTGGCATCCAATTTACACTTTTAAGGATCATTAGTTTATTTTGTTGACCAAATATAAACGGCATTTGATATACTACTTTTAACTCGACTATTCAGCACTACAAATGTGTAGTAGACATTCGTATTATTCTTCTTCAACTTAAATATAGCAGTTAAGCCAAATTCCCAGCTTGATTCCATTAGCTATAACTTGATAATAATAAAATAACTTGACAATTTTGTCCCCCTGTTTATATTAAAGCATTGCGTTAACAACACAATATAAATGTCAGAACAATTAAGACACGCTATCCAGACATTTTATTTTCACGAGACTGAAATCAAATTACTTAAAATGTCATTCATAAACAACTTTTAAAACATGTTATGCTGACATTTGCTGACATTTTATTTAAATGGCATTTTAAATACAGCCGCTAATCCAGTAGTAGGCGCACCACTTCTACAAACTGGTACTTGTCATGATGACGGACTGCGTACCTACTATTCAAATGTAGTTATTACAACTGATCAGATCCATGACCTTGACATCTACATTAATAACATACACGATCACTTCGCTTTAGTGGAAAATAGTGTCCTTAAAATTGAATTGAGCGGCCAAACCCCCGTGTTATTTGACTTGAGGGCTCCGTTCACGTGACGCTGTTAGAGAAGCGATCCCAGCTGCCAGCGGCCGTGCGAGCAGCGATGCTGTGTTCCTACCTGCTGGCTAACTCAGCTAGCAGTCTCACCTATTACTGCTGATGAAGAATTAAACGAGGGACAAAATGATGATAGTTGGTCCGTCGCTTGATTTTAGACCTGCAGTTGAAAGAGAGGGCGGCGAACGTCCGTTCCATTTTAATGTTTTAGCTGTTTAATATTTTAGACGTTGCCTCTAATTTGTGTGTAACTGGACGTGGAAAAGACAAAGAGAAAATAGCTTCCCCACAGCTAGAATGGTTTGGGCCTAAAAGAAGACAAGAGGTAAGGGGATTGCATTGTGCTATGTGGATTATGTAGAGCACGATTAATCACAACGACAAAGGGGCCGTTTTTGTTAAGTACAATGTAATTTCCATTATAATGTTCCACATTTGTAAGGTAGCTGGACTGTTAGCATAGCCACATCATAGGGGGCTATTGCTTACAATCAGCTAAAGCAATGCTAGCCTAAGATGGTACGCTAGCATACTACACACTGGTTGTCGTTTCAATTTGTCTTGGGTTGGATGACAACAAACATTACAACTACATCGACATGTATTTGTATCATTGCACGGACATTGATCCTGGCTTTGCTTAGAAACAAAGTGTTGTGTTTATGTGTTTTATTTTTCTTGTGAGACTTCTTCCGAGTCTTGTTTTGTTCAGGTCAGTCTGGGATGTTGACTAACTAGGACACAACTATTTACATGTCCTAACATATCGTTCTAATTTCTATGATTACATTTCCACGGAATCTGGCCAGTGGAAGGTGTTACATTTTAGTGGATCAAATTGATAGCTGAGCAATGGGATTAGTCCTAAATTACATAATTACATTCTATGTCCATTGAATACGTTTTCTGTTGTCATCGGAAAAAGCTGTGGTCCAACTGAAAAAGAACTGTAGCATGCATGTGCGTCCATTGTATTGTGTAATCATGTCGATGACTTATTTGAGTGTAGTTGTGCTTGGTGAGAAATCGCATACCGCCTACCCCCTGAAAACCGAATGTTCAGGGCAGAAATGTGATTGCCCACGGGGGGAAAACAGCTGATATGCTTCTCTCGGAAGCCATTTTACATACCCTTCTGGGGGGGTATGTAAATTAATTTTTTTAAATTAATTAAATACCTTTTAATCACTAACGTAACACGGTATATATAAAGACACACATAGCAAGTTAAATTAAGCATGGCAGCAAAGTTATATTTGACATGGATATGGGTTGGGTGGCTCATTATGGCCATGAAATATGTCATGACAATTGTTAAAAACTCAGTGTAGATAGGCCTCCGCCAATAACCTTAAACCTACAAATTCACAATAAAGTCAGAATAGGTTGTTTTATTTTTTTATTTTATAAAAGTTTCTGTAGAATGCAGTTACCGTGATGTCCCGTTCACTTCCTGTTTACATCTTTCTCTGTTTCCAATCCAACCATTTCCTATGTAGAAAAATGCTGTTCTGATTTTCTTACCACGTATGCTGATGCTTTCCAGATATGTTCAAAAGGGATTGTTTGGTAATAGCAAGATGCCATAGAAATCACTTAAGGACTCACTTTAAGGCAAATATGTGTAATAGACTTCAATGCTTATGCACACAACACCAAACAAAATATGCACATTTAACATAATCGACACACAATGTTTATTTTGTTGAATACATTTTTTTGTGAAGGTATTGTTGCTTTTTATTCCTGCCGGAATATTTATCACTTCATTACAGACCCCCAAGCAACGCTTGGAGCATTTTATAACATAGCTATCAAGTTACTGCTACTGTTCGGCTGGTTGTTTGAGAGCTTGCCCCACGGAGAGCCAGTTTAATTAGCTAGAATCTAATCGGAAATCAGAGCTCTCTCAGTGCAGTTGCCCACGCAGCATAAAAATACGCTACTCTCTTCACCCTCCTTGACCTCACGTCTCTTGCTCTTAGCTTTGATTTTTCCATAACCAAAGGTAAGCTTGGATGTGGGGTTATAAGCTCACTTGAGGCCTAGATGGTCACTTTTGATACAAGATAATGATCTGTTTGTTTGAACTAGCTGATACAAGGATGGGGCATCACACAAGACTATCCTAAAATGTTCAGTTCTTCACTTAAGTTTCAAGCTTGTGACTAATGGACTAGCATAAAACAAAACGGCAAATTGCTTGATTAATTTAGATGCCCAGTTTTTGTCTTGCTAAGAGTAAAATATAACGCCATTGGCCCATATTTGGGTTCAAGGTTTAAGTCTCTTAATTGTTCATTAAATGTGACATTATTTAATGCCTAAATATTGCCCGTCAGTGATCAGGCTTCTATTAGCTTTGCTTTCCAGTCTCACTTTCATTGTACAAGAGATCCTAGAGGAAGACCCTAATGGTTTGGGCAGGCTAATCGGGGGCGTGTGAGCTGTGATTGGGCGGCTTTGTCTTAACACAAGTCGAAGGGCTGGAACAGGCAGCTTGATGGACCAATGGCTGGCTGTAACCACGAATCCGATTGCAAACAGAAGTGAGGGAGCTTGACCGGTTAAAGCTACATATCGGGTCAGACTAGGCTTCCATGACGCCTGTACTTGCGTCTAGCAAATATTGGTACAAGCTTCAGGCTTCCTAATCTTCATCACGTATACTTTTTTTTTATTTTTTTTTATTTTGCTTATTAGACTAAATAAAATGTTTTATAAATTATATTTTTATAATGCTATATATACATAAACGTGAGCTGACATGTTCCATTCCAGTTTACAACTTTGACTGTTTTAGCTGTTCAACAAGATTAAAGGTCAAATCTCTAGTTACATAATCGGCAAATATAGCAGTATTTACACAGTTCACTTTGTTATATGCTTTGGACACACCGTGCCAAAAATACCCCAAGCCCTTTTTGAACAGGTATTTACCATTTTCTTTATTGTGTTGGATCAAATGCTGTATTTGCGGGGCTAAGAGATGTTGTAACTTTAATCTACATTTAAATTCACATTTGAGAGTTGAGAGACCTGCCGTATTTGTGTTTAGACAGTAGGGTATTCCTTGAACGAATGTCAAATTATCAATGGTGCCCCAGTTGACAGCTTGTCTTGTACATCAGTTTCAGATCACTCACTTATTCATTGTTAATGCTAGCCATCTAATCATTTCAGCAGGTCTGTCGAACCAAAGGCTTTTTCTGTCTAATCCTAGAGTAAATTGAAAGGACACTTTGATTGTTAAACAGTACTCAGCTTTGATTGGCATCCCTTTCCAACAGCTGTTTGAATTAAGGCAGTGTGCAGCATTTAACTCCCCCAGCATTTAAAACTCTCTTTTGGAATGACTCTACTCAGCAGGTTTATATTAAATGATTCGGGGGCGGTAGTGGGGCCTGTCTGCCAGACCAGAATCAATGATCTCACAGTTTGACAAGTAAAAAACCTTCTAGTACCCTTTATTGGCTTTTAGGGTGTAACTATACAACTTTTGGTTTTATCCAAATCCCCTGTTTAGATACATTTTTCTCAATATGTATTGAGAAAAATGCCAATCTATATCATATGTTTTCACCATCTTTAATTAGTTGTGAAATTTCAACTTTTGCACCACAAATAGTATTCTGTAGCCAAACAATTGCTTTATTAATCCTAAAGTTCACACACACAGAGGGAGCTGCTGAACCGTTGTGTAAACAAAGGCTTTTGTCATGTTTTTTGACTGTTTTGACATTCTCTACTTTTTGGAACTGAAGGAAGAGAATGTGATTGCAAAATAATGATACCAGCAATGCCCTTTCTGGGAGCAATGAACTCTGAACAATCTAGTTGATAAATAGATTGTTGCACTCACAGACTGCATGCCAACATCTGGAAGATGCGATAGTTAAGGACCGTTCCCCTCTTGAGGAATAGAAAACCTCTGTGAGCATGGGGCTTCTCGGTTGGTCAAGTGTATGTTATTGCCTTTCTATTGGGTGCAAAACCGCTTCCAACCAGACAGCAATTTGCTGGTGAGCCCGCTGTCTTTATTTGCACCAGCCCTCACTTGTTCATGAGGATTTGGTCATAATACATGTTATCCGGGAATGTTTATGTCAGCTTTGTTCAAGTGCTAAATACTGCTACTAAAGTGCTAGTTCTGTTAGGGAACCAACTTGAAGTATTCAACGAGAAACTCCTGAGTATGGCAATTTGTTAAAAATAATTTGACCGGTTTGTTAATTGTTGACATTGTTTGTCCAGTTTTAAAACAGCCATGATTTTGGTTCAACTTCCCTTCCACTCGCGGTTTAGGTGCGTCCCAAGCTCGGGCAGTTGGCCATCAATTGACATCCATTATATCCCAAACAAGTGTTCAGCATCTCCCATAGCTGTATCTTTGCTTTGTCCAACACACAGGTAGGCAAAGCGCTAGGTAGCTTTCTCCAGTAGTGCCCATAGACAAACAAAAATAAATAAATAATAATAAAAAGCTGAGCTGCTGGTGATAGAAGTAATTGTAGCATGCACGACATTGTCTAGCCTACAATGCTGTCTAATATGCAATTTGTAGGTTTAGCCTGTATTATATACAGTCTGTGTGCATTACACCCACACCGTAGCGCCACTGCCCTCGCTGTTTCTTTTACCTGCTTTTTACTGTTGTAGGCCTAGCGAGATACACTTCTAAACAGCGTTTTTAAAACCATTGTGGAGATTTTGTAACGTGAGACATATCCGGGTGAATGGCGTTTTAGTTAGCCTATTGCCAAGGGCAGGTTACTTTGTAATTCGCCTCTTGTGCAGAAATATTGACCAAACGATGGCTCTATAGAGAGTAGTGCTGCTGTTCGTTCCCCCAATATTTTTCTAACTTCAAAAATGCATATACTTTCAAACTTGAGATGTGTGATTGTTTTAATACACAACCACAGCAGCAGTATGCTGCTATAAATGTCTCTTTCAGTTTTGCTGTCGGGACGTTCCGGGCGGGCGGTCATTATTGGAAAACATTGATTAAAAAATAATAATATATATATTTAATTATATATCCTGCTTCAAAACTTTGCCAAAATACATAACGAAAAATGTATTCATAAGATGTCGGGATAAAGTTTAATAGAAAGAGGTGCGTTTGTATTTTTTATGGTATTTAATATCATACCTTAGATATTTCTAAATACCCTGGTATACCGTAATACAGCACAAGCCTAACTGAGGCGGTCAGTTAGAATTCTGTGCAAAGATAGTGGCGGCTACACACACACACACACACACACACACACACACACACACACACACACACACACACACACACACACACACACACACACACACACACACACACACACACACACACACACACACACACACACACACACACACACACACACACACACACACACACACACACACACACACACACACACACGCGCGCGCGACTTCATCTGGTCGTTCATGACCAGCTGGATAGTTAACATTAGAAAATTCTAACTGCTCTCCTCTTAGTCTCTTGTCTTGAAGTCTGTGAGCATGCGCAGTGGTGTGTCAACAAGGAATGCTTGTGTTGCGTTCAAAGCAGTTCTGTACTCAGAATTATCACACTGCTTATAACGCAGCCAATATCTTCACTTTGAATTCTGTCTGCACGCCTCTGTCTCTAGGTCTGTTATCATCATGTTAACACAGACTCAAAACTTGTGGATTTGTTCTTTTTGTGAGCAGTATTTAGGAAAGTTACCTAGCTATAGCAGTACGTATGCACTTTGCTGGGTTGGACAAAACGAAGATATAGCTATGGGAGCACTCGTTTGGGATATAATGGATGTAAATTGATTGCCAACAGTCAATCTCGGAACACGTCTACACAGCGAGAGGAAGTGAGTTGAACTAAAATCATGGTTGATTTACATCTCGACATAGGCATGTCAACAATTAACCGACACATTGAATGTTTTAATAGATGTCCTCATGAGTGAAACAACATTCTTGCTCCTGTGATATTACATGTTTCCAAGGAAGACAGAATATTAGGGATCAAATGTAGGGGGAATTGATGAGAGGATCCATGCTGATGGTGTAAAGATCCAGTCTTTAAGCCTACAATTAATCTCTAAAGCCTCAGTTAGGTGTGGTGTCTTGTTTAGACAACAGCCACCTTACAACTATGTGTCTTCATACAACTGATGAAAAAGCCTCCTGGCTCTAACCTGCCATGGAAGTGTTGCACTGTTTCTTTAAGACTCTATTGCTGCTTTACACTGTGCTTGGGACATAGTGGGGGAGGGAGGTTGTTGACTGTAAGTCTGCCTCTGGTTGGCTGGGCTGTCATGAGGGCAGTGACATCACAAGGGGTCTGGCTCTGTGGTATAAAATAACATCTCCTTAAATGGCTTGAGTTGGATTGTACCATTTATGAAGGGAGGTGGGATCCTTTTAACCACTTGCACGCTTTTCTTTCTGTGGTTGTTCTCCAAGGGGCTTGCATGTTATGTCACAAATAGGTTTAACTGTCCTTTTCAAGTGTTTCTACTTTATCCAAAGCTTATTTTAACAGTTTCTTTGAACAGTTTTAGGAGTTGTCCCACATGAATCAGATAAGCCTTATCAGATAGTCTGTGTATGGCCACTCTAATGCAGTGTAATGATTTACATTGGACTTTAGTGCATTTGGAGTCCAACTTTCAAAGACTCACTGCATTTGGCAACTATAGGGAGGGAAACATTACCTTAGGTAATCTTTGAGTTTTTCACTTAGAGAGAGAGAAACCCCTGTATACGTGTTGTCACCCCCTGCCTTTCTCTGACATGGTATCTCCCGAGAACCAGCAGTCACCTCCCCTCTCTTAGTCAGATTTGTCTCTACTCTAAGGAAATGCACTGTACCGTCGAACCAAGTAAAGAAACTACAGTTCGACTTTTAAAAGCCCTGAGGTTTAACCAAAAAGTCCACATTGCTTCCAGGACAGGACGTTTGAGAATCCGAGCTGTCTGACAGGTTATGAAGGGAATACTTCTGAATCCCTGGGAGACTATCTGAGCCCTCCCCCCCCCCCCCTTCTTCCAATGTTTCAGTGGTTGGGGCCATGGCCTCTCAGGCAGGGTAAGATATGTAAAACTAGTTGTTGGTCACTTGGCTACATGTTCAATTTTTCAGTGTTGGTTGTCAGTTTTTGTAGTTGGCGGTGATGATTTGTAAAGACTCAACTTTAGAGTGTGTGGTTTAGGCTCTGATTTGGATTTCTGGCTATCAATCATGCCCATCAAATCAATCATTGGTAATGGCAATTTTGTGCTCTGTGTTAGTAGTGTGATCATTAGGCAAGTTCAAACTCTTTCTTTAAAGTGTGCATACTTTTGGTAGAAGTGAAAACCCTAACCTGAATCCCAGAGCAACACACTGTCACATAGCCTTATATCATTGTGGTACAGACTTGGTATGCTAAATGAAAGATGTATGTGTATATTGATTGTTTTTAAGTTGTTGTCAAACTTCTGGGATTTCCATTGCACATCTTGATATTAGTTATAAAAATGGCACAGGAAAAGAAAATGGTGGAAATGCAATTACAATTATTTCAATAAATTTTATTTGTGGGCTTGTGAACATGAGTCACTGGTCTTCCTTGGAATCAGAGAATGACGTTTGGGGATTCTAATATGAGCTACCTGAGGTTAGCATGGTCTTTTTAAGCATCAGGCTCACGTGATCTCAGAATGCCGGTATCACACAGGTGCAATGAGTTATATAGGTGTTCAATCCCGGTGGACATTTATTCTAGCCATGTTTCAGCCAAGCCATGTTGTTTGCGTTAGCCGTGAGGGCCACAACCTGGCTCTTTAGCCTGGCTATGCAATTGCGCTATTACATTTCAGTTGCTGTGCAAATAATTGCATTTTTTTTAATGCCAAATGTTACAAATTGTATCGGGTGTTTTTATTTATTAAAACCTATTGCTATGGTTAGCATAGCTGCTATCAAACTTCCCCCATTGTGTACTGTTTCAACGAATTGAAAATAGTAATTCTTTCATTTGGAGGATGTGGACTAGGCCTGAACTGAAAGATTGTTTTATGCTAATGTCCTACATGTGCTCTGTGTACTCTGACCGAGGGACATTAACACTTACTTGCTGCCAATATTTAGACCGCAATTTTTGTCAAGACTTGTTTGCTTAACACTATACATAACGTATTTTTTTTTTGTGGTTAAGGAAATTGCAACTTGGTTTGCAACTACGTAATATTTATTTTTGAAAAGCATTTTGGGCTGACATTTTGTGCATTGATCATGATATGTTTATTTAGATAGTAAGTATGTTTTGAGTATAGGCTTTGTGGAGTTGTCAGTCTGAAGGCAGATTACTTTAGGACAAGACACCTCTACCCATGACACCTGTTGCATTACTCATAACAGGCCGATGTCAATAGCAGGATTCTTCTTGTTCTCTGCTAGAGCTGAATTTGTCATTTCCAAACCGGTTCTTGGCTACGAGACCATACAAGGGTTTTTGTTTCTTGTATACAGTATCTCACAAAAGTGAGTACACCCCTCACATTTTTGTAAATATTTGAGTATATCTTTTCATGTGACAACACTGAAGAAATGACACTTTGCTACAATGTAAAGCAGTGAGTGTACAGCTTGTATAACAGTGTAAATTTGCTGTCCCCTCAATATAACTCAACATACAGCCATTAATGTCTAAACCGCTGGCAACAAAAGTGAATACACCCCTAAGTGAAAATGTCCAAATTGGGCCCAATTAGCCATTTTCCTTCCCTGGTGTCATGTGACTCGTTAGTGTTACAAGGTCTCAGGTGTGAATGGGGAGCAGGTGTGTTAACTTTGGTGTCATCGCTCTCACACTCCCTCATACTGGTCACTGGAAGTTCAACATGGCACCTCATGGCAAAGAGCTCTCTGAGGATCTGAAAAAAAGAATTGTTGCTCTATAAGAAGATTGCCAAGACCCTGAAACTGAGCTGCAGCACGGTGGCCAAGACCATACAGCGGTTTAACAGGACAGGTTCCACTCAGAACAGGCCAACAGAACATGGTCGACCAAAGAAGTTGAGTGCACGTGCTCAGCGTCATATCCAGAGGTTGTCTTTGGGAAATAGACGTATTAATGCTGCCAGCATTGCTGCAGAGGTTGAAGGGGTGGGGGGTCAGCCTGTCAGTGCTCAGACCATACGCCGCACACTGCATCAAATTGGTCTGCATGGCTGTCGTCCCAGAAAGAAGCCTCTTCTAAAGATGATGCACAAGAAAGACCGCAAACAGTTTGCTGAAGACAAGCAGACTAAGGACATGGATTACTGGAACCATGTCCTGTGGTCTGATGAGACCAAGATAAACGTATTTGGTTCAGATGGTGTCAAGCGTGTGTGGCGGCAACCAGGTGAGGAGTACAAAGACAAGTGTGTCTTGCCTACAGTCAAGCATGGTGGTGGGAGTGTCATGGTCTGGGGCTGCATGAGTGCTGCCGGCACTGGGGAGCTACAGTTCATTGAGGGAACCATGAATGCCAACATGTACTGTGACATACTGAAGCAGAGCATGATCCCCTCCCTTCGGAGACTGGGCCGCAGGGCAGTATTCCAACATGATAACGATCCCAAACACACCTCCAAGACGACCACTGCCTTGCTAAAGAAGCTGAGGGTAAAAGTGATGGACTGGCCAAGCATGTCTCCATACCTAAACCCTATTGAGCATCTGTGGGGCACCCTCAAACGGAAGGTGGAGAAGTGCAAGGTCTCTAATATCCACCAGCTCCGTGATGTCGTCATGGAGGAGTGGAAGAGGACTCCAGTGGCAATCTGTGAAGCTCTGGTGAACTCCATGCCCAAGAGGGTTAAAGCAGTGCTGGAAAATGATGGTGGCCACACAAAATATTGACACTTTGGGCCCAATTTGGACATTTTCACTTAGGGGTGTACTCACTTTTGTTGCCAGCGGTTTAGACATTAATGGCTGTGTTGAGTTATTTTGAGGGGACAGCAAATGTACACTGTTATACAAGCTGTACACTCACTACTTTACATTGTAGCAAAGTGTCATTTCTTCAGTGTTGTCACATGAAAAATATACTCAAATATTTACAAAAATGTGGGGTGTACTCACTTTTGTGAGATACTGTATATATACAACTCCAATCTTACCCAAATTGATAGTGTGTCTGTGTTTGTGTACGTGTGTTTTACCTTTTGGCTAAAAAACTATTATGAGCTATTGTGGAGATATTCAAATGCTGTTGTCTTAGCTGTTGAAACCAGTATTAGTTTTATCAACGTATCTGTCTCCCCCCCCCCCCCCCCCTTAATTGGTTCATGTGTGCTAAATAAATGGGGGGTTTAGCGATAAAAGGTAACCCTGTGGAGGACATTAGATTGTTTCAACATGGAGAGCGTGGCACCTCATTCGCTTAACCACCAAGACTAATTGGCCTCTTTTTGAGTCAACAAAAACTAATAACGACATTCTTGCTTCGCTGTTATATCGGTTTTTGGATAAAACAAATGGGGCTGATTGTAGCAATTGCCTGGTCTACTGCTCCAGGCTGGGTCCCACTGTGTTTAGTTGTCATGCTGGACCTAGGCTGTCAAACACGACAACATGAACCCTCATTTATCATTTACTTTAGAAACAGCTTGGCCCAAATCTTTCCATTTTAGCGTGAGGATGGCTTTTACACCTCCTGCTGTAAAACTGTGTTAATGGAGGGTCCATGTTGGCTCTTAACACTTAAGGCCACAGGAACATCCTGTGGTTTGTTGTAATTGAACCCAGCTACAGATTCTACTATCACTTTGCCCTAAAGAGTATTGACTCAGATGGGAATTGTTGGTCCTTTGAGACTTGACTGGTAATGATGAATGTGGTTTAGTGGGAAATACCCATTTGCTGTCCCTGATAGCCAGCTTGCCTGCAAGGCAATCAAATGGTAACATTTTGCATTGTTGGTCGCATTGCCAACATGACAGCTGTAGTTTTTTCTTTTATTGCGCAGATGACGGTGCGTCATATGGAGAAAGAACATAGGTCTAGACTCATTGAGTAGTACTAGTGTTATCATACTTCGATAACTTCCTGTCAATCATACTGGCCACAGTTAATTCATTTGCTACATTACTATGCCTGTCGATCCGTATATCCATTCTGGTAATACTGGGTAACAGGCACCATGAAAGTGTTACTTTTCTTTCTTTGAAATGTTCTGCTTGGCTGCTCACAAAGAAGATATGTATAATGAGATGTTGAGGAAGGGTTACCACTCTGTGGCGGTGTCATTCCCAGTCGCAGGCTTCTCTTCCGCCATCAAGCTCTACGTCCGCGGCCAGTTCAAATGGTTTGACTTGAAATGTGTTTTGCGCGTGTCTTCAGTGGGCCGACGCGCTAGCTTGATGAGGTCAGACCAGTGTGACCAGTGACCTCTGTTTCGTCTCGCCTCTTTGCGCCTGTCCGTTCAGAACGTGTCCGTCCGTCCGGCGGTGGGACGTAGCTGGCGGACGGAGCCCGCGGGTCACATGCATGCGCACAGCAGCGGACAGCCCCGCGTTTTGAATGACTGACTTGGGATATGTGTCGCCGGTGAAAGTGGGCACCCTTGTCTCGAGCCCTGCGCGCTGTTCCCCACAGCTAGCAACCGAAGTTGTTGTTGTTGTTGTTGTTGTGTCTCTCTCCCCCCTCTCTTTCCGTCTGTTTCTCTTGGTAATTGTAGCCTGACCTCTGTGGCATTGTTATTCTGGCCAATGTTAATGTGGTGTAATCTTTGTTTCGTGAGTTAGTCTTTATTTGTTTTTCTAGATGCTAGAGGCTCGTGTCTGCGTGCTGACCTGTGTCTGTGATTCTCTCGATAGCAACATGAACCGTGAGGACCGGAATGTGCTCCGAATGAAAGAAAGAGAAAGGCGCAATCAAGAAATCCAGCAGGGCGGAGGAGAGGCCTTTCCAGCAAATTCCCCTCTCTTTCCTGAACCCTATAAAGTTGTAAGTTTGCTCTGTTGATTTCATTTTTTTTTAATTTTTTTGTCTTTTTTTTTTTTTGGTGTCATTTTGTCCAACTTTCCTTTTTCGCTATTCTTTAGCCCTCTTCATCTGCACAATTACTCCCCAAAAGATTAGGTACCAAGATTAAATTATCATGGTATTACTGAATAGAAGAAAAAAACAGGGCCAGGATGCAGTTTAGTCACCTGTTACACGTTTTGTTGGATTTGTTTTAATGCTGTAGGACAATATGGGTGTTGTTATTTTGTTAATAATCTGTTACAGCAGGAGGTAAGTGCTGGTGCTATTTTAAGAAGGCCCCGTGTTTCTTGGCAACTTGTGCCACACCCGAGTTTGCACGTCACACCCTTTACCTCTAACCATGAGTCAGCCACTCTGCCGGCTCAACCAGACGGCTACTCGCGCTGTCTGTATTGTTGTTAAAGCGCTGCCCCAGCCGTCCACAACAAAGCTGGATTCATGGTGGGAGCCCCCACTACAGCCCCCCCCCCCCCCCCTGAATGTCTCTGGCCCAGCTTCTATAGGGAACAGACCTGACCCCCCCCCCCCTCTCTGAATGTCTCTGTGGTCCAGCTTCTATAGGGAACAGAGCTGACCCCTCCCCCTCTCTGAATGTCTCTGTGGCCCAGCTTCTATAGGGAACAGAGCTGACCCCCCCCCCCTCTCTGAATGTCTCTGTGGTCCAGCTTCTATAGGGAACAGAGCTGACCCCCCTCCCTCTCTGAATGTCTCTGTGGTCCAGCTTCTATAGGGAACAGACCTGACCCCCCCCCCCCCCCCTCCCTCTCTGAATGTCTCTGTGGCCCAGCTTCTATAGGGAACAGAGCTGACCCCCCTCCCTCTCTGAATGTCTCTGTGGTCCAGCTTCTATAGGGAACAGAGCTGACCCCCCCCCTCCCCCCTGAATGTCTCTGTGGCCCAGCTTCTATAGGGAACAGAGCTGACCCCCCTCCCTCTCTGAATGTCTCTGTGGCCCAGCTTCTATAGGGAACAGAGCTGACCCCCCTCCCTCTCTGAATGTCTCTGTGTCTGTGGCCCAGCTTCTATAGGGAACAGAGTTGACCCCCCTCCCTCTCTGAATGTCTCTGTGTTCCAGCTTCTATAGGGAACAGACCTGACCCCCCTCCCTCTCTGAATGTCTCTGTGGCCCAGCTTCTATAGGGAACAGACCTGACCCCCCTCCCTCTCTGAATGTCTCTGTGGCCCAGCTTCTATAGGGAACAGAGCTGACCCCCCTCCCTCTCTGAATGTCTCTGTGGTCCAGCTTCTATAGGGAACAGAGCTGACCCCCCTCCCTCTCTGAATGTCTCTGTGGTCCAGCTTCTATAGGGAACAGAGCTGACCCCCCTCCCTCTCTGAATGTCTCTGTGGTCCAGCTTCTTTAGGGAACAGACCTGACCCCCCTCCCTCTCTGAATGTCTCTGTGGTCCAGCTTCTATAGGGAACAGAGCTGACCCCCCCCCCCCCCTCTCTGAATGTCTCTGTGGTCCAGCTTCTATAGGGAACAGAGCTGACCCCCCCCCCCCTCCCTCTCTGAATGTCTCTGTGGTCCAGCTTCTATAGGGAACAGAGCTGACCCCCCCCCCCCTGAATGTCTCTGTGGTCCAGCTTCTATAGGGAACAGATCTGACCCCCCCCCCCCCTCCCTCTCTGAATGTCTCTGTGGTCCAGCTTCTATAGGGAACAGAGCTGACCCCCCTCCCTCTCTGAATGTCTCTGTGGTCCAGCTTCTATAGGGAACAGAGCTGACCCCCCCCCCCCCCCTGAATGTCTCTGTGGTCCAGCTTCTATAGGGAACAGAGCTGACCCCCCTCCCTCTCTGCAACGGATTGATAATGCAACCAAGAAGATAAAAGAGTAATCAACTGCTCCACAAAGTGTGAAAGACTATCAAATTAAAGAAAGTAGCAAATGGACATGAGAAAATCAATAGATATTACTGTACGGCACCCCGTTAGTGAGCCTCGTGCATACTGTAAAAGTGGGAAACGCACCGCACACACAAAGCTTATCTGTTGAATTGGACCCTGTACACACACACACACATATGTCCACTTGGACATTCAGTGTTGGATGCTTCATAATAGTATTGATTTCAAGCCATTGGCTCTGACCATTGTGTCCGTTTTACCAGAATATCTTTCCTGCTTCTATGTCTCGTACATGGAAGCATATAATAGACTCTCGAGCAGTTGATTATATACGTTTTCTTTTAATAACTTTTCTTATGCACTTCACCAACAATGGCGGGTGCTAAAGCATTTCCATTCCTTTTTTTTATTTTGCCCTCTAGTGCTCGGAAAAAAGTAATGTAGCTTTTTACTTTGTTGGTGTAAAGTTAACATTTATTCCACAGTGTTGGCATTTAGGTTGCACTGGGCCAAATATCATGTCAACCAAACTGCACTTCATTGGAGCTTAACTGTAGCTTATTTATTTGTCAAAAGTGCATGGCAGTAACTGGAATGAGAGGACGAGTGGGTTACTATATTGGATACTCATAAATTAAGTAAATATATCAGGGACTTGAAGTAGGAGATGTGCTCTCCCGAGGTTCTGGGTTGATCATATGCAGCAGCAAATGAGCATTTGTGTATCATTTCTCAGATTAGCATTGGGTTGAATTGACATATCCAAGCATTCATTGTTGACCGGGCACACGTCCTACAGTGCGTCTTGTTTTCAATGGTTGACTGTAAACATTTTGAGCGTTGTTCCTCCTCCCTCTGTCTACTGTATTGCACTGCCCTCCTCGCTGGCAGTACTAGTGACATGTGGGCCTGCTAGCCCAAGTCTTCCTGCCCTGGTCCCTGTCATTGTAAAGCGGATTTGCGTCCGTGGTGCAGCTCTAATCTTTGCCACTAACCAGATTTGTGCAGCGCTCAGTGGCTGCTCTCCTTAGCCAGAGCCGGTCATCAGAGGCTGTGCAGGGAATGCGTCCTGACAGGTCGGGAATGGAAAGGGCTCAGAGGTGAGGGTTGTGATGAGGCCCGCTTGTTTTGTCCCACAACAAAGTGAAAGGTATGAAAGCAGCCTTCAAGCACACATGTGCTTAGTGGGAGGCATGTCTTTTTAAAGTGCCCCATTATTATTAATATTATTTATTTTTTTCTTTGGTCGCTTTGCGAGAAACCAAACCTCTCTTTAACTGTGCAGATGAAAAACGACTAGAAATCAGTGGTTGCTTCTAATGGGGTATGAGTCTGCAGCAGTCAGTTTTTTTTTTCTCTCTCCTGTCATGCTTCACTAAATTGAAATATGCTGTGTTCTGCTTTCATGGCCATGCGTGCGCACACTCGGCTGCAGCTGCACTTTGATTGATGTAGAGCAAGCAGCGCAGTAAGTGCATTTTAGTTTTAGTTTTTAATTAATCGAGATATGTTTCCGAATATGACTGCATCTTTGCCTCAGTCTTGCGTAACAGTCCTGGGGTTGTACCGTGGTCTCCACCGTAACCTACATGTCAAAGATGTGATAAGCCTGAACCAAATGCGTTTTGTTGACAGATATTGCAACATCTACTTCATTTATTTAGCGATCTGGCAATGCAGACAATTGCTCTCAACTGTAAAGGAGTATCTGCTTATCAAGAGGCCTTTTTAAAAGCTACTACTGCTACACTAGCAACACTCCTACTACACTCGCAACACTGCAAAACACTATGCTAGAACCATTAGACTGTACTCGTATACTCCATGTACACTAGGGATGTCTCACTAACACGGCGTGACATGATTCTATAACCGCACCATTCTTGAGCCACGCATCTTATCTCTCGAAAGATGCAAAAAGGACCGAGCCGGTCGTACCAGTAGAGTGCAGTGAGCGTGTTACAAGGTAGCTTCCTGCAGCAGATAACAGTTAGTCCAGGCTTCCTCTGTGGGACTCTGTGAAACCCAAGGTCGCTCTCGGGGCCTCTCTGTGAAACCAGATCCTCTCCGCAGCTTGCGCTCTGCCTCCTTCCACGGGCCACTGACGAGCCGCTTAGCTGGAGCCTTGGGCCTACGGCGTGATTGATTAACCTTATTTATTTTGGTGGAACTAGGGAAAATCATTGATCTTTTATTTACTATTCCCGCCGCCACCCAATAGGCAGAGTCTGACTGATTTGTTTGGTTGGTTTGTACTCCATGTACTAGATACTAAGCGATTGTCTAGTCGATCATATATTTTGCACTCATAAAGCTTTATCACCGGTATAAGGATACACTGTTAATTTTATCCTTGTTTAGTAATAATCATTGAAGCACAGTCTTATGCAAAGCCCATATTTCTGCATCATAAGCCTTGGGAAAGCAATCCAGGCTGTACATTTTTAAAGGATGGTCATTAACCTGGTGTAAAAACTGATCTGGATCTGACCCTTTTTTGTATGTTTTCCCTTTCTTCTCGTTCCTTCACTCATCCATCAATCCATCATTTCCTTTCCTTTCCCCCTCTTGACCCCTCATCTCGTATCTCCTACTCTCTGTCTCTGCCTTTGTCCACACTTCTTCTTCTCTTCCCGCTCTCCCTGTCGGCCTGTCTCTCTCTCTCTCTCTGCAGTCCTGCAAGGAAGATAAACTGTCCAGCCGTATTCAGAGCATGCTGGGTAATTACGACGAGATGAAAGAACCCATCGGTGGAGACACTATGCCAAAGCTTGGCGGCAAACCTTCCAGCACTACCACTTCGTCCGAGGAGAAATCCAGCCAGGCGCTGTTCAGCAGCGACCAGCGCAGCAGCAGCAACAACAACAACAACAACAACAACAGCAGCAACAACAGCAGCAGCAGCAGCAGCAACAACAACAACAACAGTCAGGGCAGCAAGTGGACCCCCGTGGGGCCCGCGGCCGGGTCGTCCTCGTCCCAGTCCCAGAAGCGCTCCGGCCTCCAGGGCGGCCACAGCAGCCAGCGCGGCGGCAGCCAGAGGCACGGCGGCGAGAAGAAGTCCAGCAAGCACAGCAGCGGGGAACACTCCAAGTCCCACACGTCCAGCCCCGCCAAGGGCTCCCTGAGCTCCACGGCCGGAGGCAGCGGCGGCGGCGGCCACTCGCGGAGCTCCATGTCCGCCGACCAGCACCACGGCAAGGAGCAGCGCTACCGCAAGTCCCCCAGAGACAGAGAGGCCAACTGGGACTCGCCCTCGCGCGTCCACACCTCCTTCCCCAGCGGACCGCACTCGGGCCAGGCCTTCCCCCCGTCCCTCATGTCCAAGCCGGGCTCCATGCAGCAGAAGCCCACGGCGTACGTACGGCCCATGGACGGCCAGGAGACGGCGGAGCCCAAGAGCTCACAGGGGGAGAGCTACAGCGGGCAGTCTCACAGCGGCACCATGGGGGAGATGAAGTCCAACGGCAAGGCGGCGCTCTCCAAGCTCAAGATCCCCTCTCAGCCGGTGGAGGTGAGGCCCCAGGTGGAGGTGAGGCCCCAGGTGGCTCGTTGTAGGAGTCGTAGCTTGTTGATGAATTGGCACTCCTCCAAGCGCAGTGAGACCACTAAACGGAAACATGCAATGAAGGGGGTCAAATAAGGGAAAGGTGTAGATTGAATTAAAATGCATTGAATCGAACATAAAGATATCGCAAGGGTTATAAACATGGCCACCACAGATATAGTCATGATAAGCTGTCCAAGGAAAAGGGGACGTTGGTTACTGATTTTAAAGACCATAAAAGGACACCACTTTGAAAGGGAATACGAAAGAGGTTTATGGGGCTTTTTTTAGGGGTTTATGTGCAAGCACCTAAAATCGATAATGGTGTCATGATTGCCTTGACGTCTTCGCCAGATTACTCCCAGCGGTGTCTTTACACATGGTGCAGTAATGCCCCCTACGGAAACCTAAAGGGCTTCAGGGTTTCCCACAAAGGTTTTGTGGAGGGAGAGAAATGCTTCCAAGAGCGAATCAAGCAGTACCGTAACATTTGAATAGTTCAAACATCTGCATCGATAAAGTAACGTGCATAATAATAACCAAATACACCAGTTTATAGAGGCTGCTGTAGGCAAGATTTGAGAGTTGGAAAGGGAACAAGGTTGTGATTTAACCATGGGTAAAATAAAATGATAATTACTATTGTTGTATTGTATGTTGGATCTAATAAGAGATCTACAACAACAAAAAGTTTAAGTGCAAACGCTCCGCAACCGTACAGAAAAAAAGAAGTTTCAAACAAGCACTGCATGTTTACTTCAATTCGGCTTCGGTAAAAAAAGTCCTCTTAAGTCTGCTGTTAACTGAAAAGTGAAACGCAGAAACAATGACGTTCGACTTGGCAAAAATAAAGCAATCCCTGGTCAGGTTCCAGCAGTAAACGCCGCTAAACCCGCTGTGACTTGGAGCGCTGAGTCTGCCTCTCGCTCCCCACTTAAGATGGCTTTATTGCGGCGCGCTTACTGCTGACTCTGTGTGCTTCAGGACATTAGCGTACCGAAAGACATGAATCACAGCAGGGATTACGCACACACCCCCTCGCGCCGCTGAAAATGACTCTCTCCGTTGGTCGTCCGGTAGTGCGTTTTCGCTGTTCTTCAACATCGAAGGCTGCCGCGTGTTTGTATTCCCTGAAACGCGTCGTTCACACGTATTTGGAATCGAGTCAGTCGCTTTTGTGAATGCCGTGTGTAATGAAACAGAACCCATCCGTTTCCACAACGACCGGTCACTGTTTGATTTCATAGATGTAGTGTATAAATTACGGTATATCATATTAACCTATATTACAGCATAGTAGGTCTAAGAGTAGCCCATGTTATCTGTCAAATTGAATGCAGATGCTCACGTGCCTACATTGGGGTCCTATTGTGTAGTGAATCTGTTGGCAGAGGCTGTCGCGCTTGCCTATGGACAGCTGTTGGAGCCCTGGGGCTTATAGAGTGACTCACGCCTCTCATAATGGAGGATCACCTGTCGCGCCGCGTCGTGTGACCATGCTGTAATGTTTGTTTATGTCCGTAGGGCTCCGGGGACGCCAACTGCGTGGATGAGATTTTAAAGGTAACCCCAATGTTGTCATACATGTCAAATACACGACCATAAATCCAGTTTTTATAGTGTCAAAGAGAGGCCATAAGATTGTATTCATGTTTAGTGGTTTTTCTTCATTTGACTCTTCCCCCCCCCCCCCCCCCCCCCCCCTCCACACACTTGTCACAGGAAATGACTCAGTCGTGGCCTCCGCCGCTGACAGCCATCCACACTCCCTGCAAGACTGAGCCGTCCAAGTTTCCATTCCCCACGAAGGTCAGCAGCCCACCGCAGCACCCAGCCACGTCTACACACTCCCGAGCCCCTCTCTGTGGTGGTTTCATCCAGCGGGGCTTCACGGCCCGTCTTGATGCCAAACATGTTCAAACAAAACACAGACAAAAGACAGTTTAGGGGCATGACGTTGTTATTGTGTCATGAAAGGTCTCGTCCTCTCCCCCAGTACAACTACGTTAGACCTCTTTGGATTGGGAAATGGATTTTGGATTTGGAAATTTGATTTGACAAAGTCACGTAGCCAAATGCCCAACAACGTCACTCGTTTTCCGGGTTTATTCTGTGCATGGGAGCTCTAGTGTCTCTCATGGAGGAAAGGGACTAGTTGTACACAATGGTTTTCTTAGAAGCCCTAATAGAGGGTGTAGTTGTAGTCACGAGGGTGTAGTTGAACTAATTGATTTGAATTGGCTGATATTTAATTCTGGTATCAGTTGTGTTGGCACCTTTTTTTTCTTTTTTGTATTAATGTGTTTTTCCTCTTGTTTTAGGACTCTCAGCACGCTGGCTTCCCTGGGGGACACAGTAAGTATCTCACCCACAAAATCTTCAGTCGTATTTATGTGCATGCAAAATTACTTATTGTGGTCTACTAATTGTATTTGTATATTTGATTTTAATCTCGGCACGCACGGCCTTTGCAATCGATGAAAACGCTGTTATAAATTGAATGGTTATTACTCCAAGTAGTCAACTCGACATGGGCGGTTGAAACTGCATGGGTGCTGCATCAGGGTCCTAGTGCTCATTCCGTTTCTGTCTTTCCAGAGCGGTGCAGAGATGCGTCCAAGAGCTCCAGCAGTCACCAACCCAAAGCATGCGAGGACCAGCCAAAGTAAGCAACTCATCCCAAAACCCCAGTTGGTTTTATGCCTCCTTTCTGATACACGACCCCATGCATGCATGTACTCACACAACATATGTAGTATGCTTTTATTCTTTTTTGACTTGGTAGAACAACCCACTTGAGCAGTAGAAACATTGACTTATCCACGCCCCCATGTTAAGAATAGCCATCCAAACTAAACAATAGTGCGCTGCAATGTAAACCTCTTTCTAAATTGGCTTAAACACGCGTTTCACCCTGGTTTAGTATGCTGGAGGATGACTTGAAACTCAGCAGCAGTGAGGACAGCGATGGGGAACAGGACTCGGCCAAAAACACTTCCAGGAACACGTCTACCAGGTAGCAATAGGCTCTATGATCCATACCTACAGACAACGTGACGAGTACCTCCTCTGCTTGATGATACGCATACCAACAAATATATGCACACACACTTTGCTCGGATTCAACTGTGAGGCTGACAATCGGTCCGTTAGCATATTTTGTATTTGTGTAATATTCATATTTTCTACAGTTTATAGAAAGACATGCTGAGGATTTAAACGACAGCAAATTTTTATTAATGAGAAAATCAATAAATAGCAACACAATATAGCGATGGCTCACACTGTATGACCACCCACTGAGTAACCTCCTTGGGCCCCCCCCCCCCCATCCCCGCAGCAACAACAGCAACAACAGCGAGGGGGCCGACCCCTCCAGGGACGACTCCAGCAGCCGCTCCGGCTCGGACAGCAGCTCCGGCTCGGACAGCGAGAGCGAGAGCAGCTCCACGGACAGCGAGGCCAATGAGCCCCCACGGCCCGCCTCCCCCGAGGTACGCCGCCACGTGGAACCCAGCATGTTGATCGCAGCTAGGGTGTGGGGAGAGCCCGGACTCCCAAGGTGCAGGGTCCCATGCCCAACGCCCGCCGTCCACCTAGGCATTGTTGACCAACGCATGGCTCAACCCCAAGACGCCTGCAGTAGTTTATGGAATCAATTTAGTCATGCGAAATGCTAAAGAGCAATTAAAACGCAGTAGTGTCAGCTTAGTGAGGCTGTAGTGTTAGCTTAGTGAGGCTGTAGTGTTAGCTTAGTGAGGCTGTAGTGTTAGCTTAGTGAGGCTGTAGTGTTAGCTTAGTGAGGCTGTAGTGTTAGCTTAGTGAGGCTGTAGTGTTAGCTTAGTGAGGCTGTAGTGTTAGCTTAGTGAGGCTGTAGTGTTAGCTTAGCGAGGCTGTAGTGTTAGCTTAGTGAGGCTGTAGTGTTAGCTTAGTGAGGCTGTAGTGTTAGCTTAGTGAGGCTGTAGTGTTAGCTTAGTGAGGCTGTAGTGTTAGCTTAGTGAGGCTGTAGTGTCAGCTTAGTGAGGCTGTAGTGTTAGCTTAGTGAGGCTGTAGTGTTAGCTTAGTGAGGCTGTAGTGTTAGCTTAGTGAGACTGTAGTGTTAGCTTAGTGAGGCTGTAGTGTTAGCTTAGTGAGGCTGAAGTGTTAGCTTAGTGAGGCTGTAGTGTCAGCTTAGTGAGGCTGTAGTGTTAGCTTAGTGAGGCTGTAGTGTCAGCTTAGTGAGGCTGTAGTGTTAGCTTAGTGAGGCCGGATGTGTTAGCTTAGTGAGGCTGTAGTGTCAGCTTAGTGAGGCTGTAGTGTCAGCTTAGTGAGGCTGTAGTGTTAGCTTAGTGAGGCTGTAGTGTTAGCTTAGTGAGGCTGAAGTGTTAGCTTAGTGAGGCTGTAGTGTTAGCTTAGTGAGGCTGTAGTGTCAGCTTAGTGAGGCTGTAGTGTCAGCTTAGTGAGGCTGTAGTGTCAGCTTAGTGAGGCTGTAGTGTCAGCTTAGTGAGGCTGTAGTGTTAGCTTAGTGAGGCTGTAGTGTTAGCTTAGTGAGGCTGTAGTGTTAGCTTAGTGAGGCTGTAGTGTCAGCTTAGTGAGGCTGTAGTGTTAGCTTAGTGAGGCTGTAGTGTTAGCTTAGCGAGGCTGTAGTGTTAGCTTAGTGAGGCTGTAGTGTTAGCTTAGTGAGGCTGTAGTGTTAGCTTAGTGAGGCTGTAGTGTCAGCTTAGTGAGGCTGTAGTGTCAGCTTAGTGAGGCTGTAGTGTTAGCTTAGTGAGGCTGTAGTGTTAGCTTAGTGAGGCTGTAGTGTTAGCTTAGTGAGGCTGTGTCCCCTGTTCCTGATATCCTCTCTTGTACACTTCCGTTCCTCTTTGCAAAAAAGAAAAGAAAGAAGTATGTAATTCACTGTGTTGCGGTCAAATACCAGTAGGTTGCGGTGGAAACCAGCACCCCTAACCTGTACAACCACCCCCCCCCCCCCCCCCCCCCCCCCGTCCCGTTTCCCCCCCCCCCCCTCCAGCCCACGCAACACATGGCCAACAAGTGGCAGCTGGACAACTGGTTCAAGAAGGCCAAGCAGTTCTCCCCCGCGTCCCCGGTGGACGGCGCCAACGGGCCCACCAAGTACAAGAAGGAGGGCCGGGACAACAGCTCGGGGCGCAGCTACGGCGGCCAGGGGGGCTCCAAAGACCCCGGCGCGCCCACGCCCGGCCGGGACCTGCGGCCGCCGCAGAAGGGCGCGGAGAGCGCGCGCGGCCGGCAGAAGTCCCCGGCCCAGAGCGACGGGGCCGGCGCGGCGCAGCGGAGGACGGTGGGGAAGAAGCAGCCCAAGAAGTCGGAGAAGCCGCCGGTGGTGGAGGAGCCCAAAGGCGGGCTGAGGGTGGAGAGCGAGCCGGCCCCGGAGATCCCGCCGCACCGGCCCAAGGCCGCCACCAAGGGCTCCCGCAAGCCCAGCATCAAGAAGGAGCCCAAGTCCTCCCCCAGGCCCACCGCGGCGCCCAGCAGCACCGCCGCCACCACCGCCAGCACCACCACCACCACCACCACCACCCCCGCCTCGGCCACCGTCGCCGCCACAGCCGGCCCTGCGGCCGGAGCCGCCGCCGCCGCCGCCGCCGCGGACAAACGCAAGGCCAAGGCGCCCACCAAGACGTCCCAGAAGTCCCGGGAGTTTGTGGAGACGGAGTCGTCGTCGGACTCGGAGGAGAACGACAGCATCCCGTCGTCGTCGCAGACGCCAAAGTACTCGGAGAGCATCCGCACGCCCGTCTGCATGTTCTCGCCGCTGGAGGAGAAGGGCCTGCTGTCGCCGCTCAGCGACCCGGAGGAGCACTACCTGGCGCGGCCGCCGCCCCAGCAGGTGCTCCTGGTGAAGATAGGTACGCTAGCCGCCGCCGCCGCCACCACCGCCGCTGCTTTTGGTTTTGTTGGACCTTTTTCCATGGGGAGGATAAGCTAATTTTTTTTTCATATCACCGTATGCAAAATCCCATTTTAACTAGTCTAACTGAGGATCATTACATTAAAGTATATGGAAAGTTGAAGTAGGGTCTGGCAACTAGCTTGCCATTCTCTCTTTACGTTTGAAGCCTCACATTTTGATCATCTTCTCGTCGTAATGAATTTAGACTATAAAACGGGTCTCAAAATAAGTCAGTGTCCTCATTTCATGATGATGCAATAGCATTAAAAGCAGCAAACCATAATATATTGCCCAGCCCCTGTCCGTCACTATTACTGCGGTTATTACTGGATGTTTGTAGCCACTCGACCTGACTCCATTGTGTTCCCCACCAGACCTGAGCCTGCTGACCAGGATACCCGGGCGGCCCTACAAGGAGCCGGCGGAGATCAAGGTGGAGCGGGACGACTCGCTGGACGCCAAAGACTTCAGCAAGCAGAGCTCGGGGAAGAACTCCAGCAAGGGCAAGAGGAAACACAAGGTAGGACGCACGTGGGGACGTCTCTGATGCCGGTCCATTAAGCCCTGATGGGGGACCCCAGCTGTTAGCTGGCTAGAAGTCACTGTGGGCTATGTGTTACTGACGCTACATTGAGCCGTGGTATTTTCATTTGGAGTAAAGGGGGAAAAAAGGTCTAGGCATTCAGTGACAAACTGTTGTGTTGACGCCCTTTTGTTGGGAGAGTCGTTTTAAGGGACATTCCCTGTGGTGGGGTATTGAATCATTTCCAGTGGCGTGTCGCCATAGTAGCTACGCCAAATGTTTCGACACCATTTTGTAAAACTAACTCAAATCTAGTTTATGCAACTAACATGACATATGACACAGGGTCTTTTTCCGCAAAATAAGTTATTCATTGAGATGAAGGCAAACTGAGATAATAACCCCCCAAAAAAGACGTACGTTGGTTTAAACTGAAAGGATCACACAAAGCAGTTGCCTTTTATTTTATTATTTTTTTTGGCACATATTCCTCCATCTAACAATGTTGCTTTGCTTCTCTCTTGGTCTCTCTTCTTCCTGTGGCCGTAGAACGACGACGAAGGCACAAAGCCTGACAGCAAGAGGTCCAAGCAGGAAGAGAAGTCTCTATCACACCATAAAAACAGCAGCAAAGAGTGAGTCCTCAACGGTCTTTTAGCAACAAGCAGCTAGTCAAGCACTTACACATAACGCTGAGTCGTATTTAACAAGTCAGATGTGGTGCAATATTGTGACACATCTTGAAACGACGCTTGGTTTGTCTTTGAGGTGTTTGTTTGTGTGTGTGTGTGTGTGTGTGTGTGTGTGTGTGTGTCTGCGCACGTATCTACAAGCAGAACACTTAAAACCTTGCTCCAAAATTACCTTGTAAACTCGTCTGTGGAGAGTGCTCTAATGACCCACTAAAGGTCTAAATATAGAGGGGCGAGTATCCGAACAATGACACAGCCCATTTAGGCCTGCTGCCGTGATGAGATATAAAAACATCTACATAAGTCGTTTAAAATGGTAAATGGACCACATTTAAATAGCGTTTTTCCAACGTGTGGCCACTCAAAGTGCTTTTAAATAGCCTCATCGCCATCCATTCAGACCCACATTGGCGCACCAACAGCCGTGTCCACCATGCGAGGCAACAGGCCGCAGGGAGAAGACGGGGGTTCAGGGACACCTCGACACTCGGCGAGGAGGAGCCGGGGATCAAACCAGCAACCTGCAAGACAATGAGCACTGCCACTGCTGGTTTCGATCTTCACAAACAAAGAAAAGAAAATGGCCGTGTATAGTCACACAGCACCAAAGATGTGTTCTCACAAATCCAATTTTAGAGCTCGAATCTCGGCGAACAGGGCATTCCACTTTCTTTCGGATGGTATTTGTTTCGACCAATCATCGTTGCTAGAGGCAGGAGATCGATAAGCTCATAGTTTGTGAACACAAACTCCAGCAGTTTGTGTTCTGCTTGTTTGTGTGTTTGTGTTGTGTCCAGCAGTAGTAAACGGCGTCAAAAGAAAAGGTGTCTAACGGTTTCAAATCAACACCATGCAGACTGGCTGCTGTAAAAACATCCCCTTTCTAAAAGCGTCAAACACTCACGCACACCAGTTTCTCTTCGGTAGAATGTCTCCGTAACGAAACAGGAAACCAAGTGTAGCCCCCCCCCCCCCCCCATATATGTACATATATACATGATATTCCAACTTGCCGGATCCAAAGGTGTCGTTGCCGTAACGACACGTTATCATTGTTGCTCGCCACCAGGTCGAAGAGGTCCGTGGAGAAGAAGGAGGAGCCCGTGCCCTCACCCTCCATCTCGGGCCCCCAGCGGACCCCCAAGGCGGAGCACCACAGCCGCAAGAGGACGGTGAGCCAGTCGTCCACCTCGCTGTCCAGCGGCGCCGGCAGCGGCAAGGAGGGCGGCCACGGCCCTAAGGGCACCTCCTCCTCCAAGCACCGCAAGGGAGAGGACAAGGGGCGCGGCGCGCGCGACGGCAAGGTGGGTGTCAGGAGGGGCGCTGAGGGGTCAGGAGGGGCTCTGAGGGGTCAGGAGGGGCGCTGAGGGGTGCTGATGGGTCAGGAGGGGTGCTGATGGGTCAGGAGGGGTGCTGATGGGTCAGGAGGGGTGCTGATGGGTCAGGAGGGGTGCTGATGGGTCAGGAGGGGCTCTGATGGGTCAGGAGGGGTGCTGATGGGTCAGGAGGGGTGCTGATGGGTCAGGAGGGGTGCTGATGGGTCAGGAGGGGTGCTGATGGGTCAGGAGGGGTGCTGATGGGTCAGGAGGGGTGCTGATGGGTCAGGAGGGGTGCTGATGGGTCAGGAGGGGTGCTGATGGGTCGGGAGGGGCTCTGATGGGTCAGGAGGGGTGCTGATGGGTCAGGAGGGGTGCTGATGGGTCAGGAGGGGCTCTGATGGGTCAGGAGGGGCGCTGATGTCTGCAGCCTGAATATGGGGTGGTTGGGTTGAACAAGTGTGGTGACGTTTTAGTTTCCCCATGGGAGAGAAGCGATAAACCCAGAGTTGCTATGAGAAGATCCATTTGTATTTGACATAATGTATCGCCGAAGCTTGACTAAAGAGCTGCTCCAGTGATACTGCCGTATTGATTATTATTATTAACTGGTGCGTTATCCCCCATGAGGATGGAAAGGCATCTTGTATAGTACAGGAGGTTCAGCGTGACCTCCTGGCCACTTGCCAGGGGCTATAAACGTGATCCAGAGACAGCCTGGATAGTAATGTGTCCACGCAAGTATTCTGCACCGTTATCCTGTAGCTTAAGAGCGCGGTGTGAAGAGTGCGGAGCGATGGGGTGTGTGTGCGTGCCGACGGGTGTGTTGGTATACACCTGTTGGCTTTGGAGATTTGCTGCTCTAGGCGGAGAGATAGGCGCTTTGTTGCTGTTACTGAAATACCCACGGGTAGCTCTGCTGTCTCACCTCCAAGCCCTCGCCAGCGAAGGCGTTACTCTTTCATCCCGTATCGCCTCCCGGTGGGCGCAGGAAATGCGCTCTTCAGATCTCTCTCTCCCCGCCTTCACCCCCCCCCACCCCCCCCTCCCCCCCCAACCCCCGCTTGTCTCCAATTCAGCCATCGCTTCAAATACCACACCGCTCGATGCCTTCAAATCGACTCCCAGTCTCCCTCTTTATCTCTGCATCTCTTTCGCTGTAATTCTCACTCCGCCTCTCTTTCTCACCCTTTCTCACTCACTCGCGTCTCTTTCTCACCCTTTCTCACTCACTCGCGTCTCTTTCTCACCCTTTCTCACTCTTGCGTCTCTTTCTCACTCGCGTCTCTTTCTCACCCTTTCTCACTCACTCGCGTCTCTTTCTCACCCTTTCTCACTCACTGGCGTCTCTCGCACTCTCTCCGTCCCTGTCCATCTCTGATGTCTCTCAGTCAGTTCAAACGGCTTCATCAGAATAGGAAACATACATCTACATTGCTAAAGCAAAATAGTCTACCACAACATTCTAAACATTTTCAATTCCAAAAAGCTTGTATTGGTATGGAAAAATAAACCTTTACATTGCCAAAATAGTTTCAAAATTAAACAAAGGAAAAATGACTTAACTTCTTTCAATAGTACTTTTTTTTCATAGGTAAAACACAGTGATGATGACAATGAGGTAATAGTGGGGATAGCAGAGTTAATCATCCCTCCCTCTCTCCCTAGGATAAATCTTCCAAGGGCTGTGATAACCTGCTGGCTGTGCAGCCGCTCTCCACGGACGGCTCCAAGTCCCAGAGGTCCAAGCTGCTGTTTGAGGACAGGTAAGAGGAGCCTCTACCACCACTGATTACCCTCCTACCCACCCCCCCCCCCCCCCCCCCCCCCTCCCACCCACCCCCCACCAGCCACTGCTTCAGCAGGTCAAACGCAGCTGCTGCAGGGATTAAGGAGGTTGCCGTTTGATGCTTTAGTGTGTCTGACGCACGCACGCACGTACGTACGCACACACGCACGCACTCACACACACACGAGATAGAGATTTGAGTTTGCGACTTGAGACTCGCCCTCAAAAGACGTGAGACTCGACTCATACCCGAGATTTGGAACTCGTGGACAATCTTGATTTAATTATAAAATTGTTCGGGCGCGTTAACCTTAAGGAAATGTCTGATGGGATGAATGTCATTCCCTCCCTTACTATCACGCTGAACCCTTATGCTTCTGGTCTGGCTCATTCAAGCCATTGTAGTATTATCCAAACAGTGTATGGTACTATCCGTTTTGCCTTCCCTAGTGCGGGAGTGAGAGTGTGTTGGCATGACTGATTCCACAAAACAGTAATCCCACTTATTTTCCTTCTCTAAAGTGATGTTTCATTTATTCCGTGTTCCTTTAGTCTTCCCTTACATCTAAACTCAGTGACACGTTCAATAAACCATGTGGCTCGACTTTAGTCCAAACTAAACTCCGTAGTGCTCTGTTTGCATGCTGTCTGGTCTTTTTTTAAATCACACAACCCATTTACGTCCGCTCAAAACATCTACAATAACTCTCATATCAGTGCATATATCGGGCAAACGATAAGAACACATATAGAGCTGGCACACAATGATTCTAGTAAAAAAAGTCCCATTAATAGAGGGAACAAACAAAAAGTAAAAACATTAACAATTTAAATTAGACTTGACTTGTGACTCAGAGACTTGGGATTTGACTTGGACTTGCAAAAAATACCTACCTAATATCTCTGACGCGCGCACACACCCACACACACACACACACACAGACGCACACAACCTTGCCCAACACAGTGTTGTTCAGACTGTGCAGATTTCCATGAAAAAAGGACGCACGGGGAAGTCCTTGAGTGAAAAGCTAATGTCATGGGTTCTCTAGTGTCATGGTAGTGTGTGGGTGGTGTTTCAAATGGTGATTCATGGCATGGGAAGAGAGTTGAAATTCAGCTGTAATAACGAAACAGGGAAAAAACCATTTTCCCAATGCTGTCTCGGCTGACCGTCTCATTGAACTTGATGCACTGTGTGTTTCAGGGTCCATTCTGCCGACTACTACCTGCAGGAAGCGAAGAAACTCAAACACAATGCCGACGCGCTGGTAAGACCCCGGGGCCGTTAGTGGCGCGGGACCCAGAGAACGGCCCAGATGGTTGTGCAAAGTAGCGAGGGACTAGCCCCCATTTATTTCTTTATTATTATTTTCTTGCATGTGTGATAGTTGATGGGCACACAGTGAGGCAGTGAGTTGTGAGAGTAGTGGTGAATGCTGGTGTTGTGATGCTCTGCAAACGCCGGATTCCTGTAATGGATTTTGTACGGTTTTGCCCGGACACAGGTTTTCTTTATTCGCTTTTATTTCGTTAAAACGCAATTCCTGGAAAGCCCTTAAAGGTTTTTATATGATCACATGTATAGTTGTTTTTATTTTTTATAAAAGAAATATTCCCACTACATTCTTGGAGATGAAAACAAAAGAATTGACTTCCTTTTGCTGTGATTCCTATCCTTAATAGGATCTCTCTCTCTCTCTCTCTCGCTCGCTCGCTCGCTCACACTCACCTTCTCTCACACTCCCCCCCCCCATGCTAAATACCCATGTTGGCAGGCCCACCACCAGTTAATTGTAAAGGGCAATCTCTGTATCACTGTATCAAGTCTGGTATCAATTATTTACCCCTGGGGACTTAATCAGAAACCCCACCTGAGGCACCGCCTCTTCCCTCCTGGTGATGCTCGCCTTACCCTTTTGAACCCGGGTCCGAGCACACAGCCAGTGTGTTTGGTAACGTGTCCGCTACGCGGATACACAGACAAAAAGAGTGTTGTGTAATCCAGACCGTGCCCTACTCGCTTACCGGCACGCACGCAGTCGTTTGGTGTGCCGCCGCGCCAGCGCCTTCAGAGACGCCCCAGACTTGCCTGCTCCAGCTTGCAGACGACTCTCTTCACCGGTTTGCTAGTCTGCGATGTGTACCGTAGCAAGTGGCACACAAAGGATTCCACCTTAAAAGTGAAACGTGTGTGTGTGTGTGTGTGTGTAGCTGGACCGCTTCGAGAAGGCGGTCTACTACCTGGACGCGGTGGTGTCCTTCATCGAGTGCGGCAACGCCCTGGAGCGCAGCGTCCAAGAGGCCAAGTCCCCCTTCCCCATGTACGCCGAGACGGTGGAACTCATCAAGTAAGTACCACACACACACACACACACACACACACACACACACACACACACACACACACACACACACACACACACACACACACACACACACACACACACACACACACACACACACACACACACACACACACACACACACACACACACACACACACACACACACACACACACACACACACACACACACCACTGTTTAGGGTCCGGTCGGTTTTTGCATGTGGTTCTGTATTTATCGAATCTTCTGATCAAAATGTACTCTAGTGCGGGCTACTTGAAAATGAATGTAATTCATTGGTAACATTTGGCAGTAAGGGTACATAAATTAACCATTAATTAGCAATAGTTGATGCAGTAATAAGCATTATTATATAGCATTAACATAGTGGTTAGGGTTTGTGTATTATTAAATATTAAAATCATGTATAAATGTATACTTCAGTTAACATGAACACCATTAGTAAACATGAACACATTAGCAATTTGTTATTAGACCATTAGTTAACTGTTATTAACTTAGTTAATTGTTAGTTAATGCTAATTACTGGATTTAATCAAGTGAACCAATTAATATATTTCTTTAAAGGCCATTTATTAATGGTTGATTTTAAAGGTGCTAGTTTTAAATGACACCTCGGGCTAGTTTTAAACACCTTTTCTATACCAAATGATGTCCATTGCGAGACCATCTGCTGTCCTAACAGCTGGGTCCCGTGAGCATGCAGTAAGTGATAACTGTGTTGTGTTGAAAAGCTGGTGCTTAAACTAGCAGCTCAGGCTCGTGTTCACTGTGTTCCCCAGGTACACCATGAAATTAAAAAGCTACATGGCGCCGGATGCTACGCCTGCAGACAAGAGGCTGGCAGTGCTGTGGTATGTTGGCTAATCGTACAATCGGCTGTTACCCGAGATACCTTCTGAAGCTGTTCCACCCTAGAAACACAATGTGCCCACAACCGACCCTCACTCTTTTGTCTGTATACAGTCACTCGAGGCTAGTTGTTACTTTGATGTTTATGCTTTACAAATAATGGCTTGAGAGACGACATACCCTGAACTATTTTTGAAGTTGAGTTTATTACCGTTTTGAAATGATTGTGTAATTCAATCTAATCTATCCTTCGCGTGACTCTTTTAATATTGAATTTAGCTGTGTGATGACTCACAGCTGTGTAGTTATATTTTTATAGGTGCTGTGATTTATAGAACCCTTCGTTTCTCCCTTAACTCTGCTCATTCTTTGTTGTGTTTTGTCGGCAAGTGGTAAAGTTTGGTAGATGACTGGTCTGTGTTGTGTCCGTGCAGCCTGAGATGCCAGTCCCTGCTTTACCTGCGGCTCTTCAAGCTGAGGAAAGAGAGCGCACTCAAATACTCCAAAACACTCACGGAGCATTTGAAGGTAATCCCTTCTCCTTTGTTCTCGTTTTGTTTATGTACATTTTTATAGGAAGACCCGGACGGAATTTGAATGTTGATTTGCTTGGATTAAGACACATTTGTGTTACTCAAATGGTGCACTCGCATGACCTGCTTTGCATTCTATTTGTTTTCTACTTTCAGAATTCCCTGAGTAACACTCAGGCTCCATCTCCAGGAATCGGAAAGTAAGAAAAGTTTTACTTCCACCATCCTATCTCCACACAGAATTCAACCAAAAGCTGCTGACATAAGCATACATAAAAATGAACTTGAATGATATTTACCTAAACGTTACATAACCGGGTGCAGGATAGTGTCATGGCAAGGGTGTTTCATCCCCAAGCAAAAGGTGCCGGGTTTGACAGCTAGCCACTCCCTACTGACTTGACACGTCTCTGAAATCGCTGAGTGGATAAAGCATCTGCTGATTATATGGTCAATCATTTGAACCTCGGCAATATTTTAAAAACAGTGTTGTTCTTGTCCAAGGTCACCGTACTGTTTTGCAGTGACAAAGTGAAAAGCAAATGCTAAGAAAAAATGTATCAGACCCTGGTGGCACTCTGGCATCACACCGAGCACGCTCTGACCATAGCCTCTCCCCCCTCCCCCCCTGTGTGTGTGTGTGTGTTGTATTGTTTAGCAGCAAGGCGGCCAGCATGCCCTCCCCGGTGTCCCCCAAGCTGTCCCCGGGCTCGGCCGCCAGCTACTCCTCCAGTGGTGGCGGCGGCGGCGGCGGCGGCGGCAGCTCCTCCGTCACCATCCCCCAGCGCATCCACCAGATGGCCGCCAGCTACGTCCAGGTCACCTCCAACTTCCTGTACGCCACCGAGGTGTGGGACCAGGCCGAGCAGCTGGCCAAGGAGCAGAAAGGTGAACGCTGTGACCACGTTAAGTATCTGTGTTGGTATTAGTATTTTTGTTAGTGGGCCAACCAGTGTGACCTGTTGTAATGGTACGTGTTTTCCTTATCGTGAATGTTCAGCTACTTTACTGGGGTTTGCCCATAATCACCCAAACGCTTTTCATGAAACCTTGACCTAGTGTCACTGAAACAGACCAGGGCCAAAGTTTTACACCGGTGGGCCAAAGGGGGGCGCTATAGCAATCACGTGAAGACTTTGAACAAGTGGATCTCCTTTGACCTACAGTCATGGCACTTTGTACACGCATGTCTCTCCTCATGTCGATCCTCACTGTGAACACGTCTCAACAACCCATAGCACAATGGTTCATCGCTGCGTGCTGTTGAAGTTATTTGAGAATTATAAAGAGATGGTCAGGGAAGAGGTGCCCTGATGGGTCATCAGTTAGCTGGGAACTGTTTAAAATCTCAATTTTCTCATACAGAGGCAGGCACAGTAAACCATAACAGATATACTCCAAGAGCGTTTCCATCACTAATAGCTGAACGTTTTCTCTTCCTGCACCAAGGTGTGGGGGTGGGGGTGGGTGGGTGGGTGTGAGAGAAAGTGTGCTAGTCCAGTGATGCTGATTGTGACCTCGCTCTGGAGCTGTTTCCCACTAGATAAGACGGGTTCACTCGTCTTATCTAGTAGTTCACAGAGTAACAAGAGGTAACGGCGAGGGAAAAGTTCCAACAGTTGTTTGCACTCGCCGGTCAACTCGAACCAGAGATAATGACGCAGAGCGCGTAGCACCCCACCAAACACGCAGAAAGGACAACCCCCTGATGCAGCCGTATGATCAAAGCCTGCGGCCGTTTCCCTGGTCACGTGGTCATCGTTGGTTGTCTTTAAATGGTCATCGTGACTTAACCCCCCCGTGGTGGCTGCCACCCAGACTTTAGGCCGCGCATCCAAAGCGCTGTTTTTAAGGGGCTTGTGTGTATTGCGGGAGGAGGTTTTTGGGCTTTGTTGTGTGGCATGCAAGTGGCAGTCTCACAGTTTGATCCACCGGTTCTGGATCAGCGGGCTTGAATTATAAATGGCTAAATGGGGTATTAATGAGGGAACAAGGTGATCCTCCCTTCCCTGGGGCTGACGCTCCCATTTTCTATGGGAACTAGGCGGGCAATTAAGTTGATTACATTTAAATTGTCCTGTTCAGCTTCCAGCCGCTCACCACCTTGGCCCAGCCTAGATGGGAGTGCCCTCGCAAAGCCCTTCTTTTACATTCCAACGCCCCACACACGGGTCACAATCACTAACTTTGGCTAACTCTGAACGGATTGGAGATTGTCGTTTGGCGTAGAAGGTCCTTAAATCAGGTGCTCAGCGAGGGCCCGTCCATGAACCGCCTTCACAGAGGCATCCTTGGAGGACCAACACAGGGGTCACTCATAACACTAACGATGGGTCTGCCTCTTCTGCGTACCAGGCCACGGGGGAGTCGACTAAACTAGTCAAGCTGTGACACACTGACCATGTCAGCAGGAGCAGACCCACGATTAGTGTTATGACACCCGTGTTGGTCCTACGATGACACCCGTGTTGGTCCTACGATGACACCCGTGTTGGTCCTACGATGACACCCGTGTTGGTCCTACGATGACACCCGTGTTGGTCCTACGATGACACCCGTGTTGGTCCTACGATGACACCCGTGTTGGTCCTACGATGACACCCGTGTTGGTCCTACGATGACACCCGTGTTGGTCCTACGATGACACCTCTGTGGTCTATAGGCCCCGATTGACCGCTAGGTGGTTGTAATTGATCCAGTATTATGTCTTTACCTCAACTCTCTCGTTTCCGTCTCTCTCTCCCCGTCATGGTGCCGTTCTCCCAGAGTTCTTTGTGGAGCTGGACAAGGTGATGGGGCCGCTGATCTTCAACACGAGCAGCATGACTGAACTGGTGCGCTTCACACGCCAGGGCCTCCACTGGCTGCGACTGGACGCTAAGCTCATCCCCTAGCAAGGACTCTGCCTCGAGCCTGCACACACACACACACACACACACACACACACACACACACACACACACACACACACACACACACACACACACACACACACACACACACACACACACGCGCACACACGCACACGCAGCAGACACTTAATGTGCCGCTGTACAAACGCTTTCAGAGACGCCTGTGGCCGTGCGCCTGACCACCCCCCCCCCCCCCGATCCCACCCAACCACCAACTTTGGACACACACACACACAGACATACACTCAAACGTGCTCCCCCCCCCCCCCCCCCCCACAACACTGTGTCCATCTTCTACACCAGCTTGCCCGAAACACTGAGCATAAACTCTTGTCAGCAGCACCAAACTGGAAGACGTGTTTTTTTAACTACAAGGAAAGGAAGGAAGGAACACAAACCCAGGCTACCGTGCTGTCTCCTACACAGGGCTCTGGCTCGTCACAGGGCCGGCGGAGGCTCCTGTCCGCTGCTCCTGGTCAATTAACTATGAAGACACTAAAATGGAGTTTGGTTTCTTTGGCTTCAAGCACATTTTAGCTTAATGGGTCTTTTTTTCTTCTTCTTTTTTTTCTGACTTTTGTTTTTGGTTTTGTTTTACCAAAGTACCTCCCTTGAACACCAAAGGTGCTTTAAAATGAAATGTGTGTCTCGTTTTTATCTTTTCGGTGCCTTGTATGTGGGTACACAGGAAGACGAGTGAATTTCCACGATGGCTGAAAGCATTTAACAGGTTATTTTCCTCCTGCTCTTTTCACTGGTCTTTTTAGACATGGCCGTTTGTTTTGGTTGTTATGGATGAATTTGAGCATTGTTTAAAAGGAAATAGGAAAACAAGACCGGGGAACATTCATGGTAAATTAACCGTTTTTATGATAAACAAAATGGCCGAAATGAAATGGCAGTTTGAGGCGTGGTGACAACTAAGATGGTGTTGTGCTTACCCCACAAGGTAAGCCTGTGTACATCATTCTGTTTTTAATATCCTGTGATTTCGGCTTTAAAATTTTATATATATATATATATAAACACTTTAAGATGAACTCCAACCAATGGGGATGCAGGATGCAGGGGTTGCTAGTTTGTGCACTTGAATGACATCACAGATGCTTACTAAAATATTATAGGACTGCTCAAAACGTTAGGATTTGTGCAGTGTACAAAATGTTTGCCAATTTGTGCTGGGGGGGGGGGGGGGGGGGGGACACTTTTTTTTTTCTATTTGTAATTTGATTTATACACTGTTGTGCGACACAATATTTATTTGCCCCCTCCCACCGCCCCACCACTGAAATTTTAACAATCCGCCCACCCCCCACCACTCAAAGTTGAACAATACTATAGCTATGAATCTTTTCATTAATCTGATTTTATAAAAAAATGTATGATCGTCCCTGTCCCCATCTAAACTGGGTGGTGTTTTCCTTTTTCTTTTTTGGTGCAAGCTCATCAGGCGTATTCCCCTGAGAATGGTGCGTCCCGTCCTGGTACAACGCAGTGGTTTTTACAATGGCAGGTTGCATAAACTAGTAAGTTAAAATAGGACAGGGCCTTTTATGGACAGGGCTAAGCGGTGTGCTTTGTAGAGTAGCACAGGTGTTGGTGGTCACATTAAGCAGTATTCATACAGAGAAATCAAATCTATGGTTGTACAGTTCAAGCAGGAAGTGACACGGCGGCTACAGATTTTTATTTATCTAACAAGCTTTTATTAATTTTTTCTTTCTTGCTTTCCCATTTTCAAATGCATAGGCTTTAAACAGGGTTGAATAAGGGGTTATTAAATTCATAAGTATTTGTATATGAAATTCTCACTATTTAAATGTATAAAAAGCTCTGGGGCTCTCTATGCCTTTTTTGCTTTGGCATATGTATCGCAAACAACTGTAGGAGCAAACCCACAGCCTAGTGATCTATATTTCTATGGAACAGCAGGCAGGGGAGCCCCACCCCCAAGCTACATATCGCTACCATATTGAGGTCAAAGTCGCTACAACATAGTGGCAGCAAATGTAGATGTTGGTTCTTTCAGAGCAGGAAGGTACTGTCGAGTTTGTTTTAAACCTTTGAGAATATTGTTGTTTTTTTACCCCTCCTTTTTTAAATCCTTTTTTTTTTCTGGGTTCCAAGTAGCGTGACTCAGTTTGGAGACCTACATTACTTTTTTTTTTTTCTGATTCACTTCCTATGAAATACACATGCTGGAAACATTAGAGCCAGGTTTGGATCCAATAGATTTTGCAAGTAGGGTTTGATTTATATTTTTTACGGGGTAGGGGAAGAGATGGGTAACATATGCCAACAGAAAAGTGCCAGAAAATGTAGCTTCTTGTGTATATTGTTGCTTTTCTTAATTGTATTCCTCAGAGGGGTCTGGCTCTGCCGCGCTCCACCTTCAACACCACTGGGTAGAATGACGCGCGTTGACGACCCATTACTTGCAAAGTCTTTTAGAGTCAGGCCTGGGTGCTCTTTCCCCCTCATCGGCTCCCTGGCCTTTTGCAGCGGGAGATGCTGTTAATTCCTCCAGTGCTCGTCGTAGTCAGAGGAAGTATTATTTGAATCTATGCAGGATTTGTACAAGAAAAAAAAAAAGATCTTTCTATTCTCCGTATTTAATTTTTATGCTTGGGATTCTTCCCCACTCTTTTTCCTGTCTCAGAAAGAAAAGCCTTTTGAACTCAAATCTCCAATGCCTTTAGCGTTTGCAGGTGTTTTTGTGTACTGGTTTAATATATATGTGTGTATATATAGGTCTGTTTTTTTGTTTTCTAATGGAACACAAATGGCGGTGGGCCACTTTGTACTTTAAAACTGGAGGCCACTTTTCTTGTAGGAACTCCTCTGGGTTTTGCCAGCCCCTGTCGACTCCGATGTCTTCATACACTGATACACTTTGTAAGTAAATGGTCGCCACCCAACATTGCATACACTATAAAATAGTTTAACGTACACCTTTTTAGCGACAACCTCGCTAACCCCTTTAATTTATTGATCTGCTCTTTTTCTTTTTTTCCCTTTTTTTCCTTTGTTTAAATTGTTTTCTGAATACTATTTTTTTTATTTTTATAAAAAGTATAGGGGGTTGTTAATGAGATTTCATTGTAATTAATATTAATTTTAACTTGAAGTTTTGCAGGGTAAGGCTTTTTTTTTTACATCCAGTAGAAAGAGGTTAACACTTGCATGTTTCTATTTAAAAAATAAATGTACAAATTGTAAATACAGCGTTTCTTTAAGGGTGAATTTCTACTACCGTTTGGCATTTTTATTGAAATTTAAAGATGTAAATACATTTGTGAAATATGCACATTTTTTCCTCTTTCTGGGAGTAATTTTCTTTACATTTCTTGCTTTCTGGCTGTTGAGTGGGAACCCTCGTCTCTCAATGTGTATTTAAGAAGTCTCTCTGCTTGTACTGTCTTTTTCCATTTCATCTGTCTGTCGAAAATCAGTCGCCACGTAATCACATGTCTCTCCCAAGTCCAAACTCTAATATTTCTTCCTCTCTGTATTTGATACAGAGATATATAAATCCATTAAGTGTATTTTGTTCAGTCTCATGAGATGGATGTGTGACTGCCTCGAGCCAGCTGTGGTTTTAAGTATGTCAATCCAACAGTTTTCTTCCTGACAAGAGACCCAGGTGTTTTCTTTGTTTTTTTTACACTGCGTCCTTATGGAATAATTGATTTGAGAGGTCTTTTTGAAACTGAGCTATTTCTCTAAACTTAAGAGTTGTAGGAGATTATACAGTATGTTGTATTATAATCTTTTTTGCTAAAAGTTGTCTCAAGTGAGACTAGCAGCATACACAAAGTACCATGGTATGAATTGGATTAGTTTTGAGAGAGGGTAATGAAGATAGTGTATATATAAAGGATGCAATATGATCAAGCTATGGTACTCATTAAGTTTGGTTGCAAACTTGGATTATGTAATTTAAAAACATTCTTGTGAAGTAAGTATTAATTGTTACTAATGGGAGTCTGTCCTAAATATTCTTTGTATTTTGCCGTATTGAGAATAAAATATATATGGTTATGTTTAAGCTGTTTTGTCTTCATTCTACTTTTCACTTTGATCATAAAAAATAAAATATATATGGCACATCACAAATTGGTGAGTGAGAGATACTCTACATTTAGCTGAATGATGCTTGAATTTATTTGATCATGCTTTTACAACTAAATCCTAGGCAGCACAAAAATGCTCAGTTTAATTGATGAGGATGTTTTTGAAATGGACACAGCGACATAAGATACAGAACCAATGGGGATCTCTTGGTTCCCCTAGGTATTTGCAATGCCTGCGTTTACAATGTTAAGTCCAGTGTAACTACACCATTCTAATGGTGGGTGCTTTCATTAAGGTGAAACACTATTTGCTGATGGTGACCTCTGTCCATTGCCTCCCCTGGTGACCTCTGTCCATTGCCTCCCCTGGTGACCTCTGTCCATTGCCTCCCCTGATGCCCCAGGACAGAAGCGCCACCATGTGGTAATGTGTCGTATGAAAGCCTCAATGTCTGTGATCATTGACTATTTAAAACTCACCGTTTGCACGGGAGATTGTAACAATAGCTCTTTGAGATTTGTCGTTTTTCTTTAAAGATTGTTCAACTCTGGCCCCCGTGTATCCTAAATGCATTTGAAGAAGGCTAAGCCTAGATGCCGAGCGAGCACATAGTCTCCCTTGTTTGATGGGTGCATGTTTTGTGATCCACTACACAGAGCCTAACGGTTTATATGGCTCTACACCGCTGAGCTTCTTAGGAACGATTAGCTCGTTTCAAACCTCGCTTCCCCGAGCATGACAGGTAGGCCTAATAAGGGGGCGGGACCAGTGGTCATACTTCAACTGGTTTGGAAGTGAATGCGTCGGCCTATTGCCTTGCGTTGTTACTTATAGGCGTTTGCAGCCCGCCGATTCTTTAGCAACGTCCTTGTATTGTAACAATTCTTGCATTAATTGCAAAGGAAGACTGTCATTTCACTTAGGGCTACTTAAAAAAAAAAAACGAATTTAAATGTGGAATATAAATAGCGTTTACTCATTTGTTTATGAAATTCAAAAAAGACATTCTGAACATTTCAACAAAACCTAAATTAAAATAGTGATACAGTATATAAGCTTATAATGCTTTATTTGCCAATGCCAATATCTTTGGCAAGCGCGTGAACGATATGCCCCGCCCCCATCCAGTCCTATTGGTTGTTGTCCTCCCATTACCCTCCATCCGCCTGTCAAGCCGGAGTAGCAGCAGCCAACGAGGGGGGAGGGGGGGGGGGGGGGGGGGGGGGGGGGGAGGGTGGAGCTTATTTCCAGCGCCGTAACCTACCTGTGCTCGGACCCAATATCCAGTTCAACAAACGGTGTGTATGGTAATAGCCACGAACAGGATCGATACGTTATGACTCGCAGACTTGGAACAAGGAGATGATCCCGTCTTGGCGGCGTAGAGAGAGAGAGAGAGAGAGAGAGACAGCTGTCTGAAGGTGATAAGCAGGTGAGGTGGAGGGAGCGGGCGCAGCAACAGGTGCAGTATCGCTTTGTGGTTTCGCTCAGCGACGGCCGGGTGGAACGCAGCAGCAGCAACACATCATCTCTATTTACACTTTCGTGTATTCTTTGGACAGAATGTATTATTCACAGTGAAAAAAAAAGACAGAAAAAAAGTCCGCTTGTACAGGCTTTACAGCCGTTCCAATAAGCGAATTAATAAGCTTTGGTTTTGTGATGTTTTAAACATAATCTTTCTATAGTTTAATACTTATTTATCGCTACAGTCAACATTGAATGGCTCTGCCATATCATGAGCACATGTAGTATCACATATAGCCTAATGACTGAACTTAAACGTGATTGTTTAGTGTGGGGAGTTATATAGGCCTTCCTCCTGCTCTAATGATGGGTAAAGGGGGTCGCTGAATAATGCATCGCACAGCGTTTCTTTTTAATGACTCTGCTATGTTTTATTTAAAGTAGGAACAATAGTGGCTACCGTTACAGAAGCAGTTGCTTGAGGGGAAATAAGACACTTGCGGTGGTGTGCTGTTATTGTAAACTGAATAACCCATGGGCTGGGGAGCGAACAGCAGCAGGTCCCTGATGTGTGCTGGTTGACTAGGAGAAGAGGATGAGGGGTCTCTGGCAGACTGCTTGGCTATGTTTCCACTCGTTGGTTGACTGGCTGATGTGTCGATGGGCTGACAGGCAGACTGATGGACTGGTGTTGGAGGTCTACTGGTAGACGACTGGTTGACTTTAAATTGGTCGCCTGCTAGACTAGCTGCTTATGGCGTCCATTACAGTGACTGGTCTGATGCTAGGACCAACCACAAGTCCAACTTACTGTACCACTTGTGAAGGTGCTAGCAACTCCCAACACACAGTAGGGAATAACAAATATTGTAAAACAAGTAATTATAGTAGAGTTTATTTAGCAGTGATGTGATTTAGTTCCTACCGAGACAACATCATCTCTGCACCATTGTACTCTGCACCCTAAAGTATAGTAGTCATACTACTCAATGCTTATGTGCTCTCTCAAGACAAACACACACACACACACACACACACACACACACCGGAAGTACACATGCACGCAAAGCACACAGCGTACACACACAGCATAGGCACACATCTTTGCATGCCGTCAAATCTACAAGGATATATGCAAATACGCATCTGACTTTAATACACCTGCACACTTGAGCACCCACATATTTGTATTAGGGGTGGAAATGGCGGCATTTATTTTGTTCTGGTTTGGATATATTGCAGAAGTAGAGAGAGAGAGTGTGTGTGTGTGTGTGTGTGTGTGTGTGTGTGCGGTCGTGCGTCGGTCTCAAGTGTTTGTGTGGGCCTTTCTTTACCTATTCGGTCTTGTTTGAGTGAATCCTATTCTATCACCTTTTTGTTTGCCCTTTGGTACGTTGCCTTCTTTACTCTGCTCTAATGAGACAAAGGGTTAGGTAGCGAGAGACAGAAGGTGTGTTCACAACGCCACAGGGCAAGCAGGTAAACTTACCGTAGGTTATTAAACCTCTCTCAACTCTCTCAGGCTCTCTTGCTCTTTTGCTCTCAGGCTCTGTACTCTTAACATTGGCAAAATGTTATTTGGTGCTTTTTTATTGATCTTGTTAAGGGTAGCAACCAAAAGGTATTTCTTTTTTATCCACGATTCATCAAACCACACTGAGTCTACAATGTCATAAATAAAGTCACCTGGCTTTCGGAGGTTTCCGGAACCTAAAGCGACATCTTCCACCTGCTTGCTTGGTCTGACGAGCAGCCAAAAGGTCTACATAATAATAAATTTGATTTGCCTTTAAGGGGCAAATGTTCAGTGTTTTGTCTTGAGTGATTATTAGATGCATCATCAATTGTGAAAAGTGTAATTAATTAATAATGGTCTTGGTTAAAAGGCTGCCTTTCAGTAGAGCAATCTCATTTCCTTATGATGCTGTTCTAGCTGAATCTCTTTTTATTTTCTATAATTCCCAATTCAGTTACATATTTATATTTGACATGCTACCACAGCCGGGTCATATACACATATGTTTACACAAACAGTGTCATGTGACATGATTGCACTATAAACACTGATGGCAGGTGTTGACAACTATTTGACTTTCTATTACTGAAGCAATTCTTTCTATTACTGAAGCAATTCCATTTACCAGACAAAAGTCCCACCAATAATTGGCTTTCAACATGGCCAACACTTGTCGACTCGTTTATCATGAATTGCAATGTGGAGCTGGAGGGACAAAATGGCTGTGGTGTCCACTGAGGTCTGAGGTGGGAGCACCAAAAGAGGAAAACAGGTAGTAGCCAGGCTTCAGGTTACACAGCACAACACATTGTTTCCCATAAAAAAGGGGGCTATTGTTGAGACATCCCATTATGTTTGTTGTTGTTTTTCACTTGTTGTACTCGGTGTGCCGTGAAACGTGAAATTGTACCACTGGTCTTATTTGGTTTCGGGAGTAGGTTAGTAATGTGAATGAATGATGAATCACTCATTCATTCGATTTTGATTTGATTGAAATTGTACTGATCTGTTTAGTGGTCGACTGTTAAGGAGCTGGAAGGAAGTAGGTGCATTTAATGTAAGTCCTTAGCCTATCTACCTTAAATGATTGTGTAAATAAGTGAATGTAAAATACTATGATGACCAAATACTAACACATTGCAATTCATGAGGGTTATTAAGTCCTGACTAAAGTCCAGCAGATAACCAAGTAGAAATAGACAGGTGTGTGTGTGTGTGTGTGTGCGTTAACGTTTACACATGTTGATAAGACAGTGTAATAAAGGTGACATCATTGAAAAACATTGAGATACAGAATAGGTTAGGGAACCAGTGGTTTTTTAAGGTGATTCCTGACATCACCTTTCACTAATGCTTGTAAACGTGCTGATTAACTTAAGCTAAATACGTGAAGCACTTCCGCTAATGATTGTGAGGTTTGGTGGCTGCAGCTGGTTCAGATGATGGGGCTCCTCAGGATGATGTCACGGTATCGATACTGGGCACTGGGCCGGAGGAAGCATGATAAGATTAACCAATACCTACTGGGCAACACAATGGTATAAAGTCATCACAGAGAACAACAGGATTTGACGATGGATGATGTTCTGCGATAGTAGATGAGGTAGAGTCACAGTTATTCATTTACGACAAGTGTTAGGTTGCTAATATTGACTAGTGACCTGGGTGTGAGTAGAGAGCGACAAGAACAAGCCGTTTAATTACTTAGTGCAGATAAGTCTGGAGCTGTTGAAACCTTACTGTTGTCCTGACCTAATATCTGTGTAATACGTTATGCTCTTCAATTATTTTCTCTGTCTTGAACCGACTTAAAAAAGATTTGGAGTAAGCGCCTGAAGGCCTGATTTTGAAAGGTAATTTCAGAGTGGATAACTCCTTTTTCACTAGTTACGTAACAGGATAGGATGAGATTCAGGATTTTTTTTTTTTAAGTAAGTACTGTGGTACTAAGTGTAAGTAAGTAGTAAGTGAGTGAATCTTGACATGGAAGTGTTTGTGTGCGTGCCTGCGTGCGTGCTTGTGTGCATGTCTAGTTGGAGGCTACAGGCAGTCCCTGTGAGTTATGGTGGTTCCTTCCCTGCATTGTGCAGGAGAACAGAATGGTCTCTTCAGCTCCTGCTGAGCAGCTGGCCACTGAGAAAACAAATACCAAAGGTTATCAGTAGCTAATATGAGGGGTGTGCATGTGTGTGTGTGGCTGTGTGCTCTAAGTAATAATGGTTATCTGTTAAAACCACACCCACGTATATTGAATGAACCTAAGACTGTCAATGTGATATGTCAGCGTCATATGTCCCCTGTGTGTGTGTGTGTGTGTGTGTGTGTGTGTGTTTGTTTGTTTGTGTGTATGCATGTGCATGCAGAGGACAGGCCTACTATGCTTTATAAAAATATCCCAGTTGTCTTGTCTTTAAATTCGATGACAAATAGGCCTATAGAACATATATATATATATAGTAATTTCGTTTTTTTAATCGGTTAAAAATATGTCTTTAAAAATAGTTACCATTTTCTGTATTTAAAGAAAACATGAGCTGTCTTTCAGAGCACACCTTACTTTGGCAAAATGACATATATCCACGGCAAACAGAATAAGCGCAGGAAAAAGAAGAGGAATGTGTTTTAATCCTGCTGTGTTTGAGCAGGTCTTGCTAAACCAACTGAGCAGGCTGATCACCCGTGTGTTGGCCTTTTGTATGAATGAGAGCAACGGAAACATGTTCATATAATTGATAGGGCAAATGTCGAGTTCTTTGTTCGACAGGTGAATAGCATGACCGTGGAAATGGGTGAACAAGGTGGAAAAAGTCTGGTCTTCTTTGAGTCTAATTTCATGGTGTCTTTACACTAAACGTGAAACTGGTGAGGAAAAGCCGTCTCCTTGTGTATGGTGCAGCTGTAGTCGCCGAGAGAGGCTGACATCAAAGCCTGAACAACAAACAGCGTTCCTGGCCGTAGCGCCGAATAAAGAAGCGGAAAAAACGACCGGACGTTGCAGCTTTTCCAGCCGAACTTGGACTAGAAAGAGCGTCACTCAGCCTTTGTGTGCAGGTGTGCACGTGCATGCGCGCGTGTGTGTGTGTGCAAGTGTTTATGTGTGTGTGCCAACAAGACTGCTGCAAGAGGCCTGGTTAGGTTTTCATAGCGGCTAATGAAAGACAGGGGTGGTGTTGGCGGTAGTGTGGGGCATGGGGAGGGGGACTTTGTGATTGCTGGCAAGTGATGCACCAAAAATGGCCGCTGTGGGTTTTCTGTGTCTGTGTCTGTGTGTGTCTATGTGTGTGCGTCCGCAATATGGTGCACACTGTCCTTCCCAACCTGTCCCCAGCCATGGTTCTCTCAAGATCTTCTCTACTCTTAACCCCACCCCTCCCATTCCTAACCCCCAACTCCTTTGAAGATAGCCATTGTTATTCTGCTCCCAGACATGAAGCAGATGAGAACCCGCCCACCCCCTCACACACACACACACACACACACATACACACACAGGTCACCTGACTCACTGCTGTCATGTGATGATTATCACCTCTACTTTCCTTGGTAACAGACGAAAAGTGAATAAAGTGTGTAATACTTTATTACACACTTTATTCCAAAACGAAGGTGGACCACTCATAAAGGAAAGCAGTTATGTAATCGAACATCCTTCTTACATAACCGTGGAGCCTCCAGCGATTGTATTTGATGTAATTCATTATCTATCTTGAAAATAATCAAACTGCGCCTGCTTTTGCAACTGCATTGTGTGAAGTCACAGCGCACTGAGAATAACTCTTCCTTCATATCTTCCCCGCGTCCCTCTAGTGTCTCTAGGAACGCCCCTATAGCTGTGTGGGCACGGCCTTGAAGGATCCATGAAGGATGCCTCACACACACACACACACACACGTGTCACACACACACAGCCATTCCTCCCGAGCCTGAGGTGGAGGTGGAGCGGTGGGTGTGATTGTATCGTTAGCGAGGCATGTGGTTCTCTAGAGAGCTTGGCATCCTCCCTGCCTCTGAAGACGGTATTACAGGCCGCACTTCCTTAACAACCACGCATGGGAACGCTGTGGGGCTCGTCCAGTGACGTCTCGCTGACAGCCTCCGATGCCTTGTGTATTATGTACACGGCCAGCGCTGGAAGAGAAACGCGGCAAATAAATGCTGATTGAAGATCCGGTAGCAGATGGGAGTGTTGTGAACCTCCTGCGGTATTGCGTGCGAAAGCTTTATGTGAATGACACATGTGACAAACAACCCTGCATCCTTTTAACACATGCTGGGATGATAGCAACGCGACAATGACAATAACTAAACAATAATAATTCAAGTTCAGCTCGTTGACACTGGGTCAAATTCCATTTCAGAAACGGCGTGTTATCACGATGGCAATAAGAGAGGGTCCACTTTATAGATATGCAATCTTTTTTATTTGTTATTTATTTTGCCCTAAAGCAAAGTTGTGTACAGCAGGTTTGTGGAAACCAGGGATAAACAAATAATTATTTGAGTCAAACCCTAAAATACCAAAAGTTAAAGTTGTCCAGTTTTGGAGTACTATAAAGCTATTTGTGTAAGAATCAATGGGCTCCTCCCAGTGAGAACATTCTGGACAAATAAATAATCATTCAGAAGAGTTAGCGTGACTCTTAAAGCCACAGTGCTAAATCCTGTTGGCATGAAAGGGACCAGTTGCAGTGTGCTACCAGCTTTTGAATGTCATCTTCAGCTCAGGATGTGATCATGTTGATGTGATACAAAATGCATGAATTTGAGTTAAAAGCAGGATGATCGGCTTTCAATTGTAGCAAATAACATAAAAATACTCAAATAAAGTAAAGTACGTAATATATCAAATTATATTCGTAATTGTATACTATTTTGTGCCTTTTGAACGCTCGGGTACAACTTTGATATTTACTTGTCGATAACGGACGCTGACATTCCCACCCATGTATTGGGTCAATGGACTGTTTTGAAGACGCTATAGGTATTTCTATTTCTTGTCCTATCTAGGGTACAATAACACATTGAACTTCTAGCAACCCTTTTTCTTTTTCTTATTGTTCTTAAGATTGAGGTTGATGAAGTTGCGAAACTGAGCTGGCTAAAGATAAGTTTCTTGGAATGGTCCCTGCTATAAACGTACATGTCTAGTAGATTGTAAAATGCTTGACTTTCCTTGCCACTGGAAACATGAAACGTTTTTAAATCTACCGTTGTGACTGGTAAGAATGAGTGGGATGTAGTGAAGGATAGCTCAGAGATAAGGGTGAATCAGATTTAGGAGGATTTTATCCTAGCCCCCTTCCCTCCTCCCCCACACACACTGCCATAAAGGCAGTAGCACATAAGTACTTCACGAAAACTAGAAGTAGCACTGTTTGAGGTTACGTCGGTTATTTTAACTGTGTCTCAATCTGTCCAGGGTTCAAATTGTGAAATCAGCTGAAAATCCAAACTTTTATTTTAAAAGGTTTCTAACCCCTGGTAGCTGCCCGGTTGTGAAGTTATCAGGAGTTATAACCCTTCTATAATAGAAGTTAGGATATATTTTCATCTAATGCAGTATTTGCTGCATTGGATATTTATATCAAAACACATTTTCCAAAATCGTATCAAACAAACTCAAGGAAATGTTGAGGGATTAGAAGGCTTATTATAGTCCACAAACGTCTCTTAATATGCCTAGTTTGGTGTTTGAGAGCACCCCCTCCCCCTCCTCCCCCTGCCTCTGTGTGTGTGTGTGAGCCTGGCGAGTTAGTTTTGCAATTCAAATCTCCCAGCACAAAGCAAATGGCTGCCTGTTGCCCTGCCGCCGACCACCAGCGGCCAGAGTGTCAGGTGGGTCTGTGTGTCTCTAACAGGGCCTTTCCTGGTCCTGATGAACAAGCACGCCACATCCATGCATGGCTTTTTATCATTGAGCGGGACCTAGTGTATCGCACTTTCTTCGTACTTTTCCACACTGTTTGGCCTTCCATTAGGCCTAGACATGATGTCATGTGTCAGCCCTTTTACTAGCAGGTGCTGAATGGCCCCGTCTGTGTTTCAGGCATTTCCTCTGAGGTCACTGGAGAGAGAGAGAGAGAGAGAGAGAGAGAGAGAGAGAGAGAGAGAGAGAGAGAGAGAGAGAGAGAGAGAGAGAGAGAGAGAGAGAGAGAGAGAGAGAGAGAGAGAGAGAGAGAGAGAGAGAGAGAGAGAGAGAGAGAGAGAGAGAGAGAGAGAGAGAGAGAGAGAGAGAGAGAGAGAGAGAGAGAGACACAGAGAGACACAGAGAGACACAGAGAGACAGAGAGACAGAGAGACAGACAGACAGACAGACAGACAGACAGACAGACAGACAGAGAGACAGACAGACAGACAGACAGAGAGACAGACAGACAGACAGACAGACAGACAGACAGACAGACAGACAGACAGACAGACTGCACAATGGAGTCAGGTATTTAAATCAAATCTGCTGGCCTTCAGGTGATGATAATGATCACACACTTCATTTATTAGTAAGGTCACTTAATGGGGGCCTCCATGCTGTTGGAGGAAAGTCTACAAAGATAACTTTATGGTTTTATTACATTTTATATGTGCTAAAACCATCAAGCAATAAAATGACGGATGTCTGGCTTAGTTAACTCATGGATTGATGAAGTGTTTTAGAAGAGATGCAAACGTTCATTTTTCTAATCCAACTCTCTACGTATAAATGTCTCCCTGATGCGCTGAAAGTTATTTATGAGCGGAGCCTGGATTCCGGCCACCGCGAGGTCCTCCGGAATACCTTTGTAATAAGACGATCCATCCGCCCATCTGTGGAACGCAAGAATGCGCCAGACAAAAAACTAAAAAGGCTTAGGAGTTGACGGGGGGGGGGGGGGGGGGGGGGGGAACACCCAGTTGTAACGGCACCACGGCTCGGGTGTCACAACGTGAATGGGGAAGACAGACAGAGGCACTCAGACAGACGGAGGGTCTGTGTGACTGTGGATGGATGTAGGTGAGCTCTTTTTTTTGTGTCCTGTGAGGGGGGGGGGGGGGGGGGGGTCATTGTGTGATCCGGCTCGGTGGCCGGGGGGGTACAACCGCAGTGGCCTGTTAGCCCGCAACCCGAGAAGCCGCTCTGAAAGGGATCAGGCATCTTGCTCGAGGATGGTTACAGTTAAACTGCGGACATTGGGGTTCGAACCCAGAACCTTTCGGCACGGAGTCAAACAGCCTGAACACTGTACTAGAGCACTGCCATGCTAGCAGGGTCCAAAACAAGCTTTTAGAAGTGTGTGTGTTGAACCTTTGTGTGGAGTGTTGAACCTTTTAATTCTACTGGCTAACTAATTGTTTTTATCTGCATTCCTGAATTGTCAAGTGGTCGAAGATATCTGCCGTTGGCTGGTAGCAGGTGTTATTTTGGACGCTAAATACAAAAAAAGTCGTTATGGGTTACTGTTTGACACAAACGCTCAGCCTCTGCAATACTTGTGCAATGTTTGGGTTTGTCATTACAAACGCGCCGTGGCAAAGGTCATGCATTCGGCTGTCTATTGAGTTTGAACTTCCTTGTGCGCATATTTAATGAGGGAAAAGAGGACCGGGTATTTAAGCAGTATCACACGAGAGGGAGTGCCGTTTTACCCAATATCAGCACGTCTCGGATTTGGTCGTAGGTGCGAGGCAGGCAGGCCTCGTACCTACGACCTTTGAACTAACACAAATGGTTCAGCGACTGGGACTAGGACTGTTGCCAAGCAACGCAAACATCTTCCTGCACACTAGTTTGGTACTTTGTGTAGGGCTACACGTTAAAGCAGGCCAGCTACTTTGTGTCATGCAAATGTATCTGTATGCCTCCATTTATTGTGCAACCGGTGAAATAAGAGACTGTTCAGTCTCTTTGGTGGCATGTGTGATTCCGATGAGTTAACAGCTCACATCGTTAGTGGAATTAACGGTTATTAGAAACAGCTGTAACTGGAGGGATACGTTATGCTCTGTATCAGAATTAATGGAATGCCTCTTGTCCAATCAAATTAATTAGTCTGAACTAACTGTTGTATAACTAATGTTGTCACGCCACTGGGTTGTTGGAAGTTACACTTTGTCCTTGTGATCTCATAACAGCCTTGTCACGGAACTAAATGTGTTTTAAACTTTAAAGTACTGTATGTGAGAGCATTCTTACTATACAAGGATTCGTTCTTTTATTATTATTAGACAATCTGCTATTCAAATAAAATTGGTCTCATAGCAAATCAAGTGAGGAAAGAGACGGTGACGCAATCAGGGAAGCGATGCCTTGATTGGTCAGAAATGAGCCAGTAGCGGTCCACAATCGAAATAGTCTCATACAGAGGCCGGTTCCCAGTCACATATTCTCACACCCCATTTCATTCACTAATAGCTGACGAATGGCCTTTTTAACAAACTACATTCAAATTGTAGTTCTTATGTCCCACCTACAGCACCTTTTAAATAACTTATATCTTAGGTCACAGAGTATATTTTCTAGTATGTTCTGTAACATGGAGCAAAATGTAGTTGTATCTCTTTTGTCATCTGCCCTTTTCTCTCTCTAGGTTTGAAGCGAGTGCAGAGAGAGAGTGCATCATTATAAAGGGGCAATGCCACCCTTATTACATCATAATTATAGCAGCTGTTACATAACAGTGATGGACATCAGCAGGCATCAGGTTGCAATGTTAGCAGTACTTGTATTACCGTAATCACCTGTGCCATGTGCTTATTGTGCACATATCTGTCTCTGCGGGTATATATATATACTCCTGAAACTCACATTAATGCAACGTGTGGGTTTATGTATGCAATAGTTATGACTACAGTCCTATATGATTTCACGTCCTATAACTTAATAAATCTCATGTTATTTGTGTTAATATAGGTTTATTTGCATTTCGAGGTAGATTATAACAAAACTGTTGCTGAACTACACCATTGTTATCTTTTATGGTATTGCACTGATCCACCTAAATGTGTTTATTTTCCCTTTTTTCCCCCTTTCGTTTTCTCTTTCTTCCCCCTCCATCTTCCCCTCCCTTTCCCTTTCCCTTTCCCTTTCCCTTGTATTGTGGTGTGGTAGTTCATCCTCCTCTGAGCGATGGGGCTATTGTGTCAGAGGAGTGTGAACTGCCTGACTTCCTCTTGTGCTCGGAGGAAGTCACTGGGGAAATGTTATCCTGAGAATAGATTTTTAGAGAAAGATGGAGTAATGGAGACATACCATGACATAAAACACCTACTTTATGTAGGAGAGAGTTTGTGGCACCTGTGTTTGATGATAATTATGAAATCATATCACAGCGACTACTGTATACATATAAAGGTCAGTAGAGGCTTGAACTCTCCAGCCATAGGTAGTGATTATCTATGGCTATTCTATCTAGCTATTGTCTTACGCTCGTGAAGTAGCAAAGTAGATAAATATGTTATCACATGTTTATTCTCTAGAGTGTATGCAGTACCAGGACTAGTGTTCCATTTATTTAAATACATAACATATTGCAAAACAATTAAGGCCATGAGACAAACTATTATTAAGTATGATTATTCGAGAACAAAGTGTAGGTTTACAGCACACCAAACAGTATAATTAATGTATTCCATGAATAGTCAGAGAGAGAGAGAGCACTTTGCAAAAGATCGACATAGAGAGAGGCTTGCTCGGCCATAAAGGACCACATTGTTCCTTGGTCCATTAATTCACACAGGGACATTTTTAATGAGCTTTTACCCTCATGGGCGCATATTTTATGAAGGGCTTGTTAATGCTTTATGTATAACAATTATTATTAGGGTATTGATTTCAAGTGATGCATGGCAGATATTCATTAGAGCCAGGAGATTCTATTCCCTATTTGGTGAACAGTTACTCACTATTTTAAAAGAGAGCGAATAAGCAGCATTAGGTTGCATGCATGATGACTGAAGGGCTAATTCCTCAGAGAGAGAGAGAGAGAGAGAGAGAGAGAGAGAGAGAGAGAGAGAGAGAGAGAGAGAGAGAGAGAGAGAGAGAGGAGAGAGAGAGAGAGAGAGAGAGAGAGAGAGAGAGAGAGAGAGAGAGAGAGAGAGAGAGAGAGAGAGAGAGAGAGAGAGAGAGAGAGAGAGAGAGAGAGAGAGAGAGAGAGAGAGAGAGAGAGTGTTTAAACACAACCTTATTCTCTAGTCCGGCCAGTGCAGTAATAGCTTCACTATGTCACTGAAGAACCCCTGGCTGTCCATGTGTAGTCAGACGGTGTCCCGGTGCTGGGGCTGGGGGGCAACTGCTGTTTGTGCTGCCATGGTCGGATGGCTCTGAGGCTTGGTGAGGGGGTTATGCAACAGGCCCCTACACGGGTGCCAGAATGTCCATTGCAGGAAGACAAGTGGGGATGACGCAGGATGATGATGTCATGAAGGGGAATTAGTTAGCCGCTACCCTCGTTCCCATGGGGCACTCTCATCGCACAACGCAACACCCGCAATGAAATGCTTTGAATGTGCGTACATTGGGCCGAGAGTGGGCGGGACATCCGACGGGGCGATATTTGTCGGGGGGTGTGTTTCCGACATTGCTTCTCGATGTAGTTGTTTTTCTTGTTCTTCTTGCTCCTAACCGACATCGCTCAAAGGAAGTAAGAGAATGGATCTTAATCAAACCGTCAAACTCATGACCTCTGTCAGCTGCTGGATGACACAGAGTTCCTTCTTGTGCGATGCAGTGACAATAGATCATTTTCATAGTATGAAATATTATACTATATTATATATATATATTATAGTAGAACTATAATATGATGTGTTCATAGTCACGCATCGATTTAACAAAGGTAATATTTAGCTTTCTTTATTTTTCCATGCTATAGCTTTTCTTGTCACAATAAGATACATGTTTTCAGCAACACTTACTTTCAAAGTCAATACAATAGTATTCAGAATTGTGTGGATGGCTTGCCAAAAGTTCAGCCATGGGAAACCTAAGATCGAAACTGAATTCTAATTAGCTAATGTTCCGGCCTACAAAGTCAAACAGGAAAGTTTTGATGGTAATCTAAAAACGACATTGAAATACAGGTGTGTTTTACAACTCACGGTTGCAGAATCCAGATGATCTCTAACACTAGGCCAGCCAATCCAACAGAGAGTGGGTCTCAAACTCAGTCTCAAACATCCAGCCGGGCAGCCTTGTACTTTTGAAAATTGCATGAATGTCAGGTCTCCTAACATTCACAATGGCTTCACCTTTTGTCTGGCTTGTCAGACTTATGTTTTCATCCTTGTGAGGGGTAAAGAGCTGCTTTGTAGTGGCACAGGTATGTCTGTCTGTCTGTCTATGTGAATCAGTAAAAAGATATGTATTAAACTACAGCACATAGTTTGTACACATTTCTTGACAATTGTATTTGTCAGTTGTTACCTTTTTGTCCACCCCCCTGTTTATTCCCTATAAATTGAAGAGAAATCCTCCAGACATCCCTTCCAAATGGCTATTTAACTACGCGCGCGCACACACGCACGCACGCACACACGCACGCACGCACGCGCACGCACACAACACCATCGCCTGAAGGCGTGTGTAGTTTATACAATTCAAACATTATCCATTGTGACCCCCCACCAACCCGTGTATCATCTTGCAGGTTTTGGGGCCCTGGGGGTCCCCTAATACAAAAGTAATTGCCCCCCCCCCCCCCAGAAGTCACAAGGAAAGGAGGTGCGCATTCTACGAGAAAGCCCCGTGGTCCTTTCTGTTACTAAGTCCGCTCCCGCAGCCTGCCTGGTATGCTCTACTTCCTGGTTAATTGTTTATTGACGAAGGTTAAGGAATGTGCTACTGACGGAAGGTTTTTATTGTTCGCAAATTTCCCGATATATTCTCCCATTGAGTCATTCTGCCAACCTGGTCTGACTGCTTCATTTCAGGTAAATGGGATGACGTGTGTGTGTGTCGACAACGGCCAAAAATATATATGGTGTCTCCACACGCTCTGGGGGAAGTACAGTGGTGGTAGCGGAACAGGAACTAGCAGGCTAAATCACGAATGTTGTACAAATACCTATTTAGCCCAAATCAGTGCTGGAATGCGGAGATTATTAGAGTGTGACAGCTTATCTTGGTCACCAGAGAGACTTAAGGCATTACATTGAATGCTGCCCAGTGGCATAACACACACACAGACACACACACACACAACCACACACATGCACACGCACGCACACACACACACACACACACACTGTCCTATCCTATTTATCCCCTTTCTTCATCATTCTCTTTAATAATTGTGATGATTATAAATTATTTCCTCTTCTTCTTCTTCTTTTTCTTCGTCTTCCTCTTCTTCCTCTTCCTCTTCTTCCCCTCTGTGTGTGATTCTCGCATCTCCCTAAGTTCCCTGGTTCACCTTGGAGCTGACACTTCTTCTACCATCGCCACATCATCATTAGTGTGCAGGAAAATTCACTGAGCTGAACAACACTGACCATGGTTGGTTTGCAAGGATTGTATGTTTTGGCAACATAACATTCTCCCACATAAAAGCTCACAGTTCCCGTTCAAGTGAAACCCAACAATATCAACACACATCGAAACATGCTCACCGTCCCTTTGCTACAGCAGCATTCACTATGGATAGCATATGTCCTTAGCGTTACCTTTCACATTCCTCTAGGTATCACGGGTTATTGGTTGGTTAGCGCTGAAGTCAGGAAGGTTCCTCTGGGTCAAGGTGACCCTCTGTTTTACTACATAACCTTTTTGGGCTTCTGTTATCTGGGTAATAGGTTTCTGGTTTTCTGCTGCTTTCCTTATAGCTTCCTTGTCTGGGAGTTCATGTTGTTTCAGTATCAGTTTCAAGGCTGAACAAAGGTCAAGCTCAAATGCAAGAGCACCTGAGATATTTTCAAACCTTCCTCCCCTTATGCTAGGTTCTTTGAATTCCTTCCGTCTTATTGTCAATCCAATTTGCTTGTTCTCTCTCTCTCTCTCTCTCTCTCTCTCTCTCTCTCTCTTTCCCTCTGTTCATTGGTCTTAAAATTCCAATCTTCTTACAAAAATGTTGAGTCCTTGCCTGACACCTCCTCTGACCGTGCTCTTGTACTAAAACAATGAATTTACATTCTTATGGCTCTTAGGGGATCCTGTGTTCATTTGGTTCTATTTCCATGCGTCCGTGGTAGGTTGTA